>KZ270010.1:250649-306361 GCA_002249935.1 Onchocerca flexuosa | reverse complement strand
CGCCCCTCTAAAAATTAAATTTTTTTTTTTTAAAAAAATTAAAAAAAAAAAAAAAAAAAAAAAAAAAAAAAAAAACAAACAAACAAACAAACAAACGATTAATGAACTAAACATGATGCCAAAAAAAAAAGCCCATAAAAATACTTCCAAATGATGCCAACTTCTCGGGAAAATCCTTTTCTGGTACGGACATCAATTCCCAGGTATTAGTTAGAACATTGAAACGCCAAACCTCCTGAATTATATTTTTGAAAATTCATCGAAAATATAAAAAATTATAAGAATTACCATGACGAAATGATGGACATGCGCTAATTCGATCGAAACATGTCAGTGCTTAAAATATTACACTAATCCATCTTTTTATTCTTTTATTGATTTACGAAATATCTTAATTTATAAATCTTTTTTCTTCATCATCATGATAATTGACATCAGTTAAACTCTTTAATGTCATATTTGAAAATAATTGTTGAAAGTGAATCGAATACAACTGAAAGTCATGTTAGACTTGTTCATTTCGATCAATCTTCATCCTGTTCTGACTAGCCATTAATATAGCACAAGTGCATCATTTTTCTAGAGACTAACTAACTGGTCATTATTTTCTTAATATACACGAATTTAATCGCCATTACTAGCAACACGAAATAAAAAATTCCCACATCATGAATTCAAAATTTTCTCACGATTATTATCAAAAAACTGAAAATCATTTCCTCATGATTTCCATCTCTAACTCTCTTCAACTTGCAGATTTATATTTAACAGACCTTTGCAAGTAGATTTTCCAGCAAAGGTGCGAAACCACCGATCACATAAACATAATTTCGATCACAAGCCATGCGCATTCCACTTCGCTCTGTTAACACTAAAAAAAAATAGGACATCAAACTGAAAAAAGCTATAACACACACAAAAAGTCATCACAAATTCAATAAATGAATAATATATTTTTAACAAAAATTTAGCAAATCCAGCTGTGCTATCTAAAGGAATAACGATTAGACAGCATGAAAATCCATTCCGATATTATAAGCAGATCGAAATGGCAAAGTCTCTCAAATAATCAGCTAAAATCAAAACAGGAAATTTCAATATTGGAAGAAATTCTTATTGGAGAACAAACAATAAAAAACTCATATTTTCTCATATTTAAAAAAAAAATAAATAAATAAGGATGAATAAAGAAAATAATAATATCAATACATACATGTTTTCCCGGAAGGGCCAGCATTATCCCGCCAGTAATTGTTGAATTGATGCTCGATTACCTCAAATAAATAGGTGTTGTTTTGTAATTCTACCATTAAAACCTGAAAAAAAATTTGATGAAACCCTGATTCCAATAATGTTTTGTGCTAGATGAAATAACCAGACTAGAATATAAAGCTTTTTCAGATGAACACATTTGCAGTATATTCTTAACCTGGTACTAGCATCGCATGCCTAACTTCACTTCGATTGGCGTACATGTTCAATTTGATTTTCATCTACCATGCATATTTCACTGATTTTATCTTCGATTTACTATGTGCGACTGTATCATAACGAAATTCCTTTATTAGTGTAAAATGAATTACTATATTTAATACTTTCTGTATTTCAGCACTAAACTTTAAATTTTCAATTCTTTGTATGTCATGCGCTTTGAACTCCCCATTATTAGACTGATTTCATTTCGATCTAACGTGCATAAACTTTACTCTATCTGGTAGTGTGATCTTACAGATGACGGAACAGCTAGCTGCGCAAGGAATTTGTGGGAACAAAAGAAACTTATGCGATAAACTATTTCGAAATTTGATCTTTTTACTCAAGTTTCGTCTTTAAGTGGCGTGTAGTATTGCTTTTGAACGCTTCCAGATTCAACAATTTTGCCACAAAAGAAAATTCCACTATCAGACAGCTTTTTAGCTTGCTTCATTGAATGAGTTATCATGATTATAATGAATCTTAATTTTAGCTCTTGCATGAAATTTACAATTGCATTGGTTACCACTGGATCAAGCGCAGAACACGGGTCATCCATCAATAAAATACTCAGTTTACACAATTAAATTTTTCAAAAGCTCGCCCCAGTTAAATTTTTTACTTTTAAAAATAATTCAAATAAAGTACTTGAATTATTTTTGGAAACTTAGACTACGTAATATGCAAAATCCCGTAGATACAGGCACCTTACAAAACCACTAAGTACTTCACCACGACTCAGAATAAAAAAAATATTAAATCATAATTCGAACTGTTGGTCTGAAACGGACTGAAAACTTCGATCCCACCCATACAATTTGCATTTTCCAGTCGGAAAGATCGTCTTGTAAACTTCTCTGCATGTGGCCTGGTCATTAATCTCTCAGGAAAAGGCTGACTTGCTAAGTTAGTTTGCCTTAATACAATTACTGGCCTGAATTCCGGACACCAGATGAGAGACTTCAGGACTTAAGAAAGATCGCAACAGATCTTCCATTCGTAGCACTAATTTATCAATTAGAGAAAAATATCTGTCCCTAAACGCTTCTTTTTATCCAGTCGAATCGAAATAAAGTTGTTTATGGATAATTATTTATTCTCATATCTTTATTCAAAATTCTTAAAAGCTTTTGTATGACTGCGGTTAAAAATTAGGATTAAGTGTGGTTTGACTTGGGCAATTCAGAGATTTTAATTTCTAACTACTAACGAATAAAATATATAAATTTTGCAAGAAGAAATTCACAAAATGAATTAATGATGAAGAGAATTTGCAGTGGAACATTAGGTGATTCCAGTGAGGATGCTCTTTCATGGGAGAGATTGTCGTCCAAAAATTATCATCTTGTTGTTGGCCGGCATTTCATGTATTTTTCGTATATATAACCCACTGGCAGCCGCTTTCTATAAAAAAAAGGAATGACTTTTCTAATATTTCTCATTTAATTTGTTGATTATTTCGGTTGAAATACTGTGATCAATATAAATGATCTTAAAAGCAATAGCATTTAAAATAAAGTGAATGCGATTATTCTTCATTTAAGCTTAAGAACATGATATTAGATTGAACCTTAGAATCAATTTTTTCAAAGTTTAAAAAATTCAAAGGATAAAGATGACATTTTATCACGAATAAAAAGAAAATATATTAAATATAATTCACAGGAATACATTAAATATAATTCAAAAATTGTAAAAATTTTACAATATAGTAATAAATTATAGTTAGTAATCTACGAAATACGAAAATTATCTAAGACCTTTTCCAAAAGGATAGTGTCACGCAAACCCCATTCAGAATCAGTGGAACGAAGTGATCGATCAAAATCAATGTTACTTTGTGGAGTTATTTCACCGTTTACTGCATACGGACCATATGTAATTAATAAACCATCTTTACTAGATAATAACGATCCAGCTTTCTAGAATCTAGAAGTATTACTCTTGAATCGAAATGATACCACACTGTGATATATGACATACAAATTGTGATATGTCATTTTTTATTTAATTTACTATCTGCTTTAACCAAATTCATAGTCTTTCATTACAGTGGTATTCAGATATAAAGCAAAAGTCAATTCAAGCAGATGATAGAAAATTTACACTCACTTCGAATAGTGCATTAACAGCAGCATTTGAACTGATATGTATCATATTGATCGATAAAAGATAATCGATGTATGCCGGTTGGAATTCACTGGGCAAGTTCCAGCTGCTAATATCTTTTCGAATATCAATTTTCAAAGCCCGCTTAACGTTGCATAACTGAAAAAAGTGGTTCTGAGATACAAAAATCTATGTAATTTTCGATGATGAAAAAAGTAAAATCGAATAACTAGAAATAGATCGAATAACTAGAAATGGAAGCATATAAGCTATTTACAATTAAGCCTTTGTAGAAATTAAATTATTTGCTTAAAAATATCTAACTACTTGTAAAAGCTATACTACAGTCCAATAGCAAACAAATATATAAATGGATAGTGCATTTGATGTAAAAACTTTCAGTCACAAAACTGATAAACATGGACAAACTTCCATTATCCATATATATTTTATATTTATATCATTTATTATTGAAAAGGTAATGGAATGACTTGAAAAAAATGCAAGATGTTATTAAAAATTAATTTGAAAAAGTTCCTATCTTTCAAAAAGACGTAAGCCTAAAGAAACCTTGTAATGATCGATGTAGAGATTTATAGATTTCACGTAACGATCATCTAAATCAGATGGTTGAAATAAAACATTTGGGAATTGTGGCGCAAAATGACAAATATGTTGGCCACTACCAGAAGCAATTTCCAGCAACTAAAAAAAAAAAGTATTTTAAAGATCATCAGTTTAAATCGGTTCAAATTATCATAAAAGTAAGATGCATATATATATATATATATATAAGTGCCAAAAAATCATGAGAAAATGAATGGTTGAAATTTTGTTTCTTTTTTTTTGAAGTCCATTCAAATTTGGTGATTGAAACTTAATCGATCAAAGAATTTTAGCAAATGGTGTAACCATAAACACATACGGTGCGCGGTTCGTTGTCGATATATTGCTTGAGAATGTCCAATATTGGCTGTTTGTTACGTTCCGCAGCTGGTGCACATAACATTGAAAAAGTATGCTTTACACTGAACAGATATGCAAAAAATAGACCTGTATTACGCGATATTAATAAGGAATAGAGCATTCACAGTTTAATGCTATTAATCATTCTGAAAAATTCACAATTAATCAATTTAATCAATTAGTCAATTTGACCGTATTTTAATTAAGCTATAAGAACGAAATTACTTACATTTATGAATGAAATTACCCAATAGATACATCCGTATAAATAATAGAATTAACATATAGTATAATTAACATAGTTGAAGATAAGTAAATAATTTACAAAGGAGCTTATTTCGGAGGGTTACAGCAGTCCATCCTTAAAACATTACTAAAACATTATTAATTAGCAACAAATTATAAGATGGGAAAATTGGCATAATTGATTTTATACTATCCTTTCACTCTCACTATAGAAAATGAAACCTTTCAGTTACGATTTAAATCTCTTTTTCTTTCTAGACAGCTCATTTCCACAGTATTAATCTCTTCACATTTAAAACAGCAATTCAACTCATTACTGTTTTTGGTCGAGCTATAATCTTTTTCCACTTTTAATAAATATCGAGAAATTTTTAATTAATTGCAGTTTTGCTAATTAATCATTGCTACCGATAATTCTGTAAATCTATTTGAATTCTATCTTTCGTTTAGACTGCATTAATAGTTAACAGTATGCGGAAAGTACAGGATATAACATTTCACACATTAAAAAGCCAAGAATTTAATAACTATTACATTGCTCGTTGATTTGATCTATGAACGAATAGATTTGAATAGACTCGTACGTTGGCATTTGAGAGAGGATCGTCGTTCTCGAAAAGCTTCCGTACGTACGTGTACATATCATTCAAAGCAAAGATTAAACAACACGTCTAACCACGTCTTATTCGAAACGAAGCAAACGTAAGGCCACTATACCTCTTCGGTAAGGCCGCGTTTTATCAGAGAGTCCCAATAAGACTCCGACAGTATGAATAAAAGTTGCAAAAGAATTCACCGCAGAATTGGTACTTTGAAAGTTGTCGGAAGATTGGTTTGAAGCGAAAAGGCTGACCGAATGATCAGCGCCTCAATGGGTAATTTGTTCCCGTCAAGATTGCTTGCATCTTTGTAACTGTTTTTTCTGCACTCGCCGTTTTCTACTTCTGGTTCATTTTTGTTTTGGGTTCCAAAATAATGTGTAATTTTTGCCGTTTAATCCATCCCGATTCATTTTTCCATTTGCTCATTATGATTTCCTGGGTGAGAAAATTTATTGATTTGCTGGACTTATCTTCCCGCATCATGCGAGGAAAATCAATAAATTTTAAGATGCGAAAATGCCAAAAGCTAGAGTAGTCAATTTAATTTTTGAATTCATTCATAGTTCAGTAAAGAATATTTATCTGTTTATAGATGAAGCACCTGATAAGGATGGTGATAGTCAATCATCGGATGAAATGCAAAACCCACAAAAAGCAAATGATATTGCAAAAACTGTCGATACAGGCATTTATGTTTCACACGAAAGTGTCGAGGTAACGATATTTCTAGAAACTTTAAGGAAGTTTTGCTTTTTAAAGTTGCTTCATTTTGTAATTCATGTCATTTGCTCCCAGTAACCAATTATAGAGAATAGAGCAGGTTGTCTGTTTTGCATTTGCATAAATAATTAAACTTTTACTTATTGGAATAATTAAAGTCTTAAATATATGCATATATTTTATTTATTAGAGGATTTTATACGACCATTCGTTTGATAATAGAGTTATTGTTAAAAATACGAACGATTTCATCTCTGATAAATGATTACTAAGAGCTTGACTTTTCAGTAATACGAGTTTTAGAATTAGAATTAATTGTTCAAGATTTCTTGTTTTTTCAGGTTGAAGAAACGGAATTGATTGAAGAAAGCACTGTTGGGCAAGTGATTGTTGGAGACGATCAGGAATATTATCTGATCTTGAGCTTGAATGGACCTGATGTTGGTGCGGTATTGAAATTTTTCTTTCACTTGTAATAAATTTCTTCCAGTTTAAATTATTCTTTTGAAGAGGAGTGTAGTGAAAATTGAATTTTCATTTCATAATTTAAAAGACGCGTTTCAGATATAGAAAAAGTCGATAACGTCCAAATTTTGAGAAACGATGATGGTACGGAAACAGTATTGCTAGAAATAGATGAACTCAGTGAATCAGAACTCCCATCTGCTCACTGTAGAAAACGTAATTTCTGAATTTTCGAAATTGATATTATTTCCTTGTATACTTGATCTATATAAATAGGAAAAATGATTCCATTGCTTTGGAAATTCTAACCATATTCAGATATGATAAAGCTCAGAGTTTTAATTTTTATTGTTCTTTCGTTGCTTTATCAATTACCGCTGTATAAAGGATGATTAGAAATATCGAATTTTTCATTACAAATGTTTCTAATTTAGTGTCAGATTTTTAATGGAAGTTCTCTCGATGGTGCAAGTTCAAATTGGTAACAATCAGCAAATGATAGAAAATAGAAATGATTCAATGTTACCGTCATGACTATATGTAGGAGTCTGTGTGCATTTTTATTCATTATGATAATTGCATTAACATGAACTTAAAAATTTTTTTGCAGAGAATGATTCTTATCACGGTGTGGAAGTCGTAGATATCGATAAACATGGTAAAATTATGCAGCAGTTGTTCGGAAATCCAGCTGATTACGATCCATATCAATTGGGACGATATAGAAGGTTTTTTTTCTTTTTTTTTTGAAATTCATATATCACATTTGATTTTGCTGTCATATATTAAATTTTCCCAAAGTATTATAATATGATATTGTGTTCTTTAGATTATTTTAATCACTTTAGTTTATGTTCTGAGTATTATGGGTGAACAAATATTGACACATCCTAAGGTAACCATAGTTTTGTTGCGTTTGAGTTCTGGTATGCCTATTTATTTTGACCTTTTCCTCTATTATAGTGATGCAGTTAAGAGCAGAAAACATCTGTTATTATCATTTATAGAAATCGTGTATACGGTACTTATTCATGTCCAGAATGCGACCAAACTTTCATCAATACTGCTAGACTGGAAAGACATTTAGCAGTTCATCAGGTTTTTCTTAATGATGTTTTCAAATGATGTTTTCAAAGTGTTCGGAAAGATAATCTACTTTTTATTCAATAGAATTGGGCATAAAAATAAAATCCAAAGTTTAAGACGAACATATGCTTGGCACAAAATGTAGAATTTGGAATGTAATTCTGAAATATAACGTATAAGCATAGTAATATATCTATTTTCTAATCGGTTTTTCAAAATAGATCTCGGGTTCATTTCAATGTCCACTGTGTCAAAAAGTCTACAAATATGAATATAATCTGTTTTATCATTGGCGTCGAACATGTCATGAACTAAGCGAATTGATACCGGCTGAAAGAAGAAGGGTTTGTTTACAGTTTAATGATTTACTTCATGGATTTTGTTAATTTATGATATTTTTCCCTTACTTTTTAATATTTGTAAATATTCGAGACGACTTTCAGACAATGGATGTTAATGTTTTACGGTCAATGGTATTAAAATTTGCAAGGAAAAAAGCGGACGAAGCACCACCACCTGTAATGAAAATAGGCATTAATCCCAATTTACTCTTCAGATCAGACTCATTTGGTCTCATCGATATGCAAGCTCCTTTAAGTAAGCATTTTTTTTTTTCTAATATGAAACATTGTCTTATATGAATAAGCCAAGTTTAAAAATACGTTAAGCTTAGTAGTGCTAACTACTATTATGATATTTTGCAACACTTTGCGAATATTTTTATTAGTACCAATATTTTCAGTTATGTGTTGAATTTTTTTATTCATAACTTGGGAAAAGAGATTTGAATTGTCGATACTTAAGGATTTCTTTGCATCTTTTACTTTAGATACTCAAAGTAGTGTATATTCGGGTGTTCCATGCAAGCAATGTGGTGTAAAAATATCCAACTCTGTGATTCAATGGCACATAGCCATGCATCGGGGAATTATTCCCGTGGATGCACGAAGCGGTAGTGGCGAACATTTTTGTAGTCTTTGCGGACAAATATTTCGTCAACATTATAGTTTAATCAAACACTGGCGAAGCAGTTGTAACGAAATACAGGTTAGTGAAAGTGCATATCAAAATATTCTCTTTCTTCAGTTTTTACATGAAAATTGGTTCTGTTTACGTTTAAGTAAGTTTTAGAATTTCATTGCAATTTCCAACTTCTTATTTCTTCTAAGTGCTAATTTTTTATTTAGGCACGCCTGTCGGATGCCCGAGATATATCTATGGATGACGAGACATTGAAGGATATGGTAGCGGATATAATGCACGAACTAGGTGAAGAGTATTCTCAGCGATTCGGTGGGAGTAAGTTTTGCAATTGCTATTTATACAGAAAGAAAATAATGAGTAACTAAAATAAGCCTGTCGTCGAATTGGTGTTGTGGTGTCAATAGCTTCGTAAGGAATGACGGAATTTCAAATACTAAACTTTGCTTAACGTTTCGTTATGTTGTAGCTAATTAATTTGTTAAGGCATAGTGCGAATGATATTTTCTACGCTCCAAATGTAGATAGGTCAACTAATAAAGGAGTCACTATTAAGTGGAATCTATTCAAGTTCTTTGAATATCTTTTTGATCATTGCTGTAAAATTCTGGTTTCTTCAGTAATATCAATATCTTCTTTCTGTTTCCATCCAGAAAAAACTGATTAATATAAGTGAAAAGATTCTAGTAAGTATGAAATCATGTTGGTTTTGGCAAATTGACTTCCATTATCTCTTTTGTGCACCAACTCTGTCCACTTTTCATTGAATCTTGAAATTTAATAAACAAACATTGTAGTTTCGCAAGAAGATGATGGAGAGGTAATATCATCTCAAGATTTGTTTCTTTCTGCAGATAAAGATAAGGTATGTCAATGTTTACATACGAACTCTGGATGAAATTAATTGTCACAGTATAAATTTATTATATATTATAATTAATGTATGTGATGCAAGAAAAGTTGTATCGCTTACTACGAAATTATATTGATTCCAGCACTGTTTATGCTTTCTGAAAGTACTTGTAAGCCATCATAGAAATTAGATTGCAACGATGCTAATGTTTAAAAATATTTTTTAGGACTTATCAGTGGTTGATTATCAACAGGATGTACTTACCGGTCGTTTTTCATCTCATGAAATGTTAACACATTTGGATACTGTTGATGAACCAGAAATAATTGACACTGAGGGACATAGTGCTTCATGGAGTTATTTAGATCAAGTTTATTTTAATTTATTTTATTTATTTACTTCTTGAGCTGTTTTAATTCTCGCTTGGATTACTTCCTTTTAACATGATGTATTGTTACAGGTTACTGGAGATGCTGCAAGTCCCAACGAGCCAAACCCAGTGCGTACAAAATGGTCATCTACTCACGGTATGGTACAGTGTTCGGTATGCTCCCGTACTTTCGTTAATATGGCGAGGTAAGTGTCACATTGAATTTCATTTTATTTTATCAGTATTAAATCATACTTAAGCACGTGTGAATCGTGTAATATTAGATCAGATTGAACAAATTAATATTGTAGATTAGAGAGGCACATTGCGGGTTTTCATGCTACAACTGGATCACATCCATGTGTACTTTGTGGCAATCGATTCAAATATGACTATAATCTTCTTTCACATTATCGTCGTTCTTGTCCCTACACGAAGTTATACATTGATTCAGAGAAAAGGGAGCAGGTAAATAAATTGTGTATCATATCATTTTACTTTTATCTTCTCGTACTTACTTTTCGTCATGATAATTCACCTTACATAAATTAAAAAAAAAATTTCTTTCACACTAATGAGCGGATAATATATGAGCTTGAAAATTGGGAATAGCATGTGCTAATGGCTTTTTAATTTGAATATCTCATTCTTTAAAGAAAATTTAAATTTTTATCGAATTTCATTAAACGTGTCATTTAAAAATTTTTGTAGTTTGATGCTCTTGCATTGCGTCGTGCAGTAAGAGCTTTGGCACAGAGGAATTTACAGTTATCTTCTGCGCAGAAAAAAATGATTGCTAATAAACGTGAAATACTGGATAATTCAGTAGTATCTGTTCCTCATTTTCGCGCAAGACCACCATTTGAGTTGATGGTTATGCGGCCGGATTTACCGAACGGGAAATCATGTCCTGTTTGTGGTTAGTTGCATATGTTTTCAGGGAGATGTACAAAGTTTGGAGTTGCCTACTGTAATCATCTTATTATAATCACCAGATTTATTTTATAGGGCTGGTCACTATCAGTCGTTAAGCTGCTTCTTGGAGTAGTGTTGGACTAACTATAAATATATAATTTTCAGTCCACCTCTTTCTTCTTTTTGTGAAAAATATCAGACTAGTTCTGTGAACAATTTACATATTTACCTATTTTATGGTTACTTTTATTCTTTACAATCTTTTTTCTTTTCTAACTAGTTATATTTCCTTCATCATCATTGTATATAGGAGTAGTATTTTACGGTGAACGCGCAGTCGAGCGTCATATAAAAGCTGTTCACCCTTCAGAAGTGCGTCATTACTTGCTGAACGACACGAGAAGAGATGCAGAGGCAGCTGTACCTGCCAAACAACACTGTACGGGTATGTCTAAGCACGTTCTTAAATGATTAAATGATGTTTGTAATTAAAATGCCATCGGAGAATATCAGTCATTTAGGTTTTCAAGTGATAATAAAAAGATTGAAATTTATAGAAACTGGAGACGCATCAGGGAATACATTGAAGCAAACAGATGATAGTGATAACGTTGAACCTCCTCCGACACTTGCACCGGAAGTACCTGTTCAGGAGGTAATGTCTCCTTTTCTTTTTCTTTTTTTTCCAAAATAAAATTTTTAGCAAATATTTTTTATTTTTATTAATAGCTTTCATATCTTTTGTGCATTGGGAAGGTCTGACTGTGTTTACTTTTGAAATCATTACTCTTATATAAAGAAATGGCAAAATAAAGTTATTTTGCTTATGTGCTACAACAGCTATCAATACTTAATAGAGAATGAATACAATCGTAATGTATTTCCATTTGCATTGGGAGATTTTTTTTGTCTTAGTCCATGCTTAACTGAGGAATCATTGTAAGAAAATGTGACTTGTGCAAATTATGTCTACGATTGCTGCATATTGAATTTTTTTTTTTGAGTGAATATTATTTTTAATAGCGATCATTCATTTTGAAGTGAAATCGAAAATTTGAATCAACTCCTTCAAATTGTATTACTAATTTGAAGCCACTATTCCCATGTTAGACGCTTTTTGTTGCAGTTTCTGGATCCGGGATTTTTTTGAAATTATTTCAAATATTTCAGCCCGTGCCAACATCAGAACCTGTCATCCGTCGCGTTTGTCGTATTGATGAGGATGCTGATGGGAATCAGATATTCATCGATGAAAACGGAGAAGTTGTAAGTATAAAATGCGTTTTTTGTACAGTTATTTAGCAGGGGTTATACTCACACTTTCATCTTAGAAATTAATTGAGTTATTAGATCATTTTTCATGAATAATACGGAAGTGATCATTTTTGGATATTATTTGTCATCGTTTGTAAATGAGATGGAAGAATCAGGTACAGCAATTCTTCATTTTGAAATTTTCTGCTGCACATCGATTCACATTTTATTAAAGCAATCTAGCGTTTCATCGCTGAGCTGGAGTAATTATAGTGAAGCACATTAAATTTCAAATCCAAACTAGCTGATTATATAGCTTTATAAGTTAGACTGACTGATTCAAAAGCCTACGATAACATTGCGAATTTCTTTTTTGGGACAGCGCGAAATAAAATTGTTAGTCATGTTTGAAATGCATTGTGTGGTATTCACTAAATATATCGCATGATTAATAACTTTTGTTTCATCCTATAGCGCCAGTTCTACTTACCAAAAATGGTCCACTTAGAGCACTTATTCAGTGTCTACGCTTCATTCAAGCAAACGAGACGTCATATTTATTGAAAGTATTAAAATAGGTTGAAAACGTTTCGTCCCACAATTTCTCTAATCATTCGCTTTATTACGTACTCCTGCTATCTTGAGGGAAGGTTTCATTTTTATGGTTTTTATTATATTGTCTTCATTATGATGCATTTTACTTGATTTAAGAATGGTTTCTTTTAATGTTATATATTTTAAGATCGAATTAGGAGAGGATGAAGAGGTGCAAATTCAATTTGATGATATCGAAAGCGTTCAGCATCTATTTGAAACTGGTCAACTTACGATGGCGGATGATGAACAAGCAATCATTTTGGAAGAAAATTTAAGTGTGAGTTATAGTACGTATAGTTTTTATCTAAATGCATGAATGAATATGAAAATTTAGTCTTCATTTTTATTTGTCCATTACTTTGTTTAGCATGTGTCCTCATCCAGTTGATCGTTTATTGATAGTAAATAAAAACATACATGCTGTTCATAGTTTTGCTTCATTTCTATATTTGTTATCGTAGAATGGAATTCAAAATTAGTCTTTTCATTTAGGATCAGAAATATTGCTATAATGTAAATTACGGTGACAATAGCAGCACAACTTTAGTAGTTGGTGGTGCTCGTTTTGTAGAGAATGAAAAAGAAATAGTTGATGGCCGCAATAAACAAGCACGAAAACAAGAATTTGAAGAAAATCCACAACATTATGGTAAGTATAACTGTGGAAAATTGATAAGATCTATATGAATATTTGTAAAGCAATTATGAATTGTGCGTGAGATATTTGAATCGATAATTTAATATAAAAGTAAGCTCCGAAAGATAAAAGTAAATTGTTATGTATCACACATATCACTATACCATTAGTACCTTGAGACACTAATATAACGCTCGCACTATCTCAAAATGCGGATGACATATTAACATTAGCTTGTGCTAAGCTAATTTCATAACTGATATATGCTAATACTGATAACTTTACTATTCGAATTTCTTCAACCAAGCCACAGCATGGTATTTTCCGCGTTTATTTGGAACTTAAAAAAAGTACCTTTTCCATTTTTCATTGTTATTTTTTAGATTAGCACACTGCATTTTGGTAGTAAATTTTTAAGAGATTAACAAATATGATCAGATTTACAAATATTCCAGCTTTTTTCTCTTCTATTGTTTCATATTTTTATTTTTTCTTATGCTAATTACAGATTTCAATACCACAACTGAACCGATTAAATCAGACGCGAAAAGAAATACAGGATCTGAAGAAATGTCTAAAGAGGATGTTATTTTGTTAACTGTAAGAGTATGTCTGTTTGAATTTATTTATTTGTTCCTAAAGATTTATTTATGCTGCAATTAATGGTAATTTTTAATATATTAGTTTAGTCTAGTGCCGATCAATTTAAATGCTAATTTAGAAAGATATTCATTCTTTTTGGATGTAATAAAAATTATATCGTCAAAGTCAAGTTTCCATTTTTTTTTTTTTTACTATTGCGTCATTATTATATTATTTCTTTACTTTTATTTTTAATTTGATTTTTATTATTGTTTTAGAGTGGAGAACAGAGATGCAGAGAAGGCTTTGAAAAGCATTAGATGCAATGAACAGATATTTTATTATTCCATGAAAATTTATGGATTCTTCTAAATGTATATGCTTATGGTCAAAATATATATATATATATTTCAATATATATAGCAGTTTAAATTTCATTTCTACCACTACCTTTAATTGTGAGGAAACATAAATAAAGAGTTATGTGTAAAAAAATATTTCGCACGTCACGAATGAATTTTACTTGATCTGTAGCAAGGGGCTACTCTTTCCATCCTTCTAAATTTTCCATTTTCATCACTGCATTTAATTGTAAGGAAATAATTGTTGTATATGAGCTTAATGATTATGAGTACAAAGGTTTTTGGCAAAACTTGTTAAAAGTCGTTTAATTTAGTTAATTTTGTGCATTTTCTGTGTATACCATAACTTTATTTCGGAACTGATCTGTCTTACGATATCCTTCTTAACTTGAAGTGGAAAGACGAAGTTCTCTAAATTTATTGATTTATAAATGGTATATACATTGTTGATTATAATTATCATACATAAGCAGTAATGTGTTATGAAATTACCATGATGAAATTGTATCTGATTTCAGAAATTTGATGTTCTCTTGTCTTCAAATTGTAAGTTCAAATTCGACATTTTTTCGAAAGATTAAATAATTTTGGTATACCTCTGGATTCACTTTTTGGGATTTTATTGATTTTGTTTCGCTATTTTTCTGTGATATGAAAAATTGCTGCATTGTCCTTAATTTCATGTATGAAATAATTTATAACCAAATTTTGAAAAAGTGCATATGGTAAGCCAAATTGCTTTTTCTATTGGTTTGTATGATTATCATTATTATTTGCTTCTTTTTATTGTAAATTCATAAATTGTTTCATTTGTCAAATTTTACGCTTTTTAAATCAGACTTGTTGCATGATACAATATGTGCCACAACATCATAATCCAGAAAGTATGTGGCGATTACTTTAATTGTTAAAATTAAATTCTGCTTTGACAGAAAACCAAGAATAAGGAGATCGTGAACATTTCGAAACGAAGAGACAGTAATTGTTGCTACTTATTGCTAGGTATGTAAATATGAGGGGAAATTTATTGAGGCAGATAGAATGCTACTTTTTCAGAGATTTTTGATTGGGTTGAAGTTTTTCTGGAAGGTTTTTGAGTACTTAATTCTCGACTTTGCGACAATATTATTAGAGAGGAATGTGCATCCATATTTGATGTTTCAAATTTTTTGACCTGGATTTGTTGTGCATCTTGATACTTCAAAGTTATAGGTACTTCGTGCTTCATGAATATGAGAATGGGGCTGAACGAAGATAGCGACTCCAGCGATGATGATCAATTTTTGGTAGCATTCCGGAAATGTGATCATTCGGAAAATGAGGCACCACCATCGTCATCATCATCAATGTTGAATGCACAGCATGAATTACCTCTTGCACGAGTTAGAACAATCATGCAAAGCGGTGGTGAACAAGTACCGATCTCCAGTGAAGGCTTATTCGCTATGACCAAAGCTGCAGTAAGCGTTATTGTACTAAAGTTTTAAGTGTTATAGATATTTGTGTTTATAAAAAAGATATGCTAAACGAATGGTAAACCAGATGTGGAGATCCATCGTTTAATTTTATATTAGTTCCTTTATGAAAACCGAAATTTCAATTTTTTTTTGAAATCATGCACTATTCTATGCATCAACTAATTAAAATAAGCTAAGATGTAATTAAGAATTGCTAGAACGTATTATTTAAAACTGCCAAAAAAACTAAGAGGATAGCAGTTAGATATTGGCTAATTTGAATATGCCGCATTAAATTGAATTATGTATGATTTTATCAATTTCGTTTTAAAATACAAGTAGCATTGTTATAATGCAATAATTGTACATTTTTTTAAATTCATTGGGAATTCATTGTTTACAGGAACTTTTTGTATGCAAATTGGCAAAAGAATCATATGAATCAAATGACGAACCGAAATGTATTGAGTATTCTCATTTGGCGGATTATATTCAAGACAACGATAAACTTGAATTCTTGCATGGTTTGTATTAAATTTAATATTTTATTGTTTTTGAAATATTTTGTTTAAGATGTATGAAAGTAGTAAATGAATAGAAAATAGCAAAAAAAAGAATTTTTTTGTCGTGGGCATTCAAATTTTTTGCATAATGAATCATACTATCATTACATATTTGATATTATGTAAGTTCTGCTAGAAAGTGTTTCTGTTGTTGGATGAATTAAATCTCATCGTTGAATTGATTAGTTCATGAATTTTTGTAGAAATGGTTCCGCATATGGTACGTTTTGCTGATGTGATGCATTTGGTGCAGCCGTCTGTATCACAAAAAACAGGATGAAATAATATCAAAGATTGCTACTATTCTATGGTATTAAATGTAATACTTATTTCTTTGTATTTCGAAATATATTTCGAAACTTATTTCAATTTGTATTTTTCCATTTTTTGCATTTTTTGAGTTCAAATTTTTGGTATGTTTCTGTGTATCTGTGTTTTTAGATGGGACTGTCTTGGACCATCTTCAAATTTAAAGAAACAGTAACAATTTTAAAAACTTTATGAATAAGTTGATTACCATGGAAAGAAAGACTGTATTTTGTAATTCAAATTGATAAGATATTTTTTCTTTTTGTTTTAATAAATTCTGAAGGATAGATAAGATCTCTGATTATCGGGATCAAGGATAATAAGGTGTAGACAGTTCTGATAATAGTCCAAAATTAGCCTCAATCATAGCAGTTCTAGCAATCGCCTATTCCTTCTCAGGATAATTATAGTCAAATTTCCCATTTTCATCATATACCAAACTAAGCAATGGTTTCCGTCAGCAGTCAGCTTTTTCATCTGCAAATCCTCGATGCCGCTATGCAATATGATGATAATATAGCACTGGTTTGTATTATTTGAAGTGTTTACTTTTGCTTTAAACATCATTAAGATTCAATGACTCGACATTTATTGGCTTTATATTGATGCATTTTGGGTTGAAACTATATGTGTAATTGATTTTCAATTTCATATTTTTTTAAGGTGAAAAAATTGAATATTAAACGATTGAAACATTTTTGTTGTATTCTAAATTTGCACAACATTTCAAGAAATTTCAACTTTAAGTTCTGAAATTTTTTGCATTTAAGCGTAAGAATGGATGCAGAGGAAATTTTCTGGGAAACGGTCAATGTGTGAGTAAAAGTTTATTTTAGTTTTCTCATTAGAAGTTTTTTTCTCATTATCCACTTAGTTATCAAAATGGAACTTTTTCTATAAAAGTAAAAGTTTTTTTTCTCATTATCCACTTAGTTATCAAAATGGAACTATCCGGAACTAACAAATGGAAGAGAACAAGAAAAAAAAAATATTTCTGATGATGCAACAGACTTTTTTTGCATTGATTTCACTCCAGCTATTTAATTGTTAAATCTGAAACATGCTTATCGTTTGTGTTTGGCAATGAACGTTTTATTCTAGATGATTCTCTTTATCCGTTGTCTTTTTAGCGAAAGTTACCTCTGCTAAGGCTGTCAGTGCTAGGCTCTCATTTGAAAATAGTATGTATTGGAAATATCAACTCTTGGTAAAGATCTCATGACAAATAAAACTCACTAACGCCGACATACCAGAAATCAAGTAATTAAAATTGGAAAAATGAAAAGTCTTGTAACTATAGGATTGAATTGCTTATAGACAGATATACGTGCTGGTGAGAACTTGACATTTAATCAGCTTCGGAATAAATCGTATTGTTTCGCAAATGCTCTCAAATTATTGGGTGTCAAGAAAGGCGATATTATGGTTGTATGCCTGGAAAATTGTTATCAATATGCTATCATCTTTTTGGGTAGTGCGCTCATCGGTTGCTCCATATCCGGTATTCATCCAGAATCCACTCAATGTAATGCTTCCAAAATATACAGAATTCTAGCAAATTCTAAATGATTCGTGCTTGGTTGAATCTTTAGTCTCTTGGAAGATCTAAAAAATTGAACCAATAAACTTTTGAAATCAATGCGAAATAAAAAGGCTAATTTCTTAGGCATAGTTAATAGTGAAAATTCCTTATTTCAAATCCTTTCTGCAAATATTCTCAATTTTTTTTCATCTAGAAATTAGCATGATTAGCTTGAGGAATAGGCGATAACTTCTGATTAAATTTTGAAAATCTGAAATTTGCATTCATTTAAATATTATTTACTCGTTTTAATATGATGCAAAGAAAATTCAGATGAATTGGGAAAGGTTTTGAAATTAACAAATGCCAAATTTCTGGTTGCATCAACTCACAATTATCATATTGCTATCAATTTTGCTGCACAATGCGAGGTTTCCCTTTTTCGTTTCATAATATCTTTTTTTTTTGTTGAAAGTGAAAAATCACCGTAAAGTTGCGTTTCTTTTTTATGAAAATTGTGTGAATGATTTTTGCCGTATAAAAATATATAACTTGCGAAATGCCAAAGAAGTACTATTCATCAAACTAAAATCAGCAGGTTATTTTCAATTATTCCATAAAATTCCGAAATTTCAATTCTTTCTTTAGTTGCTTTCGAAAACATGAATTAAGATTAGGAAATTCAACTGAAGCTGAAGTCAACTAGATTGAGTTTTGCCGACAATGAACTTTTAATTTATGATCGAATCATGATTCTTTCCTTTTGATTGTATCGATATGCACAATGCTATCCAGATATGCGTTCTAGGGAATATCGGTAGATATGATAATCTTTGTTAATTAATCAATCATATACTTATAAATGAAGTTTTCTATGAATTTAGCACAGTTTAGATTCATCATTGATTGTTTTTTCCATTAGATATGTCGATTTCATTGCAGTTGATAATTTTGGGTAAACAATATGCTCAATTTGGAAAGGATTTCGATAGTTTAATCAAAAAATCGGAGCAAAATTCGATTGATCCCAGTGAAAAAGATATTACTTTGGATGACACATTGCTAACACCTTTTAGCAGTGGTACTACTGGACCATCAAAATGCGTTCAGCTAACTCATCGTAATTTCAATGTTTCAACTGCCATCCTTAAAAAGCAAGTTAATGAACTATCATCCATATTAAATATATGTTTAAATGTTCCTTTTTTTCATTTCTTGCAAAATATTAATTTATCTTAATCTTATAAAAGATTTGCGTCCTGTTTCTTTTTCTCACGTTAGTCATTTCTATAATTTCAGACTCTTGTTCAAAAAAAAAAAACAATCACTAAAGTTTCCTTTCTTCATTTTTCACCTCTTTGTCATGTTTTCTACTTCCCAAAAAGAAGCATAATTACTTTTACTATTCGTTGGATTTAATTGTTTGGGAAAAAAGATTGTATAAATTTGTTAAAAATATTGCGAAATCGAAAATTCAAATGATTGGCATACTTATCCTTATTTTAGTGCTCTATTTAACAAGCTATCGGGTGATCGTCAACGTGTAACTATTGGCGCATTACCTTTTTATCATGGTTCCGGATTCTGGGCATTGTGTTATTGCTTACTTGAAGGACATCAAACTATTATAATGGAACTTTTTCATCCAGCAATAATGCTAAATTGTATTGAGAAGTATAAAGTATTATTTAAAAATTTTTCCAAAAATTATTTCAACATTTAATATTTCAAAGTATATATCATTTAAAAGTTTCGTTCCTAAAGCTAACTTATAATATCAGTTGATTTATTCGAAAAGAAAAAAAAGTTGATTTATTGAAAGAAGTTGAAAAGTTGATTCATCTGAACAATAAGGAGAAAAATAGAAAATCAAAGTTCATAAGTAGAATTATTATACCACAATAGAAAGTAAATTATTCATTCAGTCTTTATAGCACTGATTTTTCGTATAAATCAAGTTTCCCTCCTCCCTTTCATCACATTCGCTATTCATAGCAAGTTATCTACGTGTTCGTTACTCAACCTAAAAGTTGAAACTTTTAGGTAATAGCCATCTTACAAGTTCTCTTCAGATCGATACCCTAAACGTGGTACCAGCAATACTCGAGAACCTTTGTCACGATGAAATTGTAACTGATCGTTGGGATCTATCATCATTAACTACCGTCTTATGTGGTAGTGCTCCGTTGAGTAAAGAACTCAGTAAACGATTTCTGCACAAATTCTCTCATGTGGTTAATCTAATACAAGGTGTTTATTTGTTTCTGTCGGTTATTCCAGAACGTAGAATGGTTGAGAGAAATTTCAAAGACCGTATGATATCAAAATTATCGTAGCTAGCGGATTTATATACCGTAATCATATATCAAGTTATCGCAATGAAATATTAAGCATACAAATATGCATTATTATGCTTTAGTGAAAATGAAAGTATTTGAGAAATGGAAAGAAAGAGGTAGAAGAAATGAAATAAATAAAAAATCTTTCACTCTTAATGAGATTTCATTTAAATAATTGATGATTACGGTGATTGTAATTAATTAGTTTTAATTAAGAACTATTTTACAATATAAATTGATATGGTTTAGTATCATGATCTTGAAAAGTTTCATCACTGCTCTATTTCAAATGATTCTTCCAATCTTCAAGATTATTACATTTTAATTTCAGGTTACGGTATGACTGAAATAGTAGTTCTAAGTCATCTTACACCGCTAGGTACACCAATCAATGATGACAGTTATTTGGGAAGCTGCGGGAAATTGATGCCTGGATTTGAGGCTATGGTTACTAATTAAATTTTAACAAATATTTGTAATTTAAAAATAATAATTGATGCTATTGATCTTTAAATTTGATTGCAAAATATTTCATCTTGCATGCATGCTGCAGCTGATCGACGAAGAAACTGGTGCAGTGCAGACGGAACCATGGAAACCTGGAGAACTCTTGTTAAGGTCAGAAGCTATCATGAAAGGTTATCTGAATGATGCAGAAGAAACGAAAAAAGTTATTGACAACAACAAATGGTTACATACTGGTAATTCATTTTTCTTTTATATTCTTTGCTTACTGATTTAAATCAATTTTGACTGTTTAGAATCGAAAAACTAAGAATTAAAATCATAAAGTTTCTATGAAAGATTTAATCAATTTTTATAAATAAATGTCAAGGCGAATAAAACGCTAATTTATTTGCATTTTAATTCCGAATGTATATCGAATTTGATTCTTCCTTAATGTCAGGAAAATCTTACAGCGCATGATGTCACTATTTCAGGTGATGTGATGTATTTTGATTCCAAGAAGTTTTACTTTGTTGCAGATCGAAAGAAGAATTTAATTAAAGTAAATGGCATGCAAGTGTCACCAACTGAATTGGTTTGCATCATTTCGTTCATTTCTCATTTTAATTTAATGCAATATCAAGCAAATTATCATTTAATTAATCCATTTTTGGATCATACCTGCATGCAAATTTCAGGAGAATATTTTAAAATGTCACGAAAATATCAGTGATGCAGCTGTTGTAGGTATACCGGATAAGAATCACGGACAGGTCATTATGCTTTTCTCATAAATTCATGTGTTATTTATCAGTTGTTATGTAACTTGAAAAAGCGAAATTCAAAATAAATTTAAATTAAAGCGAAAAGCTGAAGTCAACAAAGTTACATTTAAATCAAAATTTTAGATCAAAAATAAAGAGAGAAATAATAAAATCAGAAATAAGGAGGAATACAGTATTTTCAGTGTTAACATTTAAATATTTAAATATTGAAACTTCAAATATTTAAATTAAAAATAAAGAGTAAAATAACATTTTAAGTTCCAATATGATTTCCATTTCTTTGATAAACTTGCAGATTTTTGTTTCGAAATGAATGATAGTATTGATTGATAAAAATTATAAAATATTGGCTAAATGTTGAATTATAAAAAATTTAAAAAAGTGTGAATTGATCGTGAATGAACTTATTTGCTAGGTTCCAAAAGCATTCGTTGTGCTGGTAAATAATGAGGCAACTGACTTTCAATCCGAGGATCTTATCAAATATTTGAATGGTTAGAAAATTTCCAAACATAAAATTGAAATTTTAATGTGGAAAATTTTTAGAATTGGAGAAATTCAGTTGTCAAAAAACAATGATTCATGAATTTTAAGTAATAATCATTAAATTTAAAAGAGTTTTGCATTTGATTAAATTTAATCTATTTTAAATGTTATTCATCTTTTCTACAGATGATCTTATCAAGGCCTCACCAATTGTAGGACAGTAATTCGTATTCTGTCTTCTAAGTTACATAGCCATGTTTAAATAATCTTCAAAATATATCAATCATACTTGTTTTAATGATTAATTTTCTGCAAATTTGATTTTTTCAAACAATTACTTTCGTCTATCCATACCAAATAATTCATTTTAAACTATTACAGATCGCGTAGCGCCATACAAGCAACTCCGTGGTGGATTACAAATAGTGGATGAATTGCCAAAAACACCAAGTGGTAAAATATCACGAAAAGATTTGTTGAACATTGAATTATAACTATTTTAGTGATTATTTGATAAAAATTTCGCTACAATATTTGATAAAAGTTTTTAGAGAGATGAAACATCAATTACAAAGAATAGCTATATTAATTAAAGGCAATACTGCAATCAATTTACGCTATCTTTGGAGTCATCTGCTGAAAATTCAATTTAAAACTTGATCGATCGTATGGATATTTTTTAAAGGCCTGAATTTTAATGAAAAAGTGTTTTGATCTGTCTGACTTCTCATCACAAGTGTGTTAAAAAATTACAGGATAATTAATATCATGCACTTCT
This sequence comes from Onchocerca flexuosa, assembly GCA_002249935.1. Lineage (NCBI taxonomy): Eukaryota > Metazoa > Nematoda > Chromadorea > Rhabditida > Onchocercidae > Onchocerca > Onchocerca flexuosa. Next base: position 283,457 of record KZ270010.1, on the reverse strand, counting down.
ATATGTTTTAATAATTACAATGATTAAAAATGAAGTTAATTGGTAGTTTCTAATTAGTCTAATACTTTTTGGAAAACAAGTCAATCAGAACATTTCCAGTTTCTCGTTTCCTCTTCAGTATTTCTAAATTATGAAATTGCAATAATCATTGGCTAAATTAATCATTTATTCGTTTATAAAGAAATCATTAATTAGACCATTTACAATGAATTTTGAATGCAATAAAGTATGAAATAAAAAAATTTTTAATTGAAATGAACCAAATCTGAAATGAATATTTCTCAGGAAACTATATGAATAAATTTGATTTAAATGTTCGATTTGATTTAATTCGTGACCTATCCGATTCCAAGAAGTAAGAAAATCGATTTATAGCATCCGAGATATCGTGCTCTTGTTACTAATTATAGCTGACAGGTGGCAGTGAAATACTTTGGAGTACGCGATAATTCAATAATATTTTCATCAAACATAATGTATATGGCAGAGTTGATTCCCTTTGAAAAAAAATCAATAATAATGACTGCCAATTTGATAAGTTTTCCTTCAAAATTAATAATTTTGATTTTTACATTATAAAAAATGTGGAACACGAAATTCGTTTTGTTAAAGTTTACTTGAAATTGCTTTATGAAGATCTTTATACAATAAAAAAAATCCATGGCAATCGTTCGGGCTCGAAACTAATCTAAACACGCATTTTTTTTTTTTTTTTTTTTTTTTTTTGGACATTCGATAATCAAAAAGAAAGGAATCGGATTCTAAGGAAATGAAAATTTAAACAAAACTGCATATTTGCATGAAATTAAAAATTGCTTTTAAAAAAGTTTTCTGAATTTTAAAGCTCATTGTTTTGTCAGTTATCATTTTTGACAGCCTGCTGTCTAATATATTTGAATAAATGTTTGTTCTCTTATCTTCCATAAAATTCAATCATATTTAAATCAGACTTTCTTATAAACTACAAATTTTAGTATGAGACTATCCTTCAATTTGTGTCGCAAAAAGAATTAGCTTTGAATTCTTTAAAATCATAAAATGATTTCTAATCCTTTTATCACTCGAAAATTACTTTCAAAAATTAAGCTTTAAAAAGCGGAAGTATTTTAGACTGAGTGATGTCGTGGTACTCAAAAATTTATGTATTCGTGCGAAACTATCGCAAAAAGCATCCTTTTACAGGATTCTTTCTGAGTTTATCTCTAAATGCACTTCTTGTCATGCAAATTATCATTTTCATCTATTCGTATGCTTCTAAAATCATTTCTTTTTCTTCAAAGAAAAAAAAAATTCTAAATAACGATATCGATAACAATTATTTTTCCAATAATTTTTAATGGTTCGAGGAGTGAAATTCAAAAGATCCTCATTTTTCTCAAAATTTTTCGAAAACGAAACAAATTTTTTAACATAAATTTTTAAAATATAAGTCTAACACAAGTTTTTCGATTTAAATTTTTTTTTTTGAAACAAAAAATATTTAAATTTTAAACATTATAATAATTATTTCACTGAATTATTTTGCGACCATTTCAATATGCATCATTAAAATAGTAATTTAGAAATTAATTAGCACCCTATCTCGAATTTCCACCATTTTAAATTTGAATTTGTATTTATAAAGTGCAGAAACTTCTCATAGAATTATTCAAAATTTGAAGAATATCTGAAAAGAAGAGTTAATTTTGAGGAATTAATTAAAATTAATTAATTATTACAGATATTATGTGTATACATGGATCACTTGTTTTCAATTCTTAACAAATGCCACTCAAATTACAATCTATCTAATTGTTTTCAACGTGATTATCTTCATGATGCTTTGGTCTCTTGTAATGTCAATCATCACACCAACTGCACGAGTACCAATTCAGTACTTTGTAGGCCTTTTTAAATTAATTTAATTTCGAATTACTCATTTATTACTTAATAGATTTGAAGATTGCTTACTTATTTTAATGTCAATTAATAACATTACTTATTAATTACAAAACTTAAATTAAATAAAAAATGAAGTGAATGAAATATTTCGAAATTTGACATAGCTAAACATGGACAGTTAGAATTTAACTAACAAAATTCAAGTTATTTTTTATCCGCCAATTATAATAATTGCAAAAACTTTTGCAATTTTTGAAGTTATATAGAATAGATCATTGACAATTTAATATTTTTGCATTCATATCTTTAATTTTTAAAAAACTATTCTGTTGGCAAAAATCCACAAATTCATTTGAGATAATATTGTAAGACAACTTTAGGAATAATTAAATCGCATACATTTAGGTTGATAAAGAAACAGATGAAAAGATAAAAGCAGTGACACCTTTCAAGGAAGACCGATATCTTCCGGATACATCTACCAGTGAGCAGGTGCAAAATCAATCCGATATATTGAATAGTTTTGCCGAAAATAAGGAACTCCGTTTCGTTGAAGTAGACAATTACAATCGTCTAAGGTATTTTTATTTTCTTTATTTAAATTAAAATTCGGAAAAGATGAAAATCTATAAATAATTGCCAGCATAAAAAAAAAAAACGAGTGATTGCTTCTGTCATTTTCACAGAAGGTCAAAAAGTTGCGAAAACTAGTGGAAAATGCAGAAGGAAGTGCAGAAGCGAAAAAAAGAAACTGTCAGAGCAAATATCATCAATATGACTATCCTCATCAATTTGAAATTTGTAAATGTGTACTTTGAATTAAAATTCTAAAAATTTCCAAAAAACTTGCAGTAATTAAGAAATTGGATTTTATTTGAACTTTAATTTCCCAGATATTGCTATCAATGTTCGCTTATCAAACCTGATCGAAGTCATCATTGCTCATCATGTGGATTCTGTGTTGTTAAATATGATCATCACTGTCCCTGGATCAATAAATGTATCTCATTCAACAACTACAAATATTTCATGCTTTATCTTATCTATGGTTGCATTCTATTAGCTTGGTACGCTTCAATTATTGCCATCATTTCTATAAAAAAAAAAAAATGTAAATTTTAAAAATGAAATATCAATTATTATTGAAAGTCTTTACTAAATTTTTGAAATTTGGCTGGAAGAAATGAAATTTGAAATAATTAATGAGAAGAAAATTTTAGGGCTTTGTTGACAAGCATAGAATGCATCATTCGTTATTTTATACGACAACAATGGACCGAACAAATTGTTAATTTTATCTTAGTTTTTTTATGTGTCATATTATTCGCCATTTTTGGTTATTATCCACTTGGGGAGCTTCTCGTTTATCATATGCGACTTGCGGCACTTAATGAAACCACTTGCGAGCAAGCAAAACCACCAAATATCCGGTAAAAAATATTAATATTTGCATATTTCAATTCCATTGTTACATTAATTTTATGACTGAATATTCTCGCCAGAATATTTGCTTCAAATTCTAAATTAAAATAAATTAATCGAATTCGAAAACAAATCTTAAACAATCATTCTATCCATAATATACTCTTCTTCTTTAAAATTTAATTTATTCTTCACGAAATGCTAATTTCTTTATTATACACTAATGGAAATTCAATTTTAAAAATTGGTAAGGGATTATCGAAAGATTTTAAATTAGCCTGCAAATTCAACATGGAAAACATGGCTAAGCTTTCAATTTGTAGAAAGCAAAAAAGCCAAGACCAGAACATTTCAAAGTGCTACAGAAATATAAAAAATTTCATAAACCTTCCGCATAACTAAGAAATTTGTGGCTCACAGTAATATTCTATATTTATTTCTGTCCTCCACCGCCCTCATTTTGTTTCAGAAAATTTAAATTTAAGATCTATGTATCATTTAGGCGTATAATGTTGTTTAGTTTAAATTTGAACACCATGAAATAGTTTGGCCTAAATTTAAATACCCTGAATTAATGAGATATCCTAAAATGTTGAAGAAATGAAAAGAAGAGAGTAACGTGAAATGTACGTATTTTTTACGTCTTGACATTTATGTTTTTGTATGTTTCACGGATGTGATTCTATTCTCATTTGAAATTACAAATTATACTGTAATTCATTCTCACCTAAATGGTATTCATCAGTTTTCATTATAAATCAGAAAATTAAAATTGGAATTTTTTCAGCGGAGATTCAAATGCCGATTATAATATGGGAACATATCGTAATTTGCGTGCTGTATTTGGTTGGGGTTTATGGGCTTTTCCCGTGGATTCTCACGTAGGAGACGGATTACACTTTCCAATCTGTTATTCAGAACGATCAGCAGCTTGTAGTGAAATTCGATATAGCATATATCGTGAAGATGAGCAGAATAAAAATCACTTCTGAATCATCTGCGATGATCCAATAGAATAGAAATGTGTTGCAACTATGTTTTCATGTTTCTTATCAAAAATATACGATTCTAATCCATGTACGGTATAAATATCTAGCGATTTTATATTTCAATTTCTAATCTCTGAAGAATAAATATAAATAATTTAAGTAATATTACATGTTAGCAATTGCAGCAGAAATTAATTTCAATTCAGTTGAATCAATTTTAAATTTCATTATTTGTTGAAAATTCTTTATGATAAATGTTATGATTTTTTTTTTTTCATTTTCGTTTATTGTTCATGTAATTCATATTATATATAAATAGTTTATAGTTATGATACAAAAATAAGCGTCAAAATAAAATAAATGTTGTAAATAAAAAAACAAAGATAGAAGGACATTTGGGTTAAATTATATCTAAAAAATTTAAAAGTTATAACCATTGTGAACATGATGATATTGACAAATGATAAGTAACATGAACAAGGATCAATGAATCTAGAAGAAATTGTCAAACGATAGATTACTTTAAACAATTTGTATTTCCAAAACTTTTCAAGTCACATGTTACTCTTAATATTGAAAAAAATGGAAATATGAAAATAAACATTTACTTCAAAATTCTTCTTAAACTGGAAAAAATCGATGGTAACATGCATTTCGGTATAATGAGTTTTGGGAGATGATAATGAATTTGATTGCCAAAACTTTGTGCAGAAGTTTTAATTTATTGTTATTGATTGGGAAAAAATAGTTGACAACTGAAATTTTGCAGATAATTACAAAATTTTCGATGTAATATCATCTGAATTATTAATTAATTGCAATGCTTGTAAATTTTTTGAGTTTATTTTTGATTTTCATGATCAAATTTTCTTCAAAAAATTTATTTTTTCTTTCAGATTTCTGATGAAAACTTTTTCCATGATGTGATCGATCAATGATTTATAAAGTTTTTAAGGATATTATTAGTTAATTTCTTCAATTTTATCTATTGTTAAGTTGAGTTCTTATGAATGTGGTTTTGATATTGTTAAGATAACAAATACAAAAAGATTTAAACTTTCTAATTCAGCTGTGATTGATTGTTTACTTTTGTGACTAATTGTTTAAGTTTTGAAAAATCAAAATGAATGCAATGCTTCTTTTATTCAAAGTAAACAAGTTCAGTTGCTTACACTGCAAAGAATTTTACACAACAACGATTATTTTACGATAAAAAAAAAAAAAAAAAAAAAAAAGTATTCCTTCTCTTACCAAAATGCATCTATTCATTTCAAAAATTTCTGATTACAAACAATTAAAAATGAAAAATTATTTGGCACATAATATACGAATTAATATGAAATATTAATTAAGCGATGAAAGAATTAAATCTAATAGATAATAATTAAGATGCTTGTTTTAGAAATTTTTAATTACAAATATGCAAAACTATAGATATTAGGCTTGTTGGATGCTTTAAATTGTCTACACAAAATATTTCTTAATTAATTATAATAAATACGTATTACTTACGTATTATAAAACAGTTCTTTTAAATTCAAATATTATAGAAAGAAAGTTTTTCGTCGAATTATTCAACCTAATATTTGAACGAACAACTTACACTTTTCATTCGCTTTATCAATTTCAATAATTAAAAAAATTGTTTACACAAATGCCAGAAGATATTTTGAAAATTTGATGCTTAAAAACAGAGAAAAAAGAAAGTTTGGCATGAAAAATATTTCAATTCGAAAAGCTTTTTGTAATAAAATAACATATCTATAATACATGAATAGACAATTGGTTCAGAATAATTTCAAATGAAATAAATGAAATATGAAATAAATAATTTCAAATGAAATAATATGTTTCTTAGCGATAGACTGCTGCTAATACCTTATTTTCTTCAACACATATAAATTTGTATCACTTTATCTAATTTGCATGACCAATATTAAATTTGCATATCATTTAAAATATACGATTATTCGTTGAATAAGAAAGAGTTAACCAAAGCGAAAAAAGCAAATAATTAAATCAGACTAATTATCGATTGGTAGACATTTAGTAAGTTTAGCTCTTTCTTTTTCTTTTTTCTGAAATTTGCAATTTTTTTCTTTCTTTTTCTCTTCCTGTAGGGAATTTGACGAACGTCTTTTTGCGAATTTTTTTTTTCTCAAATGAAATTGTACATAAAATCTTTGCATGCATTGATTAATAGCGTGAAATGGCCTTACTTTTTGTCTATCCTTACTTTTTTTTCCTTCATTTCATTCGAAAATGTCGCTCAAGAAGCGTTATTTCGATTCAGTTGTGAGAGAAAAAATCAAACGAATTAAAAGAAAGTTTTGAATTATTTAAATTTTCCTTAATTTAAATATTTGAAAGAAAGATAATTTATATTGATTTCTTTATGTTTGATCTAATTAATCATAATTTGGTCCGTTATGATGATTATTTTGATCCATTATAATGACTATCATGTTTTGAATGATGATTATCATAGAATCATCAAAACGCTAAAAAAAAAGTTCTTTTTTAAAGCAAAAATGAACTATCATTCCTCGTGAAATAACTAAGCAAAGCAATCAAACACATTTCAATAGCAAAAAAAAAAAAAAAAAAAAAAGAAAAGAACAAATAGGAAAAAATGATAAAATTCATTTGCAAATGTTGGTAATATACAACAACTATTTCGTTAATTTTTCTTTTGTCTCCGTTTTAATTTCGATAATTTGTGACAGTTACTGAATGTTAATAAATTACTTGGAGAATAGAGGTAGATATATTTTTATATATATATATATATTATCAGAGATTTGTGGAACAAAATAAACAAACATCCATCCAAACAGCTTTCACTAGCCGCAAATCAAACTCAACCATCACGTATTGATTTTTTTTGTTCAAAGAACAACTAAACAAGCCACATTTACTTACCTTACTCTTCACATCGTTGTTTTTATCTTCTTCTGGTCACATGCTTTTCATCCAATCATTATTTCTTCATTAATTGCACTGGTTCTAACATTTTCAAATTCATTTCACGCCATCTCCTTGTTTGACATTTAAAATTTCATCAATTGCATAACTTTGGAAACTTTTTCTCATCACTTTTTCGCTTTAAAAAAATGAATTGATAGTTGAAATTCGATTAAATTTCATTTTATTGCTCATATTATTCTGTTATTTATATGGCATTTTGTTCTTCTTAATTTCTCTATAAATATTGTATGTATGCTAAAATCTGTAGAAATAGTGACATTTGATCAAATCGATTTGATCGAAAATCGCAAACGATAATGTTTAAGGCTGTAATCATACAGCTGTCATATTTTTCCAGAGTAGTTAGCTTAACTTATCGGATATTATAGCTAATGACGAAATAATAAATAGTATATGTAATAAAATTTTTAGTTTTGAATTCAAATAAAATATTTAGTGACATTTTCTAAAAAAAAAATCAACCGAAAGAGTAGACAGATATTTAGTTCATTAAAAGCGCTATGATTAACTATAAAATTAATAAAATTTCAACGATAAATTGATAATTTTGTTGATATTTATCATTGCAATAAAATTAACAGTTCAATTATAAGTGTCTTAAACTAAATTAGTTTATTCTGATTACAAATTTTACAGGTTTTGTCAATAAAAAAAAAAAAAAAAAAAAGAAAAAAAATGAAATCTTTATCGTCAAATGTATTCGAGTTTAATTTTCTTTCGAAGCTCATATCCTATTTTTAATGATCCTGTTCTGAACTTAATTTTCTTTTTTCGTATTCCTTAGTATTAAGCTACGAATAGTGCTCTATTTATTTAGTAATGAATATATATGAAGAATGCATTCTTCATATAAATGCGAATAAAATAATTATTTGAATGACTATTTAGATTATCTTTAAAAAATTCAGTGCATTAAATATTAATTCGTAAAGAAATAATTTCAATTTTAAGTTTTCATTCGTTTAAAACTTTATTTATTGTAAACATCGATTCGGAAACTTAACAAGATTTTTTTCATTAAATCAGAATTATATTCTAAAATAGCTTTTATGAAAAATTTCATAAATAATCTGAGATTGACTAGCTAATTAATTATTCAAGCAATTGGTATTTTGATTCCTTCGGCATTTGGCGTTTTTTTTTTTTTCTTTGTTATAAGTGATGTAATAACTCACCAGATCTTATTTTCGAAACAAAAACATTTCTGGTATCAGAAACCAATTATTCGCTCATCGCTACTTTTAATTTAACTTATCTTGATTACAGTAATCGTCCAAACTGGCAGCTATTCTGATTTATTGACCTTGAGCTGTTGCTAACTCTTAACGCATGTTGTCAATTTGCTCATTACCGCCTGAAATTCAATTAACCGTCCTAAATTATTGCGATTTCTTCTCATTGCTTCAATTACGACAAGTTTATACTTTTTTTTTAAATTTTTTCCATCCTATTTTTTCATAGGCTTTGAAAACTATTTGACAGGTTTATTTCATGGATGTCGTTTTCTACGTTTTATTTAGATTAATGTCACAATTCTGTACCAGTTTCAGTTTAGAATAAATCAGAAAATTTTTTTTCAAATAAAGTAAAAAAGTTAGTAAAAAAAAGAAAAAATAAGAAATAATTGCTATAATTTTCATTCAAATATATGTCAGATAGTTTCTAGTAGAATCTTTGTAAATTCATTCAAAAAGAGTTCCATAATCAGAAGATATCAATTTGTTTTCTTTTTGTTTGATTTTGGATAATTTTTTATATTTTGTTGTTATTATGTGCATTTTGAATCATTTAACAGGTATCGAAATACTACAAATGGCTTGCTGAATATAATTTATGCCATCGAAAGCATCTTGATGTTACTGGTGATTATTTGGCCATCTTGAGAAATTGCAAATGGAAAAGCTTTGCTCTCTTAAATGAACAAAATGATTATGATGCAGTTTTTGATAAAATTTTTACGTTCATCAGTCATTATATGCCCGCTTTACGCGATCTTTCATTGCGTCACTGTTCAGTTGTGCTTACAATGACTGGCTTAATTCAGGTATCACACATTTTTTAATATCCAAAATCAATTTATTTTTAATTATTTCCAAAAATACGATTGGTCTAAATAAATAAAAATGTGAATAAATAAAAATGTGAATAAATAAAAATGTGAATATTCTTGCCACATAACGTTTCAAATCCTTCACCGATTTATTTGAAATTTTGATGCAACGTTGAATTAGATGCAAATTCAACTATGCAACGTTGCATTCAACCAGATGCATAGATAAGGCACGTGTTTGAGAACTTTCGGACATTTAAGATTTTGAATAAACGAACATTTACATTTTTATTTTTGCTCTTCGTTTGGCCGGTCCAACTAATCTATATAAATAAAAACCAATTATTTTATGAAGACTTTTGAGCATAATTCATAAATTTATCAAAAATAGAGCTAATTTTGCACACTTTGCATAGATCAATGTAGTGAAACATTTACAGAAACATTATCCGATTATCTCTTTATAACATGTTTCTAGTAATTTTACTATCACGTGAAAAAGAATGGAGTAGAGTTACGGAATTATTTCATCTAACAATAGCTTATTGACTAAATTTTCAAATTTTCTTTCTTACATTTCCTTCTTCACAGTTAGCATCCGCTACACCAAATTTATATCGATTGGATTTAAGTCAAGCGTACAATAAGCCATCCTTTGAAACAGATGCCATCTTAGCTTTGCAATATTTTCGACAGTTAAAGGTATTAGTTATGGATGGATTTGTGATTCAAAAAACTACTGACAGCGGTAAGTTTTTCTCTGATTTTAATTTTGAAATTTTTATTATTAAATTTCAGAAAAAAAAAAAACTTCATAAAGAATGAAATTTGTCTTAAAATGATATAATTGTCCAAAAAAGTTCTTGATCCACTAAAGATAATTTAATATCTGGTAAATAAATCAAAATTCTTAAAATCTGATCTCATAAATTTTTCGAAACATTTCAAAAACAATAGTAATTTTCAAGTTAGGCTTTCCGGATTTTTTTATAAATACTATAGTGCAAATAAGATACCATCAACCTGGCTCCTATATATTTTACAGTAACTAATATGGCTTCTTTGCATATTTATTTCTCTTGCAACGCTCCGTACATAACTTTACAAGTGAAGAAAATAATTTCCTTTATTAAAAAGCCAATACCTTTGCTTTCCTTCTTTTTACTAAGCATATAATCACTTCTTTCCACATGACACTTCAAAATAGATCATGTGTATGTATATGTGTGTTTCTGTCATGTGTGATATCATTTAATAATTAATATTTTAATAATTAGCTTACATTTCAGGATGTTCGTATCGATTAGAAATGCCACCTTTTCGTTACATGCAGCATTTGGAGACTCTTGTCCTGAATTGTCCATATGATACTTTGGCCAGAATATTATACTCATTATGTGAAACTCACTGCATCTTGTACAAGTTGAAACATATCAGTGTGAGTGTGTTCACTGAATCCTCGCCATCTGATTCTGATTTAATTTATCGACTGAATTCATTATTAAGAAATTTCGATTTCAAAATTGGCAATTAAATAAGGATTGGACTATCACTAGAAAATGTTGTGCTTTACGGATAATAATATTGATTACTATGTGATTAGATTTGATCATTCAGCGTAAACTGTCATTAACGAATGAAATATTTCGGATATATATGAGAAGCACGAATATGCAGGAATTTTTTTTTTGTTTTTGACCGTTAGTGCTTCACAGAAAATAATTTCATTTATTTCTTTTCAAGCTTTCAGTAACTTTTCATTGATTAAAAGTAGTCATTAATTAATTTTTACAACCATTCTCTTATGATAGATATTACAGCTTGGCGTAAAATATAGTACAGCAAAATATCCTGAATTATTGATATGGTTTTTACTGAAATATCGTTCATTGTGCTTCGTACATATTTGGAATGCTTTATTTGCTACTAACGATCAATTAAAGCGATTTTACGCGTAAGTCTAACAAATCTTTTTTTTTTTTTTCGATTTTATAATTAACTGGAATGTATTATTAGAATTGTGTTATAATAGTTTCATTTTGAGGATCGTATAACTTACGAAATTTGCGTAATGCTTCTAAAAAATAGACATCAAATTCTTTCGCAACTTTTAAATTATTGACAGCTTCATAACCAATTCTGCACATAATAATATCAGTATCCTTTGAAGATCACAGGTAAACTCAACAGTTCATTTATATCACTTTGCTTCTTTTTGTTTCTTTATCTATCTATTAAATATGGCCATTGGAACATTGAACCAAAACAGAATTATATTTTTGATAAATGATAAAGGTTTGACAAAAAAAAAAAAAATACAAAAAACATACAACATCAAAAAACTACCGAAATACGTGGTTTTTTTTTGAGCAGAAAAACTATGTTATTCCAAAAAATTCGTAGATCTTGTGATTTAACAAGCGTTGCAAAATACTTCAACCTTTTTTCAGTGCACTAATTTCATTGCCGAAACTCAATGAATTATATTTGGAAAATTGTGAATTATGCGATCGGATTGATTCGTCCATAGAAGTTCAATTTCTCAAAAGTATTACTTTACGGGGCATTCGTTGGAATGGTTTAGTACGTAGCATGCGTTATGATCCTGATAGCAATCGATAAATCAACACATCAAATCATTAATTTGATTGTAATGCTGATTGTATATACCTACTAACTCATTAGTAAATTGTAAATAAATTTTCAATCAATTCTTGAAATTTCACTTAAATTTACTCGATTTTTGACCAATATATAGAAGTATTGCTTCCATAACTTTTCATAAGCACAAGCAAAACATTAGTTTCTCAAAGATGATTCAGATGATTCGTCCAGTCATTAATTTAACCTACTTATTGGCAATTGATGGAAGATCATTCAAATAAGTAAATGTCTTATATCTACAGATTCAATTACAATCACTGATCAAATATCAGTATAGATATGCAGTTAGCTAACTACCTTTTTCCCCTAAATTAACAAAAAATTTCATCACATTAAATTTGTTAGAAATCAGTTCATCTTATACTAATCTCACGGATAAATGGAAAAAATTGACAGTTTAAATCATGAAGAACTCTTCATCCTATTAAACTCGTTCGCAAGATAAGCTGTTCTTAAGACAGTATCTTTTAATAGTGCTACAATAGGAATTTCGGAGCAAAGTCAGTTTTCTACAATTCGGAGCTTATACACCGATACAGCGTCAGTTTCTATAACAACGCATATCGATATATCACACTAGCAACAGGTTCGGCAATTCAGATCAGTTGACATCGATTAACCTACTAAGGTTCACATTTAGTTAATAAATTTGTCATGAAATGGATTCTTATCTGAAAGGATTTATTTATTCATTCATTAATCCTTTGCTCTGATTGATCAGAACATTCAGTTTTTCTTTATTCTGATCAGTATTACACAATCGGCGCTTTCTAAACCATGCTTTTCAAATCACATCAAATTCTGCCAATTCCTGTAAGGAATTCCTATAAGAAATTGATAGAATTTGATGTGGTTTGAACTTCAAAGGAATCCAAATTATCGATTTTTAAGGAATTGATAGAATCTGATGTGGTATGAACTTCAAAGGAATCCAAATTATCGATTGTATTATTTATATTCATTAATTCATTTCTGTACTATAGTTCGGGGTAAATAGAACTGTTATAACGAGGACTTCATTACACAACAAAATCATCTGTATCATTTTCCAATCCGGAACAACAACCTTTTCACAAAGTGCTTTCACAACAGCTTGCGAATTCTCATACCTATCCCAAATATTGAGAATTTATTGATCTTTAACGCTGCATCTTCACATTTCCAATCATCCACAATTTTTCCCGTAAACTTCAATAATTCGGTATTTTGTTATTATTTATGAATAGCCAAGTTCTATTTTGATTTTTTATTTTAATTTTATTGAATAATCAAATCTCATTTTTGTCATTACAATATATTGAATAATTAAATTTCATTTTAATTAATTGCTGATCAATTTTTATATTACAATTACAATAACGACTTTAGAAATTGAAAATTTTAAATTTAAATTTGTTAGCAAACTTGAAAACAAGGAGAAACCAACCTGAAAGTTTCTGGAACCGATTGAATTCGATTATCAATTCATATTGGTATCAAAATCCAGTGGTAAATTTAGTGGCAATTTTTCATTAAAATAAAAATAAATAGCATAAAAGATAAGAACAATAGTAATAATACGAAATTTCTTTGAAACAGTCATAATAATGGGTTTGACGATCGAAGAAGGAAAAAAAAATTATAATTGCTGAAGTATGACAAACCATTGATTTAAAGAGATTTGGTACTTTTATTATTTTAATTGAATATAATCTCATATAAATAGAGATTCATTGGTTTTATTTTTTTTAATCTCCTCATCATCACTTTTTTAAACTCAGGTAACAATAACTGCAGGTGATATAACTCATCAAATCAGGAAATCATTATCAGTACAATAGCGTAAAATATTTCTGATAAGCTCATTGTATTGATGGTGATTTCCATGCTGATTTATCATATGCAATTGTTCTATGCCATTTTCAATGATATTTTATTCAAAAAAATCCAACTCACCGATTTTTTGTGAATGGAATATCTTTTTGATCCTTGATTGAAATAATAATTGATTCACTGTAACTAATCTGGCATAAAAAGACTGCTTTTTTGTTCAGCATTCATTTTCATCCTGACTACTGCTGCAGACTATCACTTCCAGATTTGTTTTCAATGACTGAATTTTTCAAATCAGAAAGAGCGGAATTGTAGTTAAAATATCTGTTTCTCACCAGTCTCATGTATATATAATTCACATAATTTAGTACATAATAGCTAAATATGAATAGTCTACTTTTTTTCGTTACGAAAGAAACGAAAACCAAATCTGTCGTTTACGATTTTTATTTTGGCACTTTGCAAATTTATCGAAATAAATTTTACCATTTTTATCAATAAATTTGTGCATATCAAAACTAGTTGGACCTCATTTCGATTTTTTTCAATTAAGGGGAATTAAAAATTATCAGTAATAAGAGCTAATTAAATGAAATTATTTAGAAAGAATTAAATACTAAAATCGTTCGGCTTATCATTATTTATGTGTTTTAAATTTGTATCGTTCAGATAATGATAGATTTAAAATCTTTTATTGTGTTTGCATTTGTTGTGGGCCATGCAATATCGCTCAATACTACTTCAACAGGTATAATTTCAGAATTTTTAAATTTCGACTAAAATTTACGCCAAATTAAATAAAGATGATTTCAGCAGTTAAACATCCTATCTAATAATTGCGAATCTAGGAGCGGATTTCAGCGATTAAATGTGTTCATTTAAAGTTCGGAAATTGTTAGTGAAAAAATTGGAAGTTTAGTGAAAATTTGACTGAATCTTCAGAAACAGCATATGACCGAATAAAATCAAGAGCAGGAAACATGTTTTATCAACTGATATATTTGTACTGAAGTTTCTGGAAAACTAGGAGTTTGGTGAAAATTTATTTGAAATTTCAGAAACATCACATGATAAATATCTTGAGGAAATAATGACGAAAGTTTTTATTGGCAATCTAGCGGGGAAGAGAATTGCTCAGGAATTATCCTACGAAGATTTAAAAAATATAAGGTTCGCATTTTTCTTCCTGTTATATATTATAATGCTGCAAATATTGACCAAATCGAGATCATATCTACCAAATTTTGCCATTTCAGTTCTAATAATTATGGACAGGAAAAAGCATATTGCAATAAGTTAATGAATATAAATGAATTAATTGATTATAATGATGGTTTATTTGTTTATATCATTTTACAGAACTATCAGAGTGATGGCTGAAATTGCAAACTTCGAGTTAAACCGCCGATCTCAGGTATTGCATTATCGTGATGGCAAAATAAACCCGCCATTTCTCAGGAAATTTTGGAAACTCGCATCTCAAATGAATTTTAATGATAGGAAGGCATGTTTAATCTTTATAATTGTCACCTTCTATAAATATAATTGAAGAAACACATCATTTAGAAGGTAATTTTCTGTTTTGATATGTTTTTCCACATTGAAATGATTTTTACGAAATTGATTAAAAGGAGCTTCGATCTTGCAAAATTTTGTAAATTTTGCAAATCCTTTTACTTAACAAATTTACAAGAACAAAAAAAATATTTACATAGAGAAAATTTAATGATTTATTCCCTAATTTTAGGTATTAACCGAATTTCAACAATATCACTGGTCACCAGATTTTGCTATTTTGTTTGGCACTGAAAGAAAATCAGATATAATTCGCACGAAGGATATATTTTATGCTGAAATACTTACACCTCAAAGCGATCATTTAGAAATAATTGGCTCAGATGGTTTGGAAATTCTAATGGATTTTGCACAGAACTTTGAATATTTACTGTAATTAGTAAAGGAATGAGTCAAAAACAAATAAGACAATTTTAATTATGCAATTTTAGCAGAAGATTTCTCATCCGATCGTGAAATAGAAGGAGATCCAATGAATGGAGTGATTTTACCGTCTAGTTGGTGGTGGAACGGCAATTTCGTATCGATGGACATAGAATCCATTAAGTCGTATGCAAATCCATTAAATCATATGTCATATTCAAAGATGCGAAGTGTAATTACTGAGATCGGTTGAGCTACGATAAATTATATCGGTGTTAAATATTTAGTGTTTTAGTACAAAGATTAGAGGCTATTCTGTTTCAATTTTTGCATGAATAATTTAAATTGAAATTCTTCACTTAAATTTCATCATTAAATCATTATCATAATTCAATGACAATGACTTCTCTCTGTTCAGTATGCTAAAAAAAAGAAACAAAAGAGCGATAACAAAAATAATGTTCTTCATGTACTTATTTGCTCCAAAAAATCAATGGATATATTGTTATTGTCATATTTTCTTTAATGTACAGCTAAAATTTTTATTTATTACAGATTACATTGGGGAAATAAAGAAATAAAAGTGAGTTTATTAAAAATTAATCGGTCAGGATTTTTATATTTCAAAACATTATGTTAGATAGCAAAATGAATTTCATCAGAAATTTTAGTACTGACTTTCTATCAGATTACAAAAATGGAGCCTAACAAAATAACCATAAATTTCAGGATGACGCAAAGTTAATCATTTTGATTGATGGCATTGGCGATTATCGAGCATTTGAGACAGTCCATATAATTAGAAAACAATTGTATAACATGCCAATCTGTGTTGTTAGCCAAAGAGATCTTCGAGTAAACTTGTAAGTCACACTTGATGGTTTCTTGGCCACGAAAAAATTTAAAATGAAGAAATAACAAGTGATGTTAGTAGCGGATGTTCGCCAGAATTTTGCACAAAAATGTCTTCCCTGATGATCTTAAAATCGAATAAATTACCGTAGTTACCATAATTACCATAATAACCATAATAGTCATGTACACTTGACGATTAATTTTACTATTGCTATTTCAGTGAATCTGAATCGTATGAGGACAGCACGGTGTATGTGTTCCGTGGTCCTGATATAGAGGTAGCAACTTTTACTATAAACACCAAAAATGAAGAATTATTGAGTAAAATGCTTCTTGAATGGAAGGTTTGATTTGCTCTTATTGATTCTTTCTTCAGTTTAATCTGATTTGTATGCATTGATGTTGTGAAATCATTTTCAAAATGGAAAGATTTTTTGACTGCAGAATGAACTTCTTAAATTTTCAAACTTCATTTTCTAATTTGACTTCACATATTGCTCATATTTATTAAAAGTATGTCATTTTGAATGTTTTTTTAATTACATAAATTTATTCTTTTTATGCAGAAGACGTTGAATTTACTGGACAGTCAACACATCATAGCCTTCCATTTTACAGTGATCAATGGTACTGAAGTGGAAAATAGTGAACAGATATTCAGGTAGGAGAATTAGAATATTCAAGATATGATCGGCAGTAAGACCAAAAAGAGGGCTACTGGGAATTCTATAAATGAATTGCGGAAATGTCACCGCAAAAATCGACGAGGCAAACAATTCTGCTGACATCGCTTTGTTCTAATCTGATAAAAACATATAATAGACCAGTAGTTTAGTTTCTCTACTATAATATTCAGTAATGACATAATAATGCATTGTATAAATTTCTATATCAAATGAATTCGAATTTTGCGATCAATTTCAAAAGGCTAACTTTACAGTTATGCAAAAAAAGAATGTCGACTTGAAAGGGTAATTGCAAAAGTTTGCATAGCAGAGGGAATATTTTAATTGAAGTTCAGAAATTTTGTTTAAAATGCATATAATAATGTGAGATTCAGTTGCAAAAATGAGGTCAACAATGTAGTAATTTTCTTTTATATATATATATATATATATATATATATATATTTAATGCTTGATATTTCAATCTTTCAAAACAATGACACATACTTATTTACTAATTTATCTGACATTCTGATTGGGTTTTAAATTTCTTCAATTTGCATTAATATTTTTTCTTTATAGTGATGTATTCCCAAACATTCGATTAAATACGTTGTGTTTGTTTGGCAAAGAATCAGTAACTGGAGTAAATCATCGAGTTCGGACAAGAACTTATTTCTTTCCCGGTCCCGTGTATGTAATTATTAAACTGCGCAAATCCGGTTAAAATACTCGAGTCAAAAATATTCTTTCAATGCTTCGGTGAATATTGTTCCAGTAATCAGAAATGTTATTCCAGTGACTCGGAATTCTCCTCATGATACGGAATATTCTTCCGATGAAAATAATCACTAATTTCATTGAACAATGTTTACTGACTGTAGTTTCGTTGCTGCTTACCTTTGTTATTTTGATAAAACGTGTAATCTCTCCAATCATTTTTTCATATCGTAACTGTATACAAATGAACAAGTGATTTCATCTTTTTTAACACCAATAAAACGTTGTTACGAGATGTGATAAACAGTTGATAAAACAAAAAATTGCTGAAATCAAAGTCCACTGAATAGAAAAAAAAATTAATGGAGAATCCATTTAATTAACATTTAAAATAAATGTTAATAAGACAAAGAACCCGCAGAAAACATGGCGAATCCATGCGTACCAATTTGATGGAGAATCTTTCTTTTAATTTTTTCATTTTTTTCTTTTTATTTCTTGACTATTGTTAGTGGTTTACATTATTTGTCTTATGTTGCATGTATTTTATAAGTTGTTTTAACTTTAATTTTTCCATGAAATTACCTCACTTTTTTGAACAACAAGAGAGATTAAGTTGATTATCCCTCATATTCATAGACATTAATTGTTATCATTATGACTGGTTCAACTATGCTAAAATCAATTGATGTTGAAATTTAATTATTTTGGCACAAAAATTGGAAACATTTCCATTCGGAATTTTGCATTGTTAATTTAAATTGAAGTTTTTTCACTTAAATTCTATCATCAGGGGATCACCATAAATGAAGAATAGAAAGTTCTTCATATCCAGAATCAAAAGAGATAATAGCAAGAACAATGTAGTCAGTATTCATTCTGTTCCAAAAGACTGATTCAATTCCTGTACCGAATTTGTGATTGGAATTTGGTCATTTTCATATTTATTTTTAATTTACAAATAAATTTTCCGAGGACTGAAATCTATATTGCATATACTAAAACTTGAGACATAAAAGAATGAATTCAGTAGCAGCATGCCTATTTGCGTTGTTGCTCAACCAGATTTTCGAGAAAATGTGTTTGTTTACTCAATGATTTTTTAATTACAAAAGAAATCTAAAGTATGCACCATGCTATTCTTATCCTCAAGAGAACCTATTTTTTTCATGGAGTTCCGCAGTTGATTAGAAAAAATTTCTTTATTTATCTGCTGCTTGAAAGAAAAAGGAAACAATATAAAGCCTTATTTCATAAGAAATGTAAAACACATATAGCTATTTCGATTTATCAGAAATTTACCAACTAGTTGGTTTTTTATGACACCAAGAGAACCAGGAATACAGTACTATTCTTAACGTGTCACTCTTATTTCGAGCTAATTTTAGATATTCATCGATTCTCCAATGTTCACTTCAGCTAAAATTTTTGAGAATTATATACGAAATATAAGTATTCACATAAATATTCATCGTGATCTAATTTTACTTTTACTATGATTTAAATTTCTTAAGAACAATTTCTTTTTTTTTAATAATATAGATATGACGAAATTAATCAAAAATCTTTGTACTGCAGAAACGACCTTTATGCTATAATTAACCTATTGTGAATTGTATTGTGCTATGGTGACATGAAGTAAAACAAACTTCCTTGCACTATATTAAAATTTTATAAATCATACTACAGCTGACAAATGGAAAACATGATTTCTTTGTACTAAAGTTAACATGTTGTAAATCAACTCTATAAGTTGACATATTATAAATTATACTGAAATTCATATGTGACAAATAACAAGACAAGAAAAATTGTTATCTGCTACGAAGTACGTTCAATCTTTGCTTTGATCAGTATTCGACGAACGGTGCTTTTAAAACTTTACCAAATTTCATCAATTCTTAATACCAATAAACTGCAAAACTTTGTTACTATCAAAAAGAAGTCCAAATTGCCGGTTCTATTATCGATATCCATAATTCATTGTGTACCGTAATTCCTCATATCCAGGACTTCATTACACAACAAAATCATCTGCACCAATCCTCTGCCCAAAAACATGTCTTACCTTGATACAACCCTTTGTAATTTGGGTTTTTTTTTTGTTTGATAGCGCAATTTGCAGCAAAATTTTCATTTAACTGGAAGCTTCAGTTAATTGAAATCAAAAGGAAAAGAAGGTCATTAGAAGCAAATTTGATGCAAATTAAAAGTAAGAAAAATAGAAATAAATTTAAATTTCTATTAATAATTTTTCTTCGATGTTAGAAAGATGAATAGACAATAATTACTGCATTCCGTAGATAATAAATACGACACATGCATAAATATATGCATTTATATTCAATCAATTTAATTCCGATTGCCAATATCAAAATATTGATGTTTGTTGTTAAAACATGAACGTTACTGTTATGATATAAAATATCACCAGTATGCTATAACCTGCAGAACAAATCATTCAAATAATACTAAATTTGAATATTTGATGATATGATGCAAAAATTAAATTCATAGGAGTCATCAAATTTAATTAGTTTATGAAACGATTCATATGACATTCCCTGTGATTGCTATGTTTGTTGTTGTCAGTAATTTTTCTTTTATTTTAACTTCTGAAATTATTTAATTCCTTTTCAGCTTTAGTTTCAATTTCTAATTCGTTAGTGATAAGAAATAGATTAATTATAGAAAAGGAAAAATATTTTTTTCATTTATTACAGAAACTTTCACCTTTTGTTTTTTTGCAAACAAAATGAAAATAAAAATAAATTTTTTATTACTATCTAAATCGTTTAGCATAGAAATTTAATTCGAGCAATTTACTTCTCAAATCAGCAAGATGATCAGAAAATTTTTCAAAGTCAAAAGTTTATATAAAGTTTAAAACTAAAGAAACTATTGAATCGAATGGTTTCTTTGAAAAGATTTGATGATAAAAGTGGTAAATGAGAGAACGAAATTGAGTGTAATCAGATCGGATCGGATGAGTTGAAACCACAAGTGACGGTAACTTCAAAGAAAAATGAAGTAAAGTGAATCGTGACAGAAATTCTCATATATCAGATCATCGCAATTGCGAAGTCGTTGAAAATAGAAAATGGCTTAGAACGCCTGTTTCTATCGGCACTCAGGATGGATGGATAGATGGAGCAGCTGTCCTGATATTCTTCTTTTTGCCTTTATCATTCCTTACTTGAGATAAGGCACTTAAACATCTGCCTGACCTCTATCTCTTGTCTCAATACTTAAGTTTCATTTATTAAATGAAAAAGTTCATCATGATCTTTAGAAAGATTATTATTTTCTTTATGATTATTTCTACCATAATTCATGCAAAATTCATTTAAAATTTTTGAATTAAATTCAAATTTCGATAGATTATCCTACAAAAATTGACTCTCCAGCGTACCGGAAGTTATGGAATGGTTAAGGTTTCTATAACACCATTTCTTTTACATAATACTGAAAGCCATTACCTGTCTTATGAAATGAAATTTTTTTTTTTTTTTTTGGGAAGATTTAAAATTCAATTGGCAAAAATATCATTGTTTCTAAATGTTTTCACTGATTTTTTGAAAAGCAAACGATAATTTCATGAATATTCCAAGAAGTGATCAATCAACCAGTCAATCAATTATCAATAACCATATTAGTAATTTATGACAATTCAAAAGAATAAATGAACAGTACTTGGATATAATTATTAATTAACGATCGTTCTGATCATGGATTATCTCAAATAATTGTATGCACTTTTTAAAGAGCAATAAGCAAAATATTTTGATCTCCTCATCCAGAAATCAGAAATCAGTAAGTGCTTTAATCTCTTCACATCTAAACAATCGGCAGCAATTTTTCGCATCATTTGTTACTAAAAATCATCAATTGCTTTCATAAATCAGAATTAAGTTGAAAATGGACTTCCTTTTGCCTCATTTTGTTCCCTTTTTTCTTGCTAATATAATGAATCTTGTGAAGTAAAATAACTTCCGAAGAAGTTGGCAAGTTATGGGTGCCAGTAGAGTTCGTCAGTCAACCAAAAAAAAAAAAAAAACACAGAAATAGTGGATGAAATATTTAGTTATGTTTAAAAATGATTTATAGAATAAAATGAATATGCAAGCTGAGAATATGCAAAAAATATTCGTAAAAATTCGGTCTTTTTTTTCTTTAGCTTAATATTAGCTAATTCACGAGCTTTATAATTAAATTCATGTTTCTATATTGATTGTATTTGCAGAATATTATATTTTGTTCCTTGTTCGACAATCAAGGTTGACAATTAATGTTCGCCAATTCACTTGTCATATTTCGTCGCAATCTAATGCCATTTTATCAGTCATTATTCTTTCTAGCAATGAATTTATATATGTTTCAGTGAATTTTAATAAAAGTACAAATTTTTTTTTTCCTGCGCCATTCCAATTTTAATTAAAATTATTACTAATTTTAAATATTCAAGTTGTCAGAAATGTTTTTGAACAGATCTTGTTGATCATTGCATTATTTCAATTATGTTTCAAAGTATCTGAAAAATTGGATAAACATTGTTGGCTTGCAAGTATTAACACAGTTTTTACATTAGCCTAGCTTTCCAATTTTGTTTCTTTCTTTTCTTATCTCTTCATACTAATATCATCTCGTACTATTAACAAGGCATTCATTTTTGATTAGAATATTCCAGAGAGCATTCTCCGTCTAACAATCTTATTATATTACCTCCTTTCAATCATTTTATTCTCGTTGCACTTTGACCCCATGATAATCAATTAACTAAGAATGTAACGAACATTTCCCGAAAATCATTTTTTTAATGAATAAAGTTTTTTTTTTTATTTTTTTGCTGTTGTATTCATCCTAAAATGAGTTAGTCAAAAAAAAAAAAAAAAAAAGAGAGATATATGGAATTTCCGAGTTAAAAAAAAAAAGTAATTTCGCTAATTTGGCCAATTTCTTTAAAATAATACAATTTCATATCAGATATTTATGCTAAAATGTGAAATTTAAGAAATGTAATACAATAATCTCTCATTATATGAGATATTAATTAGCTTATCCAGCGAAACGGAAAACTTTCCAGATGTCGTGAACTTGCAGAAATAGGATTTTCCATCTATTTTTACCAAATTTCCTTTTTTTTTATTTTGATTTTTCGAATTCCTTCCATATTTTATGTAATTATTTAAGAAAATCAGAGAAAAAAAGAAAGTATTCTGCAAAAAATAGATAAATATTATCATTCTCCATTCCACTGATTGGATTTCTCCAATCAAACAATCTCTCATCTCTTTATTACATTTATCCTCTATTGTTTTCAAAAATGTTTGTCCTACATATCAATTGTTGCTTCGTCAGAAGTATCATCCGTTTTATTTATGAATCATTTCTCAACTGAATTTCAAGTGTCTGGAAAACTTCACAAAGAAAAAAAAAGTTTTTAGAGCTTTAAAGAAAAAATTTCTAATTCTAACACTTTTATGATAAAAGCTTTCAATTCTTCTCACTCTTTCTTTACAATGCTTTTAGATTGATTGATTGATGGTCCGATACTTTCTTCCAAAGAAGTTTCATTACATTTGATATGTTATTTTTGAAATGAAGCGAATTTATCAACTCAATAAAATCATAAAATGATTATCTTTTTGTACTAAACTTTATTAAAAGTTGAAATAATTTGCATAAAATTTTTGTCTTCAAAATTTAAAAAAGTATTGATTTGAAAAACTTATTCAATATTTATCCTAGAGATATCAGATAGGAAAAAGATTTTTTTTTTTCAATCGTAATTTAAATCAATTTTTTCCATTCAAAAAGAATAATTATTATTTACCAATTTCTTTCACTAATTATATGAATATTTGGAAGTAGTTTGGGAAACGATAAAGGAAATATTAAAGATAATAGGATGTTCTACTGATATGATAACGATTCGACAATATCAAGTTTAAATGAATAATCAAATTTATTCTGATTTTAGATATTTACATAACAATAACTAAATTTTCAAAAATAGTTTTAAAATTAATTTGGTCTGTTACTTGTTTCACTGTCTACTTTAGTTGCGTAAAATTTTGAAAATATCTATTTATTTACATTGTTCACATATGTTTTAAGAAATTTTTCACATATTTATGTCATTTCCTTCGAATGTCTGACATAAATAATAGAATACGAATGCAACATCTATCATTCATCCCTGATAAATAAATTTTAATTACAATTTTTAGTTCCGTCAGCGATCCCATTTCTTATTTCCTTTCATCTCTCTCTTTTCTTTGGGCTATTTCTCAATTTCTATTTCTAGGAAAATCCTATCTTTCTCTTCAAATATGCTTCGCTAATTAATTACGAAAAATTCATATTATATTCGCTGACTAAATCGCAAACAATCGTTAATCACTTATTAATCTGCTTAACTTTTATTTTTAAGAATGGGAAAACCGTAAAATTAGTGTAGAATTACAGGATGTTTCAACAAAAAAGAAAGTTTTCGGTATCAAATATTATTTGAGATTCTAGGATTTATGAAAGAAATTTTTAATGTATTCCAGTATTTCAGTTCTCCTCAGCATTATCTAAAATATTTCTTCATGAAACAAAATACTCTTTATGAACTAATAAAAATATTATTGTGAAATTCAAATTTTTTCAAAAAAAAACATTTCCTACTATTATTTATTATTTATTATTTATTTCAGATGCGAAACATATCATGTCCATTCAAATTATATACATTTTCTTAATTATTGTGTGTTTCGCGGCATGTGAACTAAACACCAGTGTATGTTTCTTAACTAATTTATTAAATAATGAAAATTCGATACAAATTTTAAATTATTTAACTGAATAATGCAAATTTCATCATTTATTTTTCCTTCAATATCCGATTTTCGAAGTTGACTTTCATTAACTGTTAAAACGTATTTTCTGGAAGGAAAATTAAAAATTTTAATTTTTAATCGAAATTTTTGCAAATTAGGGAAAAATGAAATGCTTGAATGAGCAAGAAATGAGATTTCAGAAAATTATCGAAGTATTGGAGAATGATTATACAGTGGAAAATTATACAACAATAATGCAAAGGATTGGTTCATTCAATGAAACAATGCAGATCAAAGTTCATACTAATGAAGAAATTTTAAATGAATTAAAGGTTTGTTTTGTTTTGTTTTTTTTCTTTTTGCGAAAAAAAAAAATCATTTTCAAATTAACGACATGCGACAAGCCAGTGCTTTTATTGATGTGATATTACTATTATTATTATTATTGTTGCCACCATTTGATAATACTTTCATTTAATTTATATTATTTTTAAATTAGAAAAAGAAATTGTTTGTAGAATTTACATCGGAAATATCCACACATAACATATTTATATGAAATTGGGAAATCAATAAAAGGCATACCATTGATTGTATTAGCTATTGGGAAATTTCCGATGAAACATACGGCAGGCATACCGGAATTTAAATATGTTGCTAATATTCATGGTAATGAGGTAAGTGCTTTTTTGCTTTTAGAAACTTTACAAGATCCAGACTTAATTCGAAATTATTAATCACATCATCTCCTAAACTTGTTTGCAACTAAAATAATTATTTTAAGGGAAAAGAAATTTCCCGAAAAAAGTGCAAAATTGAATCAAAGTTTATAATCACATTAAGAAACAAATGTAAGGAATTTCTAGATATCAGGTCGAGAGTTATTGCTATGCTTGGCAGATATTCTACTTGTAAATTATGGAAAAAATGAAGTATTAACAAGGCTCGTGAATAGGACACGAATTCATCTCTTACCAACAATGAATCCTGATGGATTTACGGAAGCTAAATCTGATAGTTACAGTTGGGTTCAGGTCATCTCTTTATTATATATGATATATTTAATTTTAATGAATGAAATTGTTCCATGAACTATATGTGAAGTTTACAAAACAATGCCATTAATTAAAATTAATTACTTCCCATTGCATTAAATTTCAGTCAGTATTTTTTGAAATTTGGTTCTGTTTCTTATAAAAGAGTATATTTTGTGCAGGCATAAGGTATTGTTGAAAATCTTCTAGAAGTACATAATGCGTAAAAAGGAGATTATTAATTCTTCATGATATTCGTTAACAATTCTTATAAACCAGTAATCTTTAATTATGTATAATTAAATGGTTTGAATTGAAGGGTCGAACAAATGCTGCAGCTGTGGATTTAAATCGGGATTTCCCACAACGGTTGAACCCAACAGCGATTCAAAATGTTCAACCAGAAACTAGTGCCATTATGCGATGGACAAAGTACGGATAAAATTGTATCTTTATTGAATTTTCAAGAAATGATTGCAATTAACAAACATTAAATCCTAACCTAGCAATAATTAGGTCAAGCTCGCTAGTAGCATTAATAATTTTTGAAAATTTAGATCGATACCATTCGTGTTATCAGCAAATTTACATGATGGCACATTAGTTGTTAATTTTCCCTATGACGATGCGAAGATGGAAGGTATTGAAGCAAAGACCGGTGATCATGAGCTTTTCGTGATGCTCTCTTATTTTTATGCTCGAGCCCATAAATATATGTGGAAGAAGGTAAATTATTTCATATAAACTTGAGGAAGATAAATTATTTCCCATAAACTTCCAAATGAAATTTCATTTAAACTTTTATGCAAGACCGTTCACATAAACTTCTATGATAATTAAGTAAATGATTGATAAATGCGTTGGAAATGTTGCAAGTGATAACTTGCCGTCTTTTGTAATATAATGATAAGACAGCAGATTCGTTTCCTGGCCATCGCGTATTCTTCAAATCGTTTTTTGAGATTTTTCCTTGTCTTATGGATAATTGTTGAATATTCCTGAAAAATTTGTTCTCTGTTCTTGTCTCTCTTGATAATTTATCCTGTTCAACATTCCTGAAAGTTTGTTCTATATCTCCATCTAATGCTGGTGAGATATTCAGGGACCAAGATGTATAAACCAACCAGGTGATGACGATCTCAATGAAGGAATTACAAATGGTAATAAATGGTATCGCGTTACAGGTCAGTCTTTTTTTGATCTTCTAATAGTAGTATTGTTGATGGCATCTAAATATTATCAATTAGTTCAAATAGGGAATTAAGGCTTCGAATTATGCATATAAATTAAGGATTTTGATAAATAATGTATTGATGAGAATAGTTGATAAGAATAAATTCAGGTGGAATGCAAGATTGGAATTATGTATTTGCGAATTGCTTTGAATTAACGATTGAAATGAGCTGTGTGAAGTACTCAACTGGCGAACAATTGAAACAAATATGGAACGATCACAAATTTGCGTTGATTTCTTTCATTGAAAAGGTAATACTTTGAAATTAACTACAACTGTTAGGTAAAAAATATAAACAATGTCGGTAGAAAGTTATTAAAGTACTGTAAAAGTGCAGCAGGCAATAATTAACATTAAAAATGTCACATTAATTGATTTTTTTTTTGTACAATTTCCTTTCCAATTGCTAACTTAGTTTATAAATGTTGAAAATATGTACTTTTTAGTGACCATCAAATAGGAATTATTATATTTTGTATATTTTGGGGGTCACAAACGCTCGGAATGGACTAGTTTCCTTCAATTCATCTATCTTTGACAACTGAGTTTACACTGCTAAATTTTCTTCCAGGTTCATAATACGATTTCTGGCTTTGTCTTGGATGAAATAACTGGTGCCGGAATATCGAACGTTCAAATTTCGATCGATAATGTTGGTAAGATTGTGTTAAGTAGTATTAATGGTGATTTTTGGCGTCTGGTAATACCCGGGACCTATAATGTCAGTTTCCAGCATTTCCTGTATGAAACAGTCATAAAACATGTAATTGTAACCAAGAAAAAGCCTTATGAATTCCTTAATGTAACAATGCTTCGAAAAAGATATACCAGAAATTTTGCCCAAATTCCTTTAATTAATTCCCAAGGTAACAGTGCTTCTTCAATCTTCATAATTTTGATATTTTTCGTTTTTTCCCAAATATGATCTCTGAGTTTATTAAGCTTCACAAACTTACAAAAATCAAGCATACAGAATATTATAATGACAATTTTATCAAGCTGAACAGATTCAAATAATAGCAAAATTTTTATGAATTGACAAAAATTTTTCAAAATTTAAATTTTTCAAAATTTAAATTTTTCAAAAATTTTTCGAAAAATTTTGAAAATATAAAAATGCAATGATTAATTCATTCCTTCCCTTGTTTCAATTCACTGTTATTAATTCTTATTGCTCAAATCATTTAACACAGTGTTGTTTTTCCTGTTTCACTTTTGCAGTTTTGTCAATATTTGTGGAATAAAAATTCTTTTCTAACTTACTGCGTAATTTGCCTTTTCATATCGTAATTTCAAATTGAAATTTATAGCTCGGTTTCGTAATTTAAAAAGTTTGAAATCTTTTTATCTTTAAACTTGAAAAATTGAATTTTTTTGTTTTTAAACTCAACTTTAATAAAAAGTAATTTAACAACAGAAGATATCTCAAAAGAAATTGTTTAATTGGAAAACTAATTGGTTCAGTCTCAAGTAAAATATACTGTCAAAATTATAAATTTCGAAAGGACATTGTATTCAAACCATGTCAATAGTTATAACAAATTGTACCGTAAAATGCTACAAGATAAAATGAACTAAGCATAATGAGAAAGCTTCATTTGATTCCAGATAATTCAAAAATATATACAGATTTCCAACAGATGAGAATTTTTACTCCTGAACCGATGTGAAACAGTTCTAATCGTGTTATTGAGCAGTAAAATTGTGTTTTTTTTTTTTTTGAAAAATTAAATTCGAGCTGAAAAACAATTCTCGATTCAATATGCGGTCAAATTATCTTTGAAAAGATATTTGAGATAAAATAATGCTGATAATAAATAAAACAAGAATTTCATTCAATAACAAACGATGCATGCATATTGGAAACTTCGAACAGTTCCAATCTGTTTTTTGGCCTAAGCAAACTTCGTAGTAAATAATAAATATAATAAATCATTGTTTGGCAAATAAATATTCGAATTGTAAAACTGATATTATGCAATTTTTCGATGACAAGACTAAAATAAAAATAATTTCTCACCAATATGATTTCTACTATTTTTATCTTTCTTATCAATTTCATTTACTGGCATACTTATTTCTATGACTTAAATGAATTTATTTCCAATTCATTTCCACGACTTAAATTAATTTATTAAGTTTAATGACCAAGTTATATTAAGTCGTTTAACATTTTTTAATAATATGCAATTTTTAAAAACATATCCACTTTTTAAAAATTTGCCAATATTGACCATTCAAAAGTTAAACCAAAGTTCAAATTGATTATTTCACAAATTGAAGTGAAAAAAAAGAAATCAAATTCTGACTTCGTTAGCTTAACTTTTCAAATGAAAAAAATTTTTTTTAATTAATAATTTCAATAAATTGTTATTGAAATAATTTCCTAATTTCAATAATTTCATAAAATTTGATCATAAAGTGCAAGAAAAAAATTATTAATTTCCATTTTGAACTTAAAAAACCGCTAAATCAGAGATGGATGGAAGTATTTTTACGTCCTACTTTCCTTCTTACCTTTGTTCGCTCTTCCTTTCATAAAAATAACCTGAAATTGAAATTGTTCTTTTTTCATCTCTATCCAGTACACTGACCACTGTAACGATCATCATGCGACAATTACATCTGATGATTTTGAATGTTACCTGTCCGTGGTCCACATATACTTGTACTTCCGTTGATCTTTTTATTCCTCTTCCCGATGTCATTTATTCCACTTCGTTCAATACGTATTTTTTAAAAATGAAATTTTGAATGCATTAAAAGAGATTGAAAAACCTTTTTGTATGAGAGAAGGAGGTTGAAAAAATTTCATTTTCAAAATATTGAAATTTTAGCGATATTGAGAATCATTGGATGCTCACAAAACCAGCCAGATATTTGAAAAAAAAAAAAAAAAGGAACGCATGACGTTTCCAATCCTCTAACACTCTTTCTACTTTCATTTTGATTCTTCTATCATTTAATTACTGATGTTCAATTATACTTCCTATTATTATTTTTTGACTACAAATTTGAAAATTTTCTGAGTAACTGATAATTTCTTTGTAGTTTCACTGATTTAACAACTTCCATTTTCATCATCACTTTTTATCCAGACGGATGAATGATTTAATTTTATTTCATGAAAATCGACTCCTGTTTATTAATTGATGCTAAATGCTTATTCATCCATTTACATTTTAATGATTTACCGATCAAGAATTAGAAAATAAGTGTATTTGCTAACTTCAATTGACGGAATAAATAATGTGAGATGTTATTTGAATTCAATTAATTAAACAATAATTTCAAAAAAATTTCTTCATCTGATGAAATACTTTGCAAAATTCGCATCGTTTAATTAAGCTGGTCCTAATTTGTTTTGACAATTTTTTTTCTTCGGTCACTTTTATCAAAAGTTGATTTCAAATTACTTTAGATCAAATTGATTAAACTTAACATATAAAGTCGACAACGACTTTATAATAAAAAATAATGAATATTCCCAAAGTTTGGCAATGAACATAAGGAATACTTCGCAAATTATGGCACTCAAAAAGCAATGGTTTTAAAGGGGACAATTTTTAGAGATTAAAGCGATCGATAAGCTGATTTTTTTAAGCTGATTTTTTCAATCAGCCTTTTGTCGTATTCCAAATTATTAAAAAGTAATATTAACGATCCTATTGGAAAAAAATAAGAATAATTCTTTCCATTTTCATTTGAATAAAGTACTTAAAATTTAAATTGAACTATAATGCAATTCATAAAGATAGTCTTTTTTATCATAGAAAGCATTCATTTCTTAGCTTATAATAAGTTTCCTTTTAAAAACCAAAGAAAATATTGTGACAAAAGAATGGAATGTTAAAATCGCTAAAAACTTATTGTATAAGAAAGGATTTTGTTGAAAATATAAATCAATTAAAAATCGATCTTGAAATGATCAATAATGTGATATTACCGCATTGTTGCAAGAAAAAAATAGGAATTTGCCGTGTAGCATGTTAAAAGTTTTTAAGCACGGATTCATCTATGAAAAGGGGGAATTGATTTGCGCGATCTTTTTTTTTTTGCTTTGTTGCAAAACATATCCTAGACAAACGAATAAGGATGAGAATCGCTATTTTTCGCTGACGTTCTAGCGAACAAACCTCATGACCTTTGGGAACGTAATCCGATTATTAGGCTTGGTATGTATCATATTTAAGTTTGCTATAAAATTTAATTATGCGTTATTTTCTTTTGCATCATTCAATTTCAAGCTATTTGCTTTAACAAAATATTATTTATCATACAAGCGGAGTTTAAATTTTTTGAGAGTAAAATTGAAATATAACATCTTTATTCTCATGGAACATTTAATTTTCGTTGCATCTTCTTTCAGCTCTAGTTGAATTTTAATTTGTTTTACATTAGACTGTTATACGGTTCATTAAATAAAGTGGAAATAAGGTAAATGAAATTATGAATTCGTAAGTTGACTTTAATTTTTAATATTTGTTTGAAATTCATCATTAATCTTCACAAATAAAAGTGTAAATATTCATTGTTCATTTTCACACAACGTTTCAACTTCTTCACCGATTGATTTGAAAATATCATACAGCGTTGCATTCAAATAGATGCGTGTTTAAGAACTTTCGGAAGATTTTGAACAAACGAATATTTACATTTTCATTTATATTAACTAACTTCAAAATATTATCAATAAAATAAATTATTTAATTGCTAATAATTTGAAATTACATTCACTATGATATCGCTTATTTCAGCTTTTTATTTTCTGATAGATAATTTTGAAATTCTTTCGCTTCTGCCTTATCGCTCCAATTTTATATTTTGTTACGTTTCATTTAAAATATGATATGTTCTTAAGGGAAATTAAGAGTTTGTAGCAATTTAAACATATAAAATTAAATCGGATTACGATGAAATACAGAAAACTGTTATTTAGAAAGAATAAAATGATGAAATGGAACAAATACTTATTATGTTGACATAATATAATAAGTACCAT
The DNA here is from genome assembly GCA_002249935.1 of Onchocerca flexuosa. NCBI lineage: Eukaryota > Metazoa > Nematoda > Chromadorea > Rhabditida > Onchocercidae > Onchocerca > Onchocerca flexuosa. The sequence goes on along the minus strand of KZ270010.1, from coordinate 251,379 downwards.
AAACTAATTAAAACCACTAAAAAAACTGAACTCAAATTTTGAGAAAAATAATACTTATTATGTTACTTGTTTTTGGAATTGAATTTATTTATTTATTTTTTTCTAGGTTTATTGTTGCGTACTTTCTGTTTTCATTTTCCTTCTATTCTTCATCTCATTTCAATCCCATTAAAACTGAAATTTACGACCTCAGTTTAGTCGACTGTTATTAAAAGCTACGCAATATACAGTTCATTAAAATTTATTACATAATTAATGTAAATTTTACGACTTGTAAATATTTCTCAAATTGGATGATTATTAGGAGAAAAAAGATCGGATAGGGAATCTCGCGAAACGACATGTATCTGTCGGTGTATCTATCGGTGATGAATACATTAAGATTGATTCATCATCGGAATATAGCAATTTCAGTTTAATTTAATTCCATTTTTTTTTGCAGTTCAAAAGAGAGATTGTTGAATTGTTTGATTAGTGCGTACTTCGCTTTCGAAAAATGAACACAGAGAACTTTTTTTTTTTTTTTTTTTTTTTATAAATATGAACATGTAAATAAGTGAACAAAAATGAATTAATCATTTTTATCTGCTCAAAAATCAGCTTGATCTCGTGAATTTGTTATGCATCAGTATAAATTAAAAGCGCAGTAAATTGATCCGACTTTATTTTGGAGTTACTGAAATATGAAATGAAATGTTTTTATTATCAGAAGTAGTGTTTGTTCTTCAAA
>KZ270010.1:224528-244227 GCA_002249935.1 Onchocerca flexuosa | reverse complement strand
TGATTTGAAAATTCTCAAAGAATTTATTTTACGACATAACGATTTCGATGATTCTGCACGCGATCGATTTAATCGGATGGCAATCACTTATGCACATGTTTGAAATAATTTCATTAAATTTGATTCAGTTTAATTTATTTTTACATTTGAAAAATATTATCTATATTTCATTCCAGAATCATATAAGTAGTGACGACCTTTCGTTTACATAATTTTCAAGTTAACATCACAAATCATAAAATATGAAATTGTTTTCAGGTTGATAAGCCAACAGATCCACTATCATCAGCCTTATGGTTTGCTGTGATACATTTAACAGCGTTAGAAATGATCCAAATTTTGCTTCCCAGTAATTCAGGTATATTTTGGAAAATTAACCAAAAATCTGGGGTACCAATAAGTAAAAGTAACCAATGATTCAATTAAATAGCTATTTATAGCCAACTAAACATTTAATCCGATTCTTTTCAATTTCCTAAAATAAAATTTAAAATTCAATTTCAGCCTCAAACACATCATCACCATCGACAAGCACTGAGCTTCATAGCATAAATCATTGTGATGGCTATTTACAGTCCGGTAATACGAATACAAATTGCAATGGACGCGTCATTTCGTCGATTAGTTCCGGTTCTTCCTATTATTCCGGAATTAATTCTGCTTACTGGAATCGGCAACTAAGATGAGTCATTTATTTTATTCAAGGATTTCACTAAGTTTTGATTTGAAAAAGAGGCGCGATAATCAAAATGAATCTGGAATTATTGAATTTATAATTTGGATTGTTTTAGATCACGTGGTGGTGCCTTCAAGAAAATTAACCGAGAATCAAATATCTATTTGTCGCCAAGGAATGCTATAAATTCTGAACAGGAAGTTTGATTTTATTTTGTTTGTTTTCAAATTCAATTTTCAAAATTGTTGGATGAGAGAGAGATGATCGAACTATCAGCTACAAAATCAATAGGAAATATTCAGAATACTTTTGCTATGAAACATCAAAGCAATTTTTGAAGAGAATATCTATTCGAAAATATTGTAAAAGCCATTTTGAAATAGAAAATAAGTTAAATAATTATTTATTAAATAATTAACACAATAAACAGAAGTAAATGTTGAAGAGCATTGTTTAACTGGAAGAGAAATTAAACTAAGTAATTTGTGGTATAGTATTGGAAGCCGAGGTTAAATAATTAGGCAATTGTGGTAACTGATTAATCAATCAGATATTCCATAATGCATCAAACACGTCATACACGTATTTCACGCATACGTGTTCCAATAAAAAAGCAATATGTATTGCATCTTAGCATTATTAATCATTGATATATCATAAAAACCCATCCCGAATGTTCTAAATAGGATTCTATGAAAATGTCTGGCTAAATAGTTTTTTAAATTAAACAATTTTTCTTTTTCTTTTTGAAAATTAATGTTTCTATAAGAAGCCCATTTGTTCACAGCTGATTCCGAAAATTTGTCTAATTTTTCAAATATTAATTTATAGCAACGAAAAGAAAAAGGTCGAAGTCTTTTGAATCTAAATGATTTGGATCGATTACATAATCCAATATATTTCCGCAAAGAACGAGAGAATCGTGGTGGAGCGGGACATAAACGATTAAATCATTTCATACAACAAATACCAGCTTCTCCTTTGACACCTTACTATTCATCAAATATGAATTGGCGTTCACGAAGTGAAACATCTCTTTGCTGTGAAAGACTTTAAGGATCAAAGAAACCTTGTGTCAAACAGTAACTTGTAAAAAAAGAAATAAACGCTATTAAGGCCAAATTATCTTGCTTAAGTAATTTGCTATTCAAATCGATGATTCAATAATTAATTAGCAAATCAGCATTTGGTTAATAATCGAAACAAAACTTGCATTATCCTCGTACTAAAAAGAAAATGATATTTTTTAAAAAATGATATCTTTTAAAATATTAATATAATTCAAAAGACAATTTCGAGGACAGCTTTTAAAAATTTATTACCAGAACTAATCTCGAAAAACGAACGTAGAATGTCGGAATTTCTTTTATTTCCCCAAAATTCAATTGTGGAAATTCAAGCTCAAAATTCTGAATCCCAACTTATAACGATAAAAAACAACTTAAAGACTTTTTGAATCTCACTGATTCAAATAGAAAAATGTACTATCAGTGACATCTAGTATCAAAAAATGCGGATTTGCACATTATATCGTATGTTTATGTCTTATCGTATGTTTTTCATATCTTTATGTCTTATTTATGTCTATCGAATGTTTATGTCTTTTGTGACAATAGCGCCTCAATCATTTCTGTGTTAACTTATATGTTATTGCAAATTTACAGGAATGTTTGTATTTCTAATTAAAACATTATAGCGAAATATATTTTTCAACATATCACAATAGTTATGAAGCGGAAATAAAAAGAAATGATTAGAATATTGGTCACTAACAACTAATTGATGAAATAAAATTAAACGAATCTATGTACTGATTCTATAGTTTGGTCCCTGATATCGCTTTAGCACAAATGCATCAAATAAAATATTTAAAGATCAGAAAGTTAGCCACAATTTAAATCTAAATACCTTTTAAGAAATTCCAAGCTGACGTTAAAAAAGAAATTTTTTTAAAAAAAATGGAAGGAATACATTTACAAAATTTACAATTACTAACAATCACGAATTTGAAAAAAAAAAAAAAAAAAGAAAATTTTCTGCAACTGTGGAATATTCAGTATCAGTAACTGATCATCGTGATTCAAAATTTTTCCAATTTTTCAAAGAAAACCAACTTTATTTTATAGAGCTTAAGGAATGACTCGTCTTTTATTTCTAATAATAATTTCCCTGTTCAATGTCCTGTCTAATGATAGATCTCGGAACTATCTCACAGCTCAGTGAAATGCGAGATAAAGCTCAACAATTGAAACTCGTTAATCAATGGACAACTGTAATTTATTTGGAAAAATAGTCTATTTTGATTATAAAGAAATTTTTTACACAACCGCAAATTAGTTACCATGTAAGAATACAATGATAATTTAATGATTACTAATCTTTCTTCATCCGTGTTGTTACCACACGATAAATAATTGAATCTTTTCCTGGGTCCATGTTCCACAAACCAACAGTAACGAAAAGAATGACCAATGCAAGCGCGACAGTTACGAACAGAAATATTCCAAACATAGCTGGATAACCAGTCGATGCAAACTGGAAATATATAAGAAGTTTACATCAATGAAACTATAAATTCAAAGTATAAATCATTGAAATATTCTGCAGAAAAAAAATACCAATTTGAAATCATTTAAAATGACAAGTTTCATAAGTTATCAAAACGGTGGCAAAGAAAATTTTGCATTAAAATATTTATATTACAATACAGCCAAAAAGTAAACAGAACCAAGCATCCTTATCATAAATAATGCCTACAGAAAATGTCTGTTTAGTAAAGAGATCCTTAGGAATTATACTAAAAGATAATCAAGTGATGAAATCTATTTCAGATAAAACTATTTTAAACAAATGAATGATAAAAACAAATAAAAGTGAAAAAATTATTTCGAATGAAAGATTCCTTAAAAAACAAATGAAGATAAAAACCTGGTAAACGTTTAGTTCCTCCCGTAATTTCATTATCCGATCAGCGCTACTCTCGGCATTCTGAAAACGAAAGGCTAATCAAAAGCATGTATTAAGAATAATATTTCTCACCTCTTAATTATCAGAAATTAGTACATGAAATGACTGAAGTAAAGTACCATTACATATTGAAATAATGAGTTCAATGATCATAAAATGGCATTATTATCAGTAACATAAGAATTTAAAAAGCTAATGGATTAGGAATGATTAAATTCGACTTTAAAAAAGCGTTTGAGAATAAAAACAGAAAGATCGAAATATCCTATTACTCAATTTTTATCTCTTCTTTTGTGAATGAACTATAATATGGAAATGAAAAGTATATTTCATTGATTGAAAACTAGGAAAATATTGTTTGCTACTGCTGATCAACATGAGAAAAAAAAATATAGTTCTATAATATACATTATTCTCGTTTAATCTTCTATTAAAGCTGATTACAGTACAAAAAGAATAAATGAAAATGAAATAGTTATGAAGGTTCAAAACAAGCCAAACATTCAAAAATATTCAGATTTTCTGAAAATGATTTACTTGTCTTTTTTGTCTCTGTTTGACTTCATTCATCGATTCTGCAATGAGTTCCGCAATTACGCGATCATTATATACATTTCTCAGCACTGAAATCAAATGCAAAATTGCATTTTCCAATTCATCAATAGCTTCGTTATAGTCTTTTTCGGATAATTCCCGCTCAGCAGTTGGCAAACCGTTCACGTCGATAATGAAAATTGTTGGAGTATTTTTAGTAGAAGCAATTTCCGATCTTTTAAGCTGAAAAATGTAAAAAGTTTGGAGCTTTCCACACAAAATATTAGACAAACTCTTAAAATTAAATTCAATTTGTTTCAAAATTGATCCAAGCACTAAAAAATTATATCACCGACCAATTTGCGATAAGAGATAACCAAGATATCCTAAATTTAAATTATTAGAATATTCAATTTCTCTTACTGTTTGTATTAATAGTCTTATTTCTTCATGATAATACGAAATACTAAAGATAGTAATCTTTGACATTTTACCGATTCTGCAATTTTATATAAATTTTCAATTTCCTGTCGTAGTGGCTCGCTTTTCGTCATAACTTCAAATTTTGAAAATATATTTTGAGCATCAGCGGCAATCTGTGAACCTTGCAGTTCTGCATTACGCATTAGAATCCATTCCTGCTTTTCACCATCAAATATTTTATTGTAAACCAATTCCTCATGATCGAAATTTTCTCCTTTTGTCGACACAGTATATGTAGGTGGTGACAGATTGTTCAGAACTTTTCCATCAATGACAGTAACTAAAGTGAACAAATTTATTCAAATTAAAACATTAGCATATAAAAATTGACTTTCCAAGTAAATTAATTATTTTAACTGTTAAATTTTCTTTTTTTCTGGATGAAAAATACCAACCTACTGCCAATGCTCGTGGTCTTTTGAGAACATCTCCATCACTTGTCCATGTTTGAGGAGCTTCGGCTGTCAATCCTAACATGTATTTGTTCGCTTGCATAAGGTCGATATTAGATAAAAAGGTTGTGGCGGGATCCGGAAGTTCAACTGATTTGGAAGCTAAGAAATACAGTTCGGCACATAAAGGTCCTAAAAAAAAAAAAAAAAAATCTGCGGTAACAAAAGGAATTTTCACAATATAAACTAATTTGATAAGAAAACATAAACCAGATTTTGATATCAAAAATATAATATTACCTTGAATTAAAGCATATAGTATCGCTAAAATTGTGCGAATGAAAACCATCTCAATGACCTATAATTCATTTTGATTAATGCTTGCAGTCTGCAAACGGCAAAATGAAGAAACATAAAAATAAGAGCAAAACCAAAAAATACACTATATTATGCATGTAATAAGTTAAAAATATATCACGAATACTTGCATCGTTGAAAAAATCCTTTTTGGTAGGTTTCGAAAACCGAAAGCACATGAAAGAAATATAAAAATTTATTTTTATTTGAGGAAATAAATGACAATAAAAAAAATCTACAGCATATTCATCACCAAACGCCTCGCTGCACACCGGATAATTGACCATGATCAGCAAGACGCCTAAAATATGAGCAAACATTATTCTAAAACAGCAACGTAATTTCTAAGAATAGATTTATAATAGAAATCACTAAAATATTCCGCTGAATCTACTCATTAGTTAAATCACTGATTTATGGAAATCGATTTCTAAAGCTAAAATATTTCACAATTGCAAAAATTGTTTGTTTTAAATAATTCTTTCGAAAAAATTTGAATTAATCGGAAATTGAAAATAGAATTATTAGTGGGATGAAAATGAAATAAAGCATCAACATTTGTTTATAAATTATATGAAATAAATGCCTGAAAATCTGTCGATGAAGATGAAATCTGTTCAGTTTACCACGTCGTGCACCACTGAATTGACACAAATGTTGAATGAGACTTGGACATGATCCTTTAGGGAAATTATGCAACTTTTTGGCACATTCATCTCGAATCATCTCCGGTAATATAGTATTACATTTTAGCGCCTTCAATCGTACACGATCTGGACCAAGTTCAGCGAGCAAATGTCGCCTTTTGACATCTCTCTTCATTCGCCAAGTTGACCAAAATGTCATTCGATTACCATGTTTCCACCATTCACGTTCCACGTAGTATGGATATTTGTCGAGCCTGTAAAAATTAAGATCCATGATTTAATTTCTGTTAACTAATTAAATTTTCTCATTTAATGATTCTCAGTATATATTGATGTCACTTTTATTCCGAATTAATCCTGGTAATAAAATAACTTCGACAATCTTCTGAACAAACAGTATAAAAATACGAAATTCCATTTCAATTTCCCTACGATATTCATTAGCTTAACATAGTTGAAGCAAAGATTTTATATAGATCGTTTGATCCTTGATAACTATTCAAAATTTTACTTCAATGTTTCCAATGCTTTTTGACTGTATGGTAAGATAGGTTGTTCCTTATTGGCGGCATCCATAACTGCATTTGAAAGTTCATTTTCGACAGATGAACTATTGTTATCATCCAATGCAGATTCAGCGGTATCAATTGGCTTAGAGCTCATCAAACAGCGCGTAGAAGCAGTTAATCGATGCCATGATATATTCAATTTTGACAGCAGAGATGGAAATTGCCGTAAAGACATCAACTGAAAGATACAACTGCTCATGCATTAATTGACCGACAGAATTTGCAAACAATTACTATCAAAATTCTAATATATGAATGCAATATTTGCTCCACCTTTCCAACAAAATCTTAGCAAAAATTCATCATTACTTCATCAAATCTGAATGGATATATCATCTAGCTGAATTAATCAAGAATAAAATCAAAATATATAAGCCATATCATTTGAGTAAATAGTATTAAACCTGCTTATATGCCGGAACTTGAACACAGATAAGTGAAGATAAATGGGAAAGCCTTGAATGTGATCGTGTGTCAAACTGTGTGATCGTATGTCAAACCCTATAGTACTGCAATGAAAATAAATTCATACTATTCAAAGATCTTACACCTGGATTTGAAGGAAATACATTTCGTATTACAGTGTGACATGAGGAAGAACGTATATGCATATCAATACAAAGAAAAAAAAAAATAACTCCAGTCCAAAAAAAAAAAAAAAAATGAAAAATATTTTCTTCAGGAAGTAACCTGAAAAAAACAAAATTTATATGGATTACTTTATTCCAATAAGGCACGATCACACCGGATACTCGTAATTAGAACAACGACTATTTATGAAAGTACAATAATAATAAGTAAACAACTTCGGAAGTATATTTTTGAAAATAGAAACACAGAAACAGAGGCAAACTACCAAAGGCCGAAATGTTTCGGTCAACAACAAGAAATATGAAACTAGTTGAAATAAATTTTTCACCTAGTTAGAAATAATCAAATCTATAGATGAATCACAAAACACCGATCCTAAGTATTATACGTTTTCTCCAAATGTTTCAAACTTCCTAAAAAGTCAGTATCATTCAAATATTTTAGTCCAAAACTCCAATTTCGAGAAATATGTAATCGTGAACATTTAACTGTAAAGTAAAAATATTCGCAAACCCCGAAATGCATCATTCTTTGCTATACCTCACCTAAACAGGTAACAAAGGTTTAAAAGCCTTTTTAATATTTTTTAAATTGTATGTATATGCATTGAAAAGTATGGAAATTGAAAATGAGAAATACATACCAACTCTAAGTAAAATAACGAATATTATCTACAAAAATAAAAGAACATCATATACAGAATTTGCAAAAATATGAAAGAAATTTGAAAAGAATCGTTATATTTATTTATGTAAAAACAAATAAATCTATCCAAATAATCGGAAAATTTGACATGAATGACCTGAATATAGCTTCAATAAGCGAATGTAGATCATAGCGAAATCTGTCTTAGTTAAGGCTTGATGCTGGCCGATTAAAAAAACAAAAACAGCCAATCAATCAATGAATGGTAGACCTAAATAGTTAAATATTTGTCATACAAACCCAGAGAGAAGATCAGAGATGCATCAATGTCCTTGTCATACAAACCCAGAGAAAAGATCAGAGATGCATCATTGTCCAAGTAAATATGACAAAGTTGACGAATGTTATTCAAATAAAACTGAGACTTTCAAAGAAAAACTAATCAGTGGGGAAAAAATTCGACGAGCCAGCTTTAATTTTTGTACGGTTCACGAAAATACGAATTGAACCGTTCAAATCTGCTGAAATAATGACATCACCATGAATTTGTCGATCAGATATATTTTTACAAGGTTTCGATTGTTCAGCCCTATCATCACCACCACGACGTTGTTCGAGAAGATTCAGAAATAGCTGTGGACGAGGTGCAAATATTGCTACTGTTACGCATGCTGAGTGACCTAAGAATCCAATAATAATTATTATTATTTGTCAACCGAATTGATAAATACGTTATGAAAACCTAGATCATTTTTGACCTCTAAGACGCCAACAAAATTTAATCTATTTCACACGGACTATTCAGAATATATGTCTGCAGGTAAACATATAAAGATATGGGAGTTATTAAAATAATTAGAAGTTAAATCTTAAGCATTCAAACTCATTTTTAATGCAAACTTATATTCGCACTTTTTCCTAAAAAGCTTTTTTTTTAGAATGCAATTCAACGATTTCTAAGCTATTGTTGTAAATCATTAGCATAAAAATATTTTTTTAAATTATATCTCGCGACTAAAATTGTATTATTTTAACATGACAGTCTGATATTACATTTGAATTTTTTAAATTTACAATCAAAGATCGCAAAAGAAAACTTGAATTTCAATTATATTTTTAACAGTTTCTAATGGCCCTATAAGACCTTTACGAAAGAAAAGACTCTTAAGCGTTTAACCTCGCAAACGTTGCCATGAATCATTACGATCTTTGCGAACAGATAATGAGGACGGTAAATCAGCAGTTGTCCAAATATAAATAAAATGATCTTCACTTCCACAAACAATATGTTTACCATCAGGTGACAAAGAAGCTCGAATTTGACTCCTTTCATTTTGAGCACCCTGCAGTGAACAGCTACAAATTTATAGTAAGAAGGATAAAAAAGAAAAAAATCATAGTTTCATTTGAATGTACCTTAAATTTGCAAGTAAGAGCCATATCTCTCAAATCATACATGCGAATACGTGAGTCATTTGAAGTAACCAATAACTTGTCGCCATGAACAGCTAGGCCTGTCACCTGAAAAGATTAGAAACGATACGTAATAAGGTAAATATATGATAAACATTGAATTTAACTTATTTACTTCCATTCAACTAGAAAAATATCACAAAAAAAATTTTGAAAAATTAATAACCTTATGTCCTCTAGCATTTTTGCCTCGACTTGATCTAACATCAATGACAGTATGATATTTGAGTTGATCAGTCGTATAGAAAAAACAACGACCATCATATGTACCTACTACTGCAAATTTCCCATTTTTGGCGAATGCAATAGCTGTTATGAATTTTACTTGCTCCACTTCGTTCCATAAAGCTACTTTCTTGTCCGGTATATGCCATAGGCGAAGTTTGCCATCTAATGATCCAGAAAGAAAATATCGGTCATCCTTTAAAAAAAAAAAATTACTATCATAAGCGGAAAATAGTTTTCAACACCTATATTTGAAGGTATCTTTAAACAATTATCAAAATTTATAGGTTTATCAATAATATTCCACAACCATACAACAAATAATAGAAATATGAACCTTTGGCATGAAGGCGATGCATGTAACGAAATCCATATGCTGAAAACAACAAAGACATTCTGGACGGGAAAGATGCCACAGTTTAACAGTACGATCCATTCCGGATGATAGGATAAAGTAATTACGAGACCATGACAAATCCAATACATCAGCAGTATGACTTCTATATATACATAATGGTTTTGATGCCATTAAAGCAGTCGTTAGGGAATTACTTTCATCGTCATGTGATGTGGATGATCCGGCACTTTCACCAAGCTGAAACACCTTTCACAAATCAAATGAATCAATATTCTTGAACAAGCAATAAAACCAAATTGTAAAACTACAATAGTAATAATTAATCATGAAATTAGCGAGGCGTGAAGAGAAAATTATGGATGAAAAAAGCTTTTTTTCTTGTCGTATAAATTGCTCACAAAAGCTTCTCCACTAATACTCAACTTCAGCTTTTTTTCCTTTGTCTCTTTCTACATAAAATCTCATAAAACCTCATCATATGTCAAACTTCGCTGACATCCAGATCCCAATTTCTGTAAAATAAAGGAAGGATTTTTAAGGATAAACGGAACAAAGCAAAAAAATAATCCCTCATCCATGGGAAATGATTCAGCGAAAAATTTAATCATGGAATTGGAAAAACTATAACTTGAAGGCTACGAATTACTCGTATAAACATTCAGTATTTACAATAAACAGCACCAGTAATGTTGATTATCCACTGATCAAAAATCTGTTATATTTCCTTTTTTAGTATAAACTAATCAAAAAACAACTGGATCGATTAATAAATGTCTTCTCAAAGTTTCTCACATCTATTAGAAATCTGTATCAAAAGAGAAGCTAAAAAAAAGTAACATTTTATTACTGAGATATTTCATTATCAATCAATATTACTTGTTCATAAATTGCTGAAAGATTTACTGTAGTGGATGAAGAACGTAAATCATTTTCAATTTCTTGAATTGCATTTTGTAACACATTTTCGCCCATAGTCATAGAAATTTTCTTAGATTGTGAATTGTAACGGTCACGTAAGGCATTGAAATATGATAAGTGATTGCGCAGCACCCAAACCCGTATTATACTATCTTGACCAGCCGTAGCCAATAGACGCCCGCACAACGAAAATTTCATGCACCATACAGCACCCTGAATATGACCTATTATCAACAGGCTACATTTGATTAATAACAATAGGATATTTTTTAAATCTCCCCTTAAGTTTACTAGTCTCGATACAAATTTAATGAATATACAGTTATTTGAGATTTCTTGATTTCTTAATAGAATATACAGAGTCCGACAACAGAAATCAAAGGACAACCTTTCATCCATTCTAAAACTCAAATAAATTCAACGGAAATAAATTTTTTTAAAATTTCCAATATATATTATTTCATATGATATTTAGAAAATCTAAATAACTAAAAATAAATGGAACTCAATGAAAATATTACTGACTTTGAGGATGAAATCTACTGGATTTTAAATAAAGAATCAACCGTATGCTCGTTGTTTAACTCTTGATAACAACGTGTGCCATCAAAATCAAACGGTCCTTTCTTCGAATTCCTCGGTCGCACAATGGGAGTACCTTCAGCTATGGAAGAATCTTCATGATCACTTTCATTACAACTTTCATCGTCTTCTTTGGAGAATTTTGATGTTGAGCTCAAATAATGAGGATTTAAAATAAAAATACTGATTATAATACTGCATACTGAAATATAGTATGTAATACTTTAACCAAATAATTACCTTGAAGATACGACATTTTTTGCCCGTAAAAAAGCACCACGAAATAATTCAGATGCATAAGTTCCATATCCTCTAACAAATCCTGCTGCTCGACCGAAGCTGCTCGACGACGGAGTTGAATGTGTAGAAGGACTATCTTCCAACCTGCAATCAAACAGAAAGATTTTTTGTGTAATAACCACCACAATAGTTCCTAAGCAAAATTAGTTTCTAAATAAACATTATTTCCTCTAACTCAAATTCAGAATGGAAACCGACTCTCCAGAAGTCCGATGGTGCCCTTTCATACTCATACGTCTTTCCACATCTCGAGTTATCGGATCTGAATATTCGGTTTGAACATTTTGAGCGGCAGAATCATTTTTCATGGAAACTTGTTCTGGTGATGTTTCCGAACGATCCTCAATCACAAGATCTTTCGACGATGAATCTGAATCCTATAATAATAATAATAATAATAATAATAATTTGAAAAACAAAATTATATTCTAGAAAATTTTTAAATTTCACTAAAAATTATAGAACTCCATTGAAAAAGCAGCTAAGTTGAGATTATTAAACGTTTAAAATATAAAAATTGCTCAATAGATTTCTTAGCCATAAATAGATGAAGGTTATTTCAGCTTAATTAAAAGAGAATCAAATTTTTAAATTTTAAATGAGCATCAATGATTAATTTCTTCGGAAATTATAAATATTATGCAAGGATAAATAAGAGCAAAAACCATTTTTGAGTGATTTGTAGATTTTGGAATTGTAATTTGTAGTTTGCACAATTTGTCCTCAGAAGTATCATCTGCTATCTTGCCATCGTTTAAAACTGATCTTTTTGGAGAAGTAGAAATTGAAGAATTAGTAGAAAATTCCTCCCCAACCGACGATAAACGGCTCGGTATACCACGCACGGGTGATTCCAATGTTAATATTTCTTCTCTGAAACGATCGAGAAGGATTATTCACCGGTATAAAAAAGCCTTATATATAATTGATGGAATTTTTAAACAAATTGCAAATACGAGAAAGTTTCATAAAAAATATAAACCTATGCGCCTAATCATTCATATTGTCAGATTATTCTTGTTATGTGTGATCTATATATACGAAATATATCAGGAATAACTCTGCTTCATGAAATTTAAAGTACACATAATTTTAATAAATATAGCTGACTCTGACATAAATAACGTTTTAGAACATTCTTAGGAGTCATAACAGTTTATTTAAGTATCAAATAATAAAGAAATTTTCCTGAACGGCAGTTACAAATATGATCTATTATAACACTTAAACAAATCGACTTACTTTAATGGTTCATTGAGTATTGAAGAAGTGATCTGACGAATAACACCCTGTGCATCACTATTTCTTAAATCTTCTTCTCCTCCATCAAATGACAAATAGGGTGAACTACTCGGAGAGTCAGTAAAATATTCTCGTTTCAAGGAATTACTCTTATCACTGCGTGGAGGAAACGGGCCTGATTTCATGCTTTTTGCCAAACTCAACCCACGATCCAGCGAATTTGTTTTTACATGCCCACGCAATCGAGCAAAACCGTCAACCAACGAAATAGAATCGTTTTTTAAAGGTTTCTCTGATTTAACGCTGTAAATCTTTATATGAAACCAACTTATTTAATCCAGATCAAATTACAACTTCGAAATAAAATTTAAAAGTTATGGATTAATTGAGATGACAATTACATTCTATAAAACTTACTAATCTTCGAATCAGCGCCATAATGACTAGCAACAAATTTACTATATTTAAAGTCTGATATAAAGAATATGTTACACTAATCCTTGAAATCTTTCACAGAACTATAACTACAAAAAAAATGAGTAAGCGTACGTAAGAAATGATGAATGGCTTGCATCAGCCTTTGCTTCTTCTACTTCTTTTGTTGGCGATACCCTGAAATTTTTACAAAACGATCATTAAAAGAGTGAAAAACCCTTTTTTTTTTTTTGGATCCTTTTCCCTTTTTTTGGATCCCTTTCTTTAAAGGAACCAAAAAGATTTCTTGAAAAGATCTAGAAAGTACAGAAGAAAAACCAAAGAACGCACCGTTTTCCAATAAGCGAATCTACTTGTTGAGGTGAAAGAGCATTAGGAAGTCTTCCACTTGGTCTCCTTGGCGGTAATGGCGGAGGAACACTATCAGGAGGAGGCAGTTTTACACCAAAAGCAGTATTATCGCATGGTATTTTAAGTAATAACGTCGCTGGAGAATGAGGTGGTGATGTTGATTCGATATTCCGTGATCCATTGTCATTATCGAAATTAGTGTTCCGTGCGAATGAGTCTGTTCCGCTGCAAAATGTCATTTTATAAAATTTTTTGCATTGTGTCCTACTATCATTAGATTAGATTCCTTCCAAATAGCAAGATGAAACATTATTTCTTAATTCTACAAGGCCTATGAATTGCTATGTCCTTTTATTCAAGTAAGATCGAAATAGGATTCCACTATCTATTTCATAGTGGTAATCTACCTGTTTAGATTCTGATGGTTGGAAAAAGCTTTCGTGCTAATTGTATCAGCCGGATACACCAATTTCATCTTCGTATATGGAGCTTGCATAAGAAGATTACGTCCCCAGGATGCCAAAGACGAACTTTCGCTCGCTGAACCAGTGTCATCATCGGTGTAACCACCACCAGCATTCAACAATGTATGTCCTGATCCAAATTCACTTGTCATTCGATTCCGTAAAGCATCTAAACGGTACCGACGATCCGCTGCTACACCATCCTGGAAAAAATAAAGGAATATAAAGAAAGATAAGCAGATATAATAATAAACAGTAAAATCAGCGAATTAAAAATTGGAGCACGAAACCGTAATCTTATCAAAAAGAAAAAAAAAAGATGAATTAAATATAATCTTGCTGTATGTATGTTAGTTTCCGCTCAGCAAACTAGCGTAGGTAAAAATTTTATACAAGTTAATCTGCGTATAAAAAAATTAATCCAATCAATGGATATGAATGGTACGCTGCCAAATTACATATAATTGACTTCTATTAATTTTTTGCACTTAAATTTATACATGATAAGGAGATATCGCAACCAAATATTTTGAATTTCTGTCGATCGCAGTTACTCAAGGATAAAGTACTTGGTCATAGAGTATAATTCTTTCACTTTTAGTGATGAAGAAATAGATGAAGTTGACATATTTCCAGATTGCGACGCTATCGATATCTGCTTGTTGATCGCCACATCATTTATTTCATTTTCGATCGGTAAGGCATCACGTCGTAACAAATGATTATGGCCACGACCGGCATTGATTATCAGTGCGGAACGTTCGGGAAGTGGCCGTAACTCATCTTGCGCATCTTCGAATTCTTCACTATTTGTCGTAGATGACGCTGCGTTTTCCTCTACTTCCGCAAATGACATTCATATACTGTAATGAATGATATTTATCATACTCGATGAACAATTATTAATAAGTCACTCATTAATTACCTGACCTAAACAAATTTTAAAATCTAATAAAATTTTATGGATGAATATATAGCATAATTTATGAAGAGAATTTGATTATAAATAGTAAATCAATAAAATACAAATTGATTGTTAGTTACGACACAGAGAATGAAAGTTATGAACAAGTTGAAGTGCAGAGATATCAATCTTATGCAAAAATATGGATTATCAATTAGAGAGTAAAACTTGGAAATACTAAAGTTAATAATTGATGTTTTTGTTCACTTAATATTTCTAATCTTCTTCCCCTAATTTTATGCAAATGAATGCAATTAAAAAAAAGAGTAATTAAATGCCGTAAACTGCGCAATTTTACTCTTTCTTCCCTTCATGACCCATCATAAATAGCACAAAAAGTAAACAAAACGAACAATGCGCACTGAATGTTAGCTAAAAACAAACACCGCCTGTGAAAATCATTCGTCTCAAAGTATTCGTTTGCTAATAGCTCTCTTTATATGTAAACTTCACCTGCAACACCTTTTTTTAGACTTACGGAAATATTTGACGTGAAATCTGGCTTAAATTTGGATTGCAATACAAACGAAAAGTTGAAGGAAGAAAGAGCATATTTAGATGAAAATAACAATAATGGTCATAATGTTAGGAGACATGAACTCCGTGGAAATATAAGGATCACGAGTTTGCAGAAAATTTCAGGCAAATCCTAGCATCTTCGTTAGCTAACGACGGAAGAAGCAGCCTATAACAGATACGACATTTTTGTGCAGACAAAAGATCAACTTTTGGTCTTCAGTTCCAAACATTGCTGTATCAAGAAGTGTTTCAGTATCGTTGGAATGGAATGAGACAAAATTTTGACTTGATACTTCACCTCCGTCACTTCATTTAAATTCAACAATTTTTCTTTTTAATATAGCTAAAGTTGATAATTCAACTTCATGTCTTTCCTTCAAATGCTCCACTGAGAGTTGTAGTCGTTTCTAGCTGTCAATGAAACTAGATTCTTTTCAAATTTATTTTATTGAACATACAATTTGTTATATTGCATATGTTCCAATCTATATATTACAATATTTTATTATTCAAATTAACTAAATGATGAAGGCAAAATGCCAGATGATTTATTTTTCTACTGACTGCTTGAAAATGATCATGTTCATATATTTGATAAGAGAACGGAGATTTTCAAATAATGAAGCAATCGAAGTTGAAGTTTAAATGAGACTTCAGTTACAACACTGAAATAAATCAATGATGGGAAGTATGAGCTTATAAAGAAATTATGCCACAAAAATATCAGATTGCTATTTTGACTAATTACAAGGCACAGGTAAAATACTGGTGATTAAAGCCAACTGCTTACAACATATTGAATGAATATAAGAAGAGAGGTCCATTTATCTTATCATAAAGCAAATCGAAAGCAAAATAATCAATTGTATTAATTGGTATTATCAATGAGGTAATCTTGATGAAATTATTTCTAGCAAAGTATAAGTAGAGAATATTGATGAAAAAGAACAAAATTATGCCAAGACAAAATATGCAGAAGAAACAAAATTATGCCAGGACAAAACATGCAGAAGAAACAAAATTATACCAAGACAAAACATGCAGAAGAAACAAAATTATGCCAAGACAAAACATGCAGAAGAAACAAAATTATAGGATAAATTATGCCAGAATTATAGGATAAATTCTATATTTAGTTATGGCGCAAAATTAATGGAAACAGAGAATTATATATATATATTACGCAGAACTATTTTGCGGTATACATTCAGTAATAAATATAACCACTGAAATTTTTATAAAGTGTATTTCTGAATTACGGCATTTGCGAACTCCGGCGTTGATGAATTACCGCCAAGGTCGCGAGTTCTTATTTTGCCTTCAGCAATCACAGCTTCGGTGGCTGATCGGAGAGCAACACTATATTTTTGCAATCGTACGTGTTGCAACAAATCTGCACAGCACAAAATCATTGCAGCTGGATTTGCAATTTGTCTGAAAAAAAGCAGCAAATCACCGAGAGAGATGGAAATAACTTGAGAAAATATATAAACAGAAGGCAAAGAATCCTTGGACATACAAAAAAAAAAAAAAAAAAAAAAAAAAAAGCTTCATATAACAGTATTGTAAAAAACATAAAACCAAAAAAAAAAACCAAGAAAAGTAAGAATACTCCTAGTTGAACCAAAACCCAGGATCAGCTATTATTGGACATATATCAAGGATTATTAAAAAAAAATAACTTTGCATAAATCTCTGGAAAGAAAACATACTATTGTTTTGGACAGATTAAAAAATTAGAAATATCATTAATATAACAGACTTTCCAAATGCTTGCTCGTAAGCATGACGAGCGCCTGGTTCGAAAATAACCGCATCCATTCCAATTGAGCGTCCCGCAACAACTCCAGCACCTCCAACTAAACCAGCTCCCAAATTACTAACAATATTACCATACAGGTTGGGCATAACCATTACGTCAAATTGTTCCGGTCGAGATACTAGCTGCATACAGCAATTATCGATAATCATCGACTCAAACTTGATTTTTGGATATAACTTTGAAGTCTAAAATAAATTGTCATAAAACTTTATATAATTATATGAGCACAACTTTTTCTTTATGTTCCATAATCATTGTAATTTATAAAAAAAAGTTCTGAAAAATCAAAACTCTACTTCTAAAATAGTTAAATCATAATGTTTGAGATTTAAATGATAAACTTTCAAAGTATTTTTAAAAAATTCTGAATAAATACAAAATCGATTTTGATAGCATGCATATATTTGCTGTTCTTATAATTCTTATTCTTTGAAGCAGACATACAATTGTTAAAGTAAATATTTTACCAACAATGTTTAAATTTTGATTGCAATCTCAAAATATTTTCAATATTAACTTCAAGAAATAAGAAAGTAACATTCATTCAAATTACAACTCCTCCCAAAGGAAATTAAGAGTGATAAGTTAATAAACTAACTTCTTCACAGATTCGTAAAAACAGTCCATCACCCAATTTCATGATATTTGCTTTGTGAATAGCTGTAACTTTGTGTCGACCAAATTTCGTAGCGTAATCAAAAGCGAATTTCGCTATCCGACGCAATTTCTCTTCTGTAGAAATTTTAAGACATTCAACAACACCGGGTACCAGTTCGTGTTCTAGAGAAGAATATTCTCCTTCAGTTTGCTCGCGAATAACAACGAAGTCTAGATTTTTATGATGTCGTGTTTTGATCCCACTTAAAGTCTGAAAATCTAGAAATATATAGGAATGCAAAAGATGGAAATTTAAAATTAAAATCTAATCGGATCGAAACTAGAACACGAAGATTTGAAAGCAATATTTCTTGGAAGCAAAAAATTACTTATCATGTGACTGATTCTTGTTATTAAAGAAAACAAAGTACTGAAAAATTAATTACCGTATCATTCATCAAATAATTGGGCAGCTGGGAAAAATAGTGTGAATACAGTGTGGTTAAAGAACTATGAATTCATATTAGTTATTTGCAAAAACCACTTATCAACTGACTAGTATGGTCGCACCCGAATAATTTTCGGATATTAAAACTAACGTTTAAATGTAATCAAAATAAAACTAACGTTTAAATGTATTCAAAATGTATACTAACTCTGATATTTGAAACACCAGCAAAAAGGTCAAGACCTTTTTTCAATGCTCGATTGATATCTTTTCTATCGACATCGCTAGTCGCTTCTTTAATTGCACCTTTCAGTGCCACATTATTATTTTTCTTAATGATTTTAATGGCATCTTCAAGGCTTACTGAACGTGAACGTTGAATTTCACTGAAAAAACAAAGACATTCTCAATATGTGCGAAAACAGGAAAAGAGAACAATCTGTCACTATATAAGACTGATTTCCTAGTAATCTAAGCTTTCATGTTTGCAATAATTAAGCAGAGGCTTCGTAAAACAAATATAAACATTATCCTTTAACTATTCTGCTTAATTAGAATATTTATATAATAATGCCAGTTATGATCATTCTATTAAAATTAACAAAAAGATAAATCCTCTAGCTAACTAGAATTTCCAGAATGTTTCGGAATCTTCAAAAACCTTCATTTAATTTGCTGATAGCTAATTAAAAATTGGCTATAAAAGCCTACAATAAATTCTATCAGGATTGATTTTATTAATTTTCTATGAAATTCAAAAGAAAAGTAACCTCAAGAAGACTTCTTCAAATTCTAGCGGTATTCCCGTACTTTTTACAATATGTTGCACTGCATGAGTGATTTCTAAACCAACGCCATCACCTGGTATTACCGCTACTTTCATCGTTCGTTGCGGTCGAACTGTACTACTCTAAGAGGAAATATCGAATGTATATGCAAAGTCATAAATAAATAAAAAAATAATTAGGTGAGATAATTTCAAGATTGATATTTTCATCACATTCCCGGTCCCTTGGGTTTATCCTGATTGCATCTAAAGTACATTTCCAGTTTTCTTCAGTAGCAAAGCTATAAATTATGCAGATCGGTGAATAAAAAAAAAAAAAAAAAAAAAAAAAAAGGGAAAAAAAAAAAAAGGGG
>KZ270010.1:97389-154642 GCA_002249935.1 Onchocerca flexuosa | reverse complement strand
TTGCCTGATAATCTTCGAAATTGTTTCCCATGCTGTAAAGAGCGATAGTGATTGACAAAACTAATATTTTTTGAAAATTTTCCTTCTTTCTTTTTCAAATTTAAGATAGAATGAAGACAGGCAATCACTTCTTCATATCCATCTTAACTTCAATTCATCAATTTCAAAATAGCATTTGTTTTTTAGATTAGCATTGCTAATAGACTCTTGGATAACTATAAACAGAAAGCTTTTACCTTTGTTTTGATTAAATAGAATATTGAGACATTTATACATATTTAAACTTAAAATCTTCATTCACTTCACATCTTCCTGCATATATTTCAAGATTTCAAAATAGCAGAATGTTACATTTCAAAAAGCTATTTAACTTTGGAACTTTCTGATTTCGTATCTTCCTGAGTATATATCAAAATGTAGTGAAATATTACTTACATTTTGGTGAGTTATTTAATTTTAAACTTTTTTACTTTATGTCTTTCGCATATATTTCGCATATTTTTTTTGCAAATTTCGCATATATTTCAAGATTTTGATATAGTGAAATATTGTGGGAAATACAAATTGTAACATTTTGAAAAGTAGAAAGAAGTGAAACTGGCAACTTCTAGTAAACTTATGATTGATGGATTGAACGACGACGAGTATTCGATCTTTTTCAATATTTTGCTTATTGAAATTGTCAGCGAACCATTCAGTCAGTAAATTAATTATTGCTCTCTGCTTGACATCAAATAATTTTGCTTCTTTATATTTATTTTTCATTTTCAAAAGTTATAAAAGACAAGTTTTCAAATTATTTTTCATAATTTGAGTATTTCATACTCTTAAATCCTCCTGCATTTTTGCTGAGATTTACAAAAAATAAAAAATTATAAAATAAAATATCTTTGATTTTTGAATGGTATCAGTTTGAAATTCCAAAATTTCTTCTTGTTAAATTTTACATTTCCAACTGATTGTTATCAATGCAAGTCTGATTAATGCTTGACATTCTCACCATGAATTCTTTTATCAAAAATTCTGCCTACTGAGAAACAGATAAGAAGTATAACTTAAGCATAATGTATTCACTAATATTGCCTCTTAAAACACATAAGGGAAAATTTCTGATGTCAAAGGATCAGTCTATTCCGATTTGCTTATTAATATTTTCGATTGATATGCAAGAATTCATTTTTAAGATAAAAATTCGTAGAGTTCATTTTTTCTTGCCAGAACATTTACGTTTGTTCATTTCTTAAAAACTCAAATTTACTTTTATTGCTTTATTTTTATTAACTTTCATTTCTCGACTTTTAGTTCAGTTCTTTTGCTAGAAATTCATTTCTTTCGTTCACTTTTTCTACCAGAAATTCGTCTGTTCACTTCTATTAAAAAATTCACTTTTGTTTTCATTCTTAAAAAACGAATTCATTTCTTCTGCTAGAAGAAATTCATCTCTTCGTTTTTTTTTTTTTTTTTTCTCTTCTAAAATTTCGTAGAAATTACTAATCATTCTACAACATATAATATTCAAATGAAAACTTAGCATCTCCGTTATCAAAATCATTTATATATATATTTTTTCTTTTGCCAAATGCTAAATGATATTATCATTGATGAATTTTTCTGTGAAGAATTGGAATTTTTGCATAAATATGTAAATTATGCTGAAAGCTTAAATATTTGCGTCACTTTTTTTGTTTTATCCAACAAACTTATGAAAAACATCAATTATTCTCTTACTGTAATTTATCACTGAATTATTTTTCTTTTTTTTTTTCAGCAAAAAAGCAGGAATTGGAGGGGAAGATTTGAATTATGAAATGATTGAAGTCTGAAAAGACGGTCAAATATTGGTCTATGAAAGATGTCATTGGAAAATCCAGAAGAAGCAGTGAGTGGAGCGTTGTTGATGACCGAGGAATATGAGGTCAAAGTGTCAAGGAAGGATAGTTTGAAGGATAATTTGGGTAACACTGATATGGAAGGAACCGACAACTTGTTACAATGGAGTGATCAGTGTGCTCAGACATTTAATAAACTTCAAATGACCACTCATGGTTGATTTTTGAATAAATTTAAGCAAATGAAAGTTAAATTCACCACAGCTTCAATTTAATATTTTTCTATTAAATCATATTTCTCTTTTTTTTCAACAAATTGAAAGTGAAAACTGGAGCCATATGCTGGGTTATCATGAAAATACCATTGAAATATCAAAATAAAAAAGAGATGAAATGTTGAAATTTCATATTAACTTGATATAAAGGAATTCGAAAAAAAGTAGAAAAAAATTTCCAAATTAAATGACATATGAAAGATTGTAACAATATTGCTTGGTAGTTTTTTGAATTTTCAAAAATTATTTGCTTTTTTATATACGTTCCTCATATTTTGTTGGCAAGTTTAGGACATACGAGTGATTTACGACGCAAAAAACTTCTCTTTTTATGGAGGTTTCTCACGCTTCGAGGTTTATTTCGACTTTTAGGTAAAGTCAAATAAAGTTCAATTTATTGCGAAATCGTATAAATCATTAACTTAATTATGGGATTATGTAAATAGGAAATTATTGTTTTAGTAAATATTTTTTTCTATCTCCCATCAATTACTTTATGGAAGCAACGAATTCTTTATGAGAAAAATTCCGATATCTTATCATCACTTTTTTTATTCTAGTTGAATTTGATTTGAATTCAGTGTACCCCCTTTTCTGTTATCAGTCATTCTTTTATCATATTTTCTTAACAAACTCTCCATTTTTTGCGATTTATGATTCTGACGATCTTTGAATCAGTTATATATCACAGTTCCTTTCGTGACCAACAAATTCAATCCAAAACATAAATATTGAACTAAAGAAATGATAGTTTACTAAACATAACCTGTAAGATAGTTTGTAGAAATAAGCATTTTCCTAGCTAATAAAACAATGCACATAAATCAAATTTGTTTTAATCCATTTCTAAAACTCAGTACTATTCCAATTCCAATTAATTAAGAATTACATTTGTATTTCAAGTTTTGTGTTCTGTTCAGTTTAAATTATTATTTGGAAATTTAGGTGAAAATGTTGGTTCTTATCCGACAATATACATTCTTTTATCATTATTGATCTCAACAACTTCATTTGGTATGTTTAAAATTGTTTTACGTGATCGAATACGAGATGGTTATACGCCAACCAATGCACCATCCAGATACGAAATGAATGTACTGCGAGAATTTTGGAATGCTACCGGTACTTTGAGATATAAAAATCATAAAAAATTTTGAAATGAAATTTAAAATGTATAAAATAACTGCAATATCTAATGTAGTATTTAATACTTGATAAATTGTGGAAAAATTCAACGATTAATAATTTGAAAGTAATAATTAAGAAATAGCTAAGATTTTATTCAGATTACTTCTAAATTTCATTCAAAATGAGTGATAAAATTACATAATTTAGACTGCTGTTTTCTAATTCAATCAAAATTTGGCTGCAATATTTAGCAAGCCTAATAACATAAGCATTAGAAAAAGTGGATCATTTCTATACTCATTTAAATTTCAGTTATTAATTCAGCAAGCTTTAACTGATTGATAAGAAAGACACATATATTTCAGTGGATGATCGGAAATCTGATTAGATAGAATGTATCATTAGCACTTTTCTTTTTCTTCCTCACATTTACTCTCGAAAATTGAACAGATTAAAAGTTTATTGTTGGATAAAAATAAAAGAAAACAAGCCCTAAAATTAATTATTTTTTCAGGCGATCCAATGGTAACGGCAGTATTATTAACAGCTAAAGATAATGGATCCATGCTACGTGATGATTATTTGAATGAAGTTGAAAGTTTAGACAAATATTTGACGAGTAATCATAGTGTGATGTATGATAATCAACCAGTTTTCTACGAAGATTTTTGTTCACCTTATTGTAGGATGAATATTGCACTACGACTTTTCAAGGTAAATATTTATCAGTCTTCAATGATAACTTTAGTATTATTACTGATAATCAATCTGTTAAGTTTTATCACAAATGTATGCTTGCATGAAATATTTGATTGCATATATTCGCAAATAAATTATTATTATTATTATTATTATTATTATTATTATTATTATTATTATTATTATTATTATTATTATAACATCGCTTTTGCAACCTTCAATCCTAATATGTTGTATTTAATTCATCGTTAAAAATTTTTGGATCGCGAAATTTTGATTGTCATATGCTATTTGACAATGGCACATCAGCCTGCAAATTTATACTTAAATTTAAAATTTATTCATAAAATTATTTTAAATAGTATAATTTTGTTCGGAAATCATAAAATTAAGATGAAATAAATTTGACGAAACTTTCAGAATAAAGACAAGAAAGATATAATTAAAGTAAACAGCAATTATAAAGAAATAAGGGTTACTATAAGTTTAGGTGAGATAAACTATAAATTGTCGTTGAGATTAGATCTGATTTGTTGTACAAATTGCGATTTTTTATGGGAAAAAATATTTCATTTAATATTTAGCTTGTTTTTTAATCGTTTTTTTCCTTTTTTTTTTGAAAATACATCAGCCAAAATTTCTCCAATTCTTTTAACAATTAACAAAAATGAAGGATTGTAATTTTAGAATGTGTATTTTTTTTGAGTATTTCCATTATTTCGTGATTTACTGTACATTAATGGGAACATAAGTTTGTTACTTGTTCATATCTCATTTATTTTTTGATCGATAATTATCTCCGTTCAATTCATTCATTAAGATGAAATTAATTAAACTTTTTAAAGCAAAGTGTTGATGTTGAAAGGATACATTTGGAACACGGTGAACCACTTTCGAGTGATACTTCTTTAATATATCCAGTAGCGAGGATTGATGGCTTTGATGTTCATTTGGAACGAAATTTCTTCGGGATTACTTTCAAAGAAGCGCCTAAAAAGGATGCCTTTATTGGCCAAAATATTACCGCTGATAAATTACCTGCAAATACATCCTATGCGCAATTAATTTCAAATTTGCAGTTCGTTAAAGTAAGTTTAGATTTTTGATCTTTGATATTTACAATTTTAAGTTCGATTTCTTTTGCATTTGACATTTCAAATTTTTTCGAGTAAGTTTTATCAGTAAAGTTGTCAGGAAAAATTTTTCATACTTAACAATTAATATATGTTGTTATTTATTGTCATGTAATTCTGAATTCTGAGTTTTTTTAATTTCGCTTCAAATTTCAGGTAGTCTTAGCGATTTATCGTGCTGATCGATCAGCTCTTGAAATGGAAGGAAAATTATCTTTATGGGAACTTTCTGTTTTTGAATTTGCTCAAAAACATTACAAAAATGACTTAATTGATATGGAGGTGTTTATATTTGAAATAATTGATTGAATATTTGCTGGAAGTTTACAAAACATTTGAAATTTTTTCAAATTAAAAATGAAATTGTGTACTGTTTTAGGTAATTGGTACAGAAATTCTAAATCAAGAAATGATCAAAGATGGACAAAAACTTGCACCTTTTTTTGCAGCAGGTTTTTTATAGATTTTTTCTAATTTTTAATTTTTTTAATGTTACTTTAATTTGAAAATTAATTGTTCTTTCATTTTATATCAATTAAACAGTAATTATTTCACTGTAAAGACAAGTTTATTACACAATAATTAATTTACTCAATTTTATTACACAGTAATTTATTGACTGAAAATGAAATTAAAATTCAGATTTTTGTCAATTATTACTGAAATTGATAAAAAAACTGAAATTTATTAATTTACTGAAACTGAAATTTTGTTAATTTTAGCCATTTTCACTTCTATTTATCATTTAATGTTTATATTTTCTTATTATTTTCGTTTATTTTAATTATTTAATATTATTTTATGTTTTCTTGCATTACTTTAATTACTTTTGCTTCAAGCTTCATTAATATTTAACATTTTGAATCTTATTTCAATCGTATCCGGATTTTCAGGTTTTGGTTTTATGATGTTCTTTGTAACTGTTACGGTTCTTGCTGGTGCAATTTTTCATAATGCAATGGATTATGGCAAAGTTTTGGTAGCATTTGGTTCCATTCTATGTCCAATACTTTCTATCACATCATCATACGGTATCATATCACTTCTTGGTATTCGAACTAATTCACTTATGATGGTTATGCCATTCCTTATTATGGGCATTGGTTAGTTGAACAATTTCTTCTTAATCCTTTATTTTTCATTTTTGAGAAATTTTTACATTTAAAAAAAAAATCGAATTTTCCATCAAGAATTTTGCAAATATTTCTGTATCGTTGGAATGATTATTTCTTGTAAGTCCATATCATGCCAAGTGGATAAACAAATTATGATAGAATAGTTCTACAGATATTTAAATCTTATGAACCAATAGATCAGTGAATAATTTACTTTTCCATGATAACTGTGGATATTTTGCGCATGCAACGAAAAGTAGGGATTATTTTAAGTTTCATATTTTGAAATAATCAGTTCCATGAACTTTCTTTTTTTTTTTTTTTTGAAATATTTCGAAATTTGAAGTAAAATTGTTAAATTGAATCGTAATTATTTTAAGGTGTGGATGATGCTTTTCTAATGATTCATCCTTGGCAACGTTTAGCACTTCATACTAGTAGTGCTAGTGTTCGACTTGGTCTAGTATTCGAAGAAGTAGGACCTTCTATCACGATTACTTCATTAACCAATTTTATTTCCTTCAGTATCGGTGCTTTAACTCCTACACCAGGTAAAATATTCGAATTGATATTTAATATCTTTATAAATTCCAGAGAATTATAATTCTTAATTAATTGTAATTAATTTTTGAAATGTTGCAGTATGGTAATCCTCAATCTTATTTTTAGGTCTGACTTATATATGGTTTTTGAACTTGATTTTGACTAAGTTTAATTAATTAATTAATTTTTAAATATATATCCCAATTAACTTTCTCAATTCATTTTTTTTTTCTTTTTCTAGAGATACGATTATTTTGTATATCAGCAGCTATTGCAATGGGATTAGATTATTTATATGAATTAATTCTATTTGGACCTGTATTAGCATTAGCTTCACATTGCGAAAAACGTAATAAAAAGTATACGATATCGTCGTGTTCAGAGAAGACTCTACTTCATGGATGGCGTCTACAGGTTTCATTTATTCTATCAAAGATTTTCATTATAAACGGATACGTTCAACATCGTATGAATGCTTTATATCTCAACGAGAGATAATTTTGTAAAGAATCAATGAATAATGTTTCATGAAAATTGAAAAATCCCTCATTTTTTAAACATTTTAAGATTCCGAAATCCAGATCTAAAGTTTGGCATATTTAAAGTAGCATGAGCAATGAAGGTTATGTTTTTTTTTTTTTTTTTTCTTATAGATTTTACGAATTATAATTATTTCAACGTTTTAGATTGATACATTTATGAAATGGGTTCTGAAAATGTATTGTCGTATCCTGGAACATCGATGTTTCATGGTAATTTTATTTGTTGCAGTGCTTATTTACTGGTATTTTGCTATTATCGGAGCATTAAGGATAAAAACTAGATTGGATACGGTGAAAATTTTACCCCGAGATTCACCGATACAAAAGCCAAATCGAATACTTAACGATATAAGTATGTTATCAATTTTCATTTATTGTTAAGTTTACTCCTCATTTAATTTAGTTTACTCCTCAATTAACTCATTTAACTTTTTTTTCATGCGAAAAAAAATCTTAGAAGCAAAATTCCTTTTTTACTTGATAAATTTTTTTTAATTCTCGAATTTACTTTTATTTAAAAATTTCCTTCCATAATTCAAACATTTAAAATTTTGTATCATTTTAAGCCATTTTCTCAGCCAAAATATGCATTTATAGTTTGGAATGAATACCATCCGGTGACAATACTTATAAATAATCCACTGGATATTCGAAAACGACAAACAATGCAACGATTTTGGCAGCTTGTCGATGATTTTGAAAGTTTACCGCTATGTAAAGGTAAAAGCCAATAAAAGTAATTCGACGACCTGGCGAACCTGATAGTTTCTTCAGGTCGTCGAATTTGTTTGAAAGTATAACTGTGGAATTAATTCCCGTAGATTGATTCCCGTAGAATTCACATAGATTAAATTGGGATTTTAATTAAAAAAAAACTTCAAGTTTTCCTCAATTTTGTGATCAACTTTGATTTTATAGGAAATATCTCAACATTGTTGTGGCTTCGCGACTACGAGCACTATTATAAGCACGGTGATGCTATTTCATCATTATGGTCATTTTTTAGTTTCGGAGATACGGAATCAACCAGTAAAATTTCTCACTCTGAAACGGGTCTCGACTATGACAAACTGGAAAGCTTTCTCGAATCACCCTTTTATAAGCATTGGAATACATGTATGATTGTGACTAAAACAAAGTAAATTGTTAAGTGGAATGTTTTGCAAAATTAGAAGTTTACTTGGAAATTTTCGAAATTTAAGAAATTTATTAAAAATTTTCAAAAAAAACTTGAGGATTTATGACTGAACTTGATCCTACTGCTGTTAATCTGCTGTCAGTTTCGAAATCCTGATCTTTTAAATCCTTCGAAGTTCTCATCTCTTAACTGAACACCAACGTATCGCCTCAAGATTATTTACCTTTAGGTCAGGACGTCTTGACGATAAAAATATCACTCTTAATATCAATAAGTATCGCTCTTTCAGTGAAATATGAAATAATTCACTGTAAAATAATTGTTTTGTAGTAATGGACTTCGAGTAAATCGTTTTTGGTTTATCGTAGCGTATAGGAATACATCCACTTGGGAAGTACGAATTGAATTAATGGAGAAATGGCGAGAAATTGCTGATAACTATAAAGTAAAACATTCAACTTTTAATAATGGCTGGAAAATAATGTCCAGATTAAATAAATGTTATTCGTTTCGTAATGTCTGGATTTTATTATCCTTTAAAATAAGCAAAATTTGATACCATTCAATTCCATTGAACCAATATTCTTCACTTATTTTAATTTACTTAATTTCCTTCAAGCAGCATTCTTCAATCATTTTTTTCAACTGATATTTAAGGATTTAAATGTGACAGTTTGGGAAGCTAATGGAATGTTTGTGGACCAAATGCTTAGCTTAAAAACAGTTGCAATACAGGTAACGAATTTGTTTATGTTTTTAGAAAGGTATTTATCCAGACTACTTAATTATCCTCTAATTTAAATGTAATTTTCGTTATTCATATAATATTCATATAAGTTTATGTAAGATGTAAATAATTAATCTATAAGTACTTGTTTGTTTATACTTTGTGTTTATTTTAAAAACTTAAAAATTGAAGCTTTTTGGTTCAACTATTCAGCGAATATATTAGTTATTGTTTATTTAAATTATTACTTTTAGAAAAGTTATTTTGTAAGTATTTACCTTAAGAACTGAAGTCCTTTGGTTCAACTATTCAACGAATATATTAGTAATTATCAAAACTTATCAAATCAAATATGCTTTTTTTAATGATAATAAATGATGCATAATTTTAGACTGGTACATTAACATTAATCTGTATGACGATTGTTTGTGCGTTGTTTATTCCGAATCCATGTAGTATCATAACAGCTTCTATTGCAATCGCTTCCATAAGTCTTGGTAAGTGAAGTCTAAGATACAGTACTCAAATCTAAGATACAGTACTATTATATCACACTTTAATCACGTTTGTTACAGTACTATTATAATTAATTATATTTGTTAGAATAGATATAGTAGCTTGAATTGTGATTTATTGGCAGTTTGTTGGTGGATGCTTTTGTGAATTATAATTCACAAAAATAATTCACAAAAGTCACACTTGTTTATCAGTGTGATTAATCAGTATGGTACTTTATATACTTATTAGTGCAAGTAATTCAAATGATATTTTGAATGCTTATCATTATAGTTAATTTATGCCATATTTTAGATTAATTTTAATTAATTCGTACGATACTTTAAATGCTAATTTGAAAAAGTATCTCAAATCCGTGCTTTGTTGGTTAATTATTTATGCACTT
The DNA here is from genome assembly GCA_002249935.1 of Onchocerca flexuosa. Classification (NCBI taxonomy): domain Eukaryota; kingdom Metazoa; phylum Nematoda; class Chromadorea; order Rhabditida; family Onchocercidae; genus Onchocerca; species Onchocerca flexuosa. The sequence continues at coordinate 144,612 of KZ270010.1, read as the reverse complement.
TTATTCAACAATAATATAGTTTGATATTTGATAAATCTTATTTCATTTCTATCTTGTGATTATGAGCATTTTTTTTTTCAGAATATTATCTTCTGAACAATAGTTATTAATTTAGGTAATTAATTATTTTGGGGAATATATTTGTTTGATTTATTAGCAATTAACAGTTATTCATCTAAGAACAGAAATTAATTGGAATAATTGTTGGGAAATGATTTTTCTTGTACAGTTATAATAATTCTTTAATATATTAGTTTTTTTAATTATGTTTTCACCATTTAGGTGTATTTGGATTTCTATCCTGGTGGAATTTTGATCTTGATCCGGTAACAACAGTTGCAATGTTAATGTCTATTGGTTTATCGGTTGATTTCACTGCTCATGTCTCTTATCACTATCAGGTAATTAATCAAATAAGCGTTTGATCTTTGCGTATATGTTTGATTTGTGCTCTAATTTTTTGATTACCTTATAATGTGCTTGTTTAGTCACTCTACTAGCATTTTATCGCTTTAACTTTTCTATAAAGCAAACAAATCAGAAAGTTTTGCTCATTTCAAAATTAATTGTTTTGCAGCTAACTAATCGACGAGAGATTCAAAATAAAAAAATTGTGAAAATCCCAATCAAAGGTACACATGAAAAGCTCGAGCATACTTTACAAACTGTTGGTTGGCCAATGATACAAGCTGGTGCATCGACGGTGATGTGTGTTTTGCCACTCATTTTTTTGCAGGTGTGCAAGATTCTTGAGTTTTAAATTAACTTTTTAATCAGTCGTTTTAATTATTCTGAATTGATCATTTTATAATAACGGAAATTGCTTTTGAAAATGATTGATTTAGCAAAAAGAAGCTTATAAAAGCTTTGTTGTTGCATTTGAAATTGACTACTGGAATTAATAGAATTAAAAAATCATCCACAGATTGTTTGGAAATAATTTATGTTCATGTCTTAATGAAAATTTTAAATTGTAAAAATCAAAAATTGAGACTCTTTCAGAAATTGAATCTTTCGTATTTTTAAATTATAGAGTTATGCACCGATGGTCTTTGTCAAAACGATCATTTTGGTGGTATCTTGGAGTTTATTGCATGGACTTATCATTTTACCAGCACTTTTGGGTGCTCTACCGGATTGTCTAACAAATGCTAACTGTTACCGTACGTTTTTATCTACAAGTAGTCAAAAGTCTTGTCGTTATATGGAACCACATGAAATGGATCTGATGGATGGACAAGAAATGGAATCCAACGATTAGAATTTCTTCTTTTCTTTTAGCTTTTCATTTTTGTTCCTGTTTTCTCTTAGATAAACATTCATATACATATATACATATATTCAAACTTCTCATGGCTTTTTTGTATTGCTCACAGGTACGTAATTTATGATCGATACATGTAAGTACTATTGATGTAGAAACTTCTCTGGTATTTTATTGGAAATATAACTATTCTATCTGTAAATTAATATGAAAGCATAAAAAGATATAAATATAAAAACATAAATATATTATTTTCCAAGTGAAAATGACTTTTTTTTAAAATCTTGAATGAATCGGATAAGTTCCAAACTCTGGCTATTTCATATTAAAGTTTCGTTCTAAAGTTCCTCTCTTCACCTCTTTTGCTGTTCCTAATTTTTCTTAATTCCTTTTTTTTTTTTTATCTTGTGCTTATTTGACCTTCAGGAAATATTTGGTGATTTTTGATTGGAATTTTTTTTAGAGAAATAAATTCAATGAACGTGAAATTATGCTAAGCTAATCGAAACTGGGAAAAATTCGAACCACTGTTTTCAAATGAAAACAGTCTTTCTTAAAAAATTATTTCACCAACCATTAATGTCCATTTTAGTGTTTTTCTTCTTTCTCCATTTTGAAGATTCAAAATTTCCTCCTCCAACATGCATATTTATCTACACAGACTTAAATTATAAGTCATTCATGCATTTATTAGATTTTATTTCAAAAAATTTGCTGCTTAGAATTATCTCTTTGCAATCATTTTTTTTTTTTTCGTTTTCGTTCACGATAGATATTTCTAGCGGGTTCTTCTGATGCAGTCACACAGGTTATCGAAATACTTATAATATTTCTGACAACGTAGTACTTATTTTTGTCACAATGCTTTTTTACATTCACCTTGATTTTTCTCTTTTTTGTTTACTTTTTTGTTTATCATATAATCTATATTGATATGACAATAAGCTTTAAATGAAATAACTGTTGTTGCATTTTGAAAAAAATACATTTTTTTTTTTGAAAAAAAAAAAAAGTATTTTGAAAAAAATTTAAAAAAAAAAATCAGTTGACAGATTATTTTATTGTGATTATTGCTTGTCCATTTTCTTCTTACAGTTTATTCTGAGTTGGAAGAATCTGTAGAATTTCTCATGAATTTTTCTAAATTGTCCTAGAATTATCCATTAGTTATTTTTAAAATTAACTTTCCTCATCAATTTTCACCAAATGATTCATTATTTCATGCACTTAAAATTTGAATGAATCTTTTTTAATTGAATTGATTCGTTATGTTTTTGAACGATCATTTCGACTAGTATAAAATGTTAGAAGTAACTGACTTATGGCACTTTTAAACTGTAGTAATTTCGACATGCCTCAAATTGTGATCAAAAGTGTTTTTGACAATTTATAAAATAGATCATGCTCATGATAAAAGGGGTGAAAGACAAATTAAGAATTAAGAAAAAGGTCATCTATTTATCAAGACATTTGTCTTTATTGCTCTTTCCGAATATCGATACCATTGGATACAGGACTACCGGATCCATGTCAAATATTTACAGAGATCATCATCATCATCAAACACCCATATTAATACCAACCATATCTGGTTCATCCCGGAACACTTACAATTTCTCAAAACTTTACCTATCATTATGTATCATTTTCATTATTTCAACCTGATTACGATCACTACCGAAAGATAATCTATTCGGGTATCATCAAGATTATCAGCAAACGGAATGCTTCTTTAGCAATTAGAATAAAACTATTGATAGGTATTACTACTACTTATTTTTCTTCAATTCTCGTTGAGTTCAAGCAATTATTTTCATGTTAAATATGAGTTTTTAATTACGATAAAAAGAAAAAAGGAAATTTGCTCAATGATATTAAAACAATTGATTCATTAGAAATGGAAGAAAGTTTCTCAAACAATTCAAAATTGTGTCCTATTACGGCGTAGAAATTTTCTTCCATTCATCCAGCGAACTGATTAACACAATTTACTTTTTGCTCCCTGTCAATGTACAAAAACTATTTCCACTCCCCAAAATGTATAATTTGTTTTCTCACTGCAACAAGAGATTGCATTTTTTTTTTTTTTTTTTCACAATATTCACTTGTATTAATCGCAAAGAAATAATATCTTCAATCATTTTACTTCTCTTTTTCCTAACTGTTTAGTTGTGCAAATTCAATTTTCGCAACAGTTTCTATTTTCAAGTAATTCGGATAGTTGATAAAATTTCGTATCACTTTTAGTTTGATGTTTATGATATTTGTTAACTGTAATATATGACTTATCGTTTCTCCAATAGGCACTCTTTCTATCGAGTGCCTATTGAATGTATTTTTAAAATCACATCAGTTGAAAATAATTTTTTTAATGGAATTCTTCAGCTTCATCATTTTGATCCGGGGAAAAGCAAAAAGAGGAAAAATACGGGAAATGCAGAATTTCTTTTTCACAAGAGCTAATTGAATGCAGAAGTGAAAATGAATTTTTCGATCCTTATCTTCTTGTTTGCAGTTAAGCTCGATTCCGCATCTTCCTGATAATGTTATGGCAATTCATATTGGCTCCTTTGTTCATTCAGCAATCAGCCGCTCAGGAGGTTTTAATTTGGAAGATTTCTTAATTCATGAATTTGCAAAAGCATAACGAAACAAGTAAAACGTTTGGAAATGATAAATTAAACCAACTGTTGCGAATCTGAAAGTCGTCTTCGATAAACATCCGATTCAATTAGCAATTAAAGCCGCCCAATTCTAAATATAAACTTTTAAGCCGGAAAAATACTGTATTAATTTATGAATTAAATGGTAAAAAGAATTGCAGCTAAAACAATGTCCTTACATCCCAATATCGGGATGTTGTTCTCTGAGGTGGACATCTGACTGTGTTCCGAAGCATTGTTTCAAATATATCCTCGCGCAATGTCCGGAACGTAAAACTCTGATGTTTAAGCGTAATGTGAAAGAGACAAATAACTTGAAACGATCACCAAATTCCGCGTTTCAAGGCCATCCTTTGGTATATTTTCCAAATTCTTAACTTAAATTTGGAAAAGTTTAAAGTGTTGCAAATAAAATTAAATTGATCTGAGATCCGAGAAGTCACTTTCTGATAGTGCATGGATTATTGAAAATATAAGCTAATTAATTGCAATGTTTAAGAAAAAAAAATCCGTTTTATTGCCATTACAGTATAGCTACGTTTTTAGTATTCTCAATCTTTTCCAGCCTCTTTGTGGTACAGTCGAATTAGGCTACAAGCCATGTACCAGCCGAGCTGTGGCTGATAAGCTTTTCCAGTCATGCTGCAATATCTATGTACCAAAAGAATGTCGTTCAATGTGTGTTTATGAAACTGATCAAAATGCTACGCGTGAATTGGTAAATATTGATCAAATAATTCCTTTATAAAATTTGGTCCCACAAATTACTTAATTATATTAAAAATGCAATTATTCATTCATACATATTTTATAGATCATTTCGATCTGTTGAATCCTAAGATTCTTAGTAAGAATGCAGGGTTACTTTATGAAACTCATTTAAAAAATTTATAACATCAAATGTTTCCACATATTCGCAATGGTTTGCAATTGGAAAAATAGAACACATGATGCTTCCAAAATATTCTGAGTACATCGGATGATGTATTTTGACAGTACTTTGATAATAAATTTAAACTTCAGCTCATTTCAAATTTCCGTGAGAAGAAATGTGGTCTCAAATATTTATCTAGCATTCTTTATTGTGCATCACAGAATCGCGACAATCGCAAATGCTGCATACACTTAGATTTAAATGATCCACAGCTTCAGGTAAGCATATATATAAATCAATCTTAATAAATGAACGAACTGGATAAATCAACTTACAGGTGGGTAGCCGATGTTTGCGGATGTGCGACCCAACTGGAACAGCCATCGAACAAATTACAACGGAAGATGCCACCTGTTTGTATAACTGGAACGTTATCATGTATTGTCACCATAGTGGTATACGAGAAATGTGATTGCATACATGTAGATTATTAAAAATTATAATGCTAGTTCTTCTAAGATCCCTTTAGAATATATAAGAATTTCAAATTTCCAAAAGAAAAAAAATGTTTTTCATATAGATGTCTTAATGATAGAAAAGTATAATTCCAGAAGCATTGAAACTTTTATTCAACTATTTCCGGATAAAAAAAGACTAAAACAGCATAACAAGAAGATACAGAGAGTATCCCATAATAACATTATCATTTTTATTGCCTTATATTTATTTCAATAAGAAAAATGGAGAGAGTTTTAAGTAACCGTTATATTCGTTATTTTCAATTAAAAATGCATAAAACAATTATCATCAAGAATTTGTATCATTATCGAATTTTGGGGAATGAAAACTGATACACTTAATGATCGAAAAAAAAAAAAGTACTAATAAATTACAAATCACCTTCCAGATACTCTGTGGTATATCACCCCAATTTACATCATTGTCAATAAATACAGTTACAGTAATAATTACAGTTTTCAACACTTTATATATCATTTTAATCGTGGAATTTAATGCAGCACAGTAAATGTTTGCACAATATTTCACGAAATTTACATTACTAGTAATTTTAACAGATTAAATGGATAATTAATAATTTGTTATAAATTAATGGCAGGAACAGAAATATTAACTGAATACTTGAAAATTCATTTTTAAAACAAATATTTTTCGATTAGCATACAGAATGAGAACTTACTACAACTGAATAAGAAATTATGTATACATTAAGTTTTTCTACACAACCATCTAAAACCTGATTCACTTCACAGAATTTTCAAAATATGTCATTTTGATTTGAAGATTTGAAACACACAGAAATATTAGCATTCGATAACAGACAGCTACGTGAAGAAGGAAGAAATAAATGTTTTAAAAAGCGGAAACGCGACAATTCTTCCTCTATAATAATTCGTTTTATCGTGTAATCTAAGCACAATAACTTCATTTTTTCTTTTTCCAGACTAAATCAAAGTTTCTGTCAAATTAGATGCAATAAAACAGTCTGCAATCCCGGTAATCCGGTTTAGCTAATTTTTGGTAGAAATAAGGAAAGATCTTAACTTTTAAAATCACAAAAGTTTTTACATAAAACAGAAAATTTCGGAAGAGTAATTGCAGACACAAAGAATTAAATGAAAATATATTTCCAAAAACAATCAATTTGGCAAGCATTATAATTCTGAAAGCACCCGTTAACATCAGATGATTTCGCCATATATATATGCACATGTTCATCTTGGCAGCGGTTTAATCAAAAACAATCGTTCATTGGTCTTATCATTGGTATAAATTGGACTTGCCATATAATGCTTCAATAGATCGTCCATAGTGACGAATGTTCGAGTGCCTATTTTAAATGATTTATTCGCCACATCTACCTGAACCCAGAAATGCTTATTGCGACTAGCAGCTTTCAGCGAAATCGAGTAATCACCCGGCTGAAAAGATTATTCTGATAAGCTAGATAATCTATGTCACTTAATAATTAAAAAAAAAAAAAAAAATTTTTTAAATGAAAAAAGCGACGGAAATGTGGTGACAGAATACTTCTTTGCTCAAATCTGTCTTCAAAAACTGTTATTAGCTGCTCCAAATGACGTAGAAACTTTTGCCATCATCCTCTTTATCTAGGAAACGTAAAGAAATTCTAATATATCCATATAAAATTTTTTAAAAATTGAAAGTTCACTTACATTACTTTCGCTGTCTCTGACTAAATAGTCACCATCAACACCGCGAGCATTCAGCAATGCATCACTTTCATCACGTGACAATCTTCCATAGTACCATGGTTGATTTGCATAAGGACCGGTAAGTCGAGAATTGCTGCAATAAATTTATACAACTTACTAAAAATAAAATATCAGTATGAAAACTTCTGAAGTTTTATGACCATTTACATTTGTCTTCTCTGCGACTTCGTCATCTAAGTTAATATTCGTAAATAACTATAATGATAAGAAATAACAAGATTCATTGTTAATCAAACATATTCTTAAATAAAAACTCATGGATTTTATGACAAAGGTCGAATATTAATCTTTGAAACACAAAATGCCCCAATCTTCAATTTCGCACATTATTAAATGCTTTACTCGAACATATTAACGAATTAAATGGAGAAAAAAGCAATAAATATTTCGGTAATGAAGTATGTTGCGAATGCAAAAGTGTGCAAATCCATGAAGTAAAAAAATCACAAGCCTGTTCTCGAAAAATTACATAAAATGCAAGAGAAAATAATGAAGATGCCACGAAAAGTTGCAAATTTAATTTTTTTTCGCTTTCCCTAATTTGTAACTAAAGTTATTTCCGAAGGACAAATTCCATTTTAAAATTAGTCCAGCCTCTTTTTCTTACTTTTCCCTTCTGCTCTGAAACTAACCTGCCATTTCTTATTGTTGAAGAAATTCCATTGTTACTAGATGAAGCTTTCAATCTCCGTTCTGATGTGGATGAAACAAAATGATCTGCATTTGGATCCGGATTCGAATCCACTACCTAGAATAAAAATATTCAATTAACCTTAGACGGCTGACTGTTGAATAAATGTGAGTAAAACAGTCGATTAAAATAGAACCTCTATATAATTTGTTGGCACAAGCCCCATGCAACCTTTTTCGTTTCGAGCTTTCCACCATTCTGGATCATGAGCTGGATGATCGATGATAACCAAACGTTCTCCTGAAAATGTTCAGCAAACTTTTTAAATTTTAAATTTTCAAAACTTTGGAAAAAATTATTTGTCAAATATTGATGATAACATGACCATTAATTATAGAAAAATATTAGCATGTGGCTAACAACAAGAGCTAATTTTTGGATAAATTAAAGACTCAATTTTCTATATATGTAGAAAAAAAAAAAAGATTATCGACAAGACCCATTCACATTTCAAAACATTATTCTTCCCAGATTTCAACCTCTAATTATGCAAATATCAAAAAATATTTATTTGTGTCCTTCGTTGTTTTCTTTTAATTGCAAAAAATCATGCACTAAACTTGTCAAAGTAAATAATATCAAATTTAATATAAACTACTAACGATATATGCATATGTATGCATTCTACTGTTTACCTTTATAAAATGATAATTCTTCTGCATTTTGAGCTTCAAATGAGTACAGTGCAACGACTACTTCAAGAACCCTTTGCAAAGGCAACATGAGGAGTCCATTGTTAGGCTGCAAAACAATTTTTTATTATTTGAAGCACCATAATATTTAATAAATATTCCGCACAGAAAAACTATAAATTACTAAATTGAATTTACTTCGTAAAGAGGAAAAGAAAAAAAGATTTGAACCTTGCTGAAACCATTTCCTATTTCGATATTATTTTTCGAAGTCGGAAAAGTATTTGGAGGAGATTCGTCAATATAATTCGATGGAAACCATCCCATTTGTTCCCGACACTGAAATCAAAGATCTCTCTTATTCCTTGAAAGAATATTTAACCATATGTAAAGAAAATTCTTTTTCTCGCTATATCTTCCCTGCTTGTTCAATATTTTCCATGATCCAAAATATTCAATTAAAAAATTATGGTCGGTCAAAAGATGTTTTCCTGTTCCTTCAAATGTACATTATGTATAATGAAAAATGAAACAGTACTCAGCCTTTTACACTATATCTATTTAAAATAATACAAAAAATAATTTTTAAAAAATATTATAACGTTCCATAACGTTATAATATAATAATAACGTTATAATATAATACAAAAGGAAATGATATTATCAATACAGTAAATAGCACGACATGTTATAAAGATGGATTAAAAAAAAAAAAGACATATTGATTGTTTCAATTTTTAAATAAAGAAATAACTTCAAAAATTGATTCTGAGGATCGAAGATTTGGCTACAACTGATTTACTAAACGGAATCCAATATTAACTCTTAATTACCTTTCCTTTCCACCAGCCATCGGAACTTTTTTCAAGAACGGTAACAACATCACCTTTGCATAATCTCAATTCATCTTCTCGTTGCGGTTCATAAGGATATTTTGCAACAGCCTGTGATATCATTCCAGTAACCTAAATAAAAATTCAGTTATTGAGCAGGAAATAAGTGCATATATAAGAAGACAAATATAAAAGTTCTCCCTACCTCTCTCTATGGTATCCTAGAAAACTCACACTGAAAAAATCCAATAAACAATAAATGACTTTCTTTCCGAACTGCCATAAAATTTCCATCCTACTGCAATCCCCGCCAACTTGCAACGCAAATTTTTCCTGCCAACTTGCAACGCAATTTTAATGATCTACAAAATATTCAAAAAAAAAAAAAAGAGATCAAAAAACTGTGGTCAAAATAGACTTCAAAAACAAAACAAATAATAATTAATACTTTGACTGATCTGCTGAAACCATTTTCGAAACTACCATTTCCAGAAACAGCGGCTAATGCTGGACGACTGATAATAAGTTCTGAAGATGAAGCCTGAAATGAATTCCGAGTAATTTTTCCGAAAACCAGCTATTTATTATAAGGATCATAGCATTTTAGAGATAGATGCATTGTTAAATACATAATCGTTGTAAATAAGAAAGAATTTTACAATGTCTAGAGTATAATATACTGTAGTAAAATATGGAAATAAAAGAAATTTTGAATGTATCATTCTTTATGTAAGAGAAATCGAATAGATACCAGACCTCGTTTTACAAATGCAAAACAGATTTCTGGTAAAAAAAAACATGGAATTTACTCCTCAAAAATGAAAAATGTTATTGATAAAAGCTACAAATATTAATTCTTTAAAATATTGTGCCTATACAAACAAATTCTCTCGATAAAGAAAATGTGAGAATGATATACTGACATGAAATATTTGAAAAAACTAATGAAACTTTCTGCACTTTTTAAAGCTACAGTATAAATCCATTAAATAAAAGCCACTTACTTGATTGAAATCAGTTGTTTTGCTTTTCGATTTTGTCTTACCAAATCCTTTAATTGTTCCTTTTGCTTTTTCCACAAAAGATTCTTTGCGAACATAATTCGATGGAACAAAACCAATGACGCCTTCTTCATTCACGACCTGTAAATATTGGATTTATACAACATTTCCCAACTAGTTATTCTTTTTACAAAATCATTTTGAACCTATTCAAATGCATTAAACACGTCAAAAAGTTTCGAGATAGATTCAAACAATACGATTCATATTATTAGCTTAATCAAAGGATGATATAGAGAAAAAGATTGCTCAATTTACATGTTAACATAATCTAAATCGAAATGCGTTAATTTTCCTTGAGTATATAACAAAAGTATCACATTCGGTTATGAATTCAAAATGACTGGTAAACGATATTTGCAGCATTTAAAACATAATTTAAGATGATAAATAGAGATTGTTATAATTAGCAAAATCGATTGAGAATTAATCCGATTATAAACCATTTAGGGTCACCATTCTATCAGAAGCTAAGTGATAAATTAAGACTTAAAGTTTGCTGAATTGCCAGAACTGAAATTTTGGTTCTAAAAGCCGAAATAAATGGATTTTACTTTCAAAAATCCATAAAATACGTAAGAATTGGAATCAGGGAATAAGAAAAAGATTAAAAAAGAAAGAAGAATTTCCATATCTTTATTCGAAACCAATTAACTGAATACTTGCATTAAATGAGCATACATAACTACCGCATATGTAAATAACATCAATATATGACTTATCAGTATCATTTTGTAGTTAAAATATTTTACAGATAACAAAGAAGTTGTAAATGATGGATAATTTTTTTTTAAAAAAAGTACTATTTTAGACGAAGGAGTGACTATATGGAAATTAAAAAATAGTCAAATGCAAAAAAATTAGTGATGGAAACGAATGGCACTGAACTACTAAAAAAAGCACTTTTTAAATCATTTATTATATTTATGCACAGAACAAGATGTCAACTCTTAATATAACGATTGATTATCCAACTTTTCGGCATTATACTAGCTATTACTACTGAAAGAAAATTACTAATCTTTTGAGGAGTATAAATTTCCATATTATTGCATATGTAATTTTCATAACAATAAGCAAACTTACTACCTCGAATTATTTCTTCTCTCTTCCTTATTCTAAATAAATTTCAAAAATAGTATACAATTCAAATTTTCCATTAAACCACAATCTGAATTCTTAAAACAAACAAAAGCAATAAACAATAATAGCTTACTTTCCACCAATTTTTGGTATCATCGATTAATTTGAGTCTTTCGTTTTTTTTAATGGTAAGTTCGCCTTCCTCTTGTGCATTGTAATCATATTTGACAACAACGAAAACATCGTCGCTCATCGTTAACGATATCTATTCGCAATTATTACAACGATAATTTTTTAGCTGGATTGAAGCAGTACCTACCAAAGCAACTAGACTTCTTGAGGTATTTTTAAATAAATGTAATAAATACACGCTGCTTCTTTTCTCTCCACCTGAAATAAAGTTTCATTTCAAAATGTTAAATCTTTATAAACAATGAATATTAAAACGGAGTTATACCAAGAAATAAATAGAAAATAAATTGCAAAATAATGAATGAGGAAATAGCAGGCTTAAATGTTGGAACGAGAATTATCACTGCTAGAAATATGAGATGTAAAAAAAAGTGTGCGCTAAGTGTAAACAATCGAATGGCTATTTAAAAAAAAAATAAAACAACATCCAAACGGATCAAAAGTCTTTATAATGATTTCAAAAGTTAATTAAATGAAATCCTATTTCTTGATCCTAATGAAATCTTGATTATAATGAAATTTGTAAATTTTGATAGAAATGACAATTATGTTAATGAGTGCAAAAAAAATTACAGTTGGAACAATTTTCAATCACTGATGTGTCGTCTCATATCAAATAACTCGCTAGCTAATCAATCAAGCGTCCTGAAAGGTCAACTAAAAGCAAACAAACTGTAAAAACCATTGTAACTGTCAGAAATGTTTCGAACGATAGAACTAGATTCAATAAATACAATGACATTTCACCTACTTGCTTTAACAGTGACAGATGCACACATACATTTAACATCTAAAGTTTCAAGAATCATCTTTTTAAAAAGTTTTATTTTTTCCTTATCATACTTCAAATGCCATACTGCTAAAGCCAGTTGTGAAGATAAATTTCGCAGAAGAAAGTAAATCCCCAGATAATATTTGAAAACCTTGGAATAAGTTCCATTTTCGGATTCGGATTGACTTTGCTTATCGTAAAATACAATGCTATACTTTTTAGCCTCATATGTATTCATATTGTAGAAATTAAAAACCAAATATTTTGACTCTACGGAACTTTCTCCTAATTTTCGAGAATTAAAGAATACTCGAAAATAAACCGGAAAATCAAGTCCGGCAAAACGGAAATTCAAACATAAACCTTCTAAAGTCACTGACTCTCTGTTTTCGCTTCCCATCTAGTCGACCAAGCGTAGACATTTGTAAAAATTCGCACAGCGATGGCATCATGCAAAAATAATGTATCTTTAATTTTACAGTAAGATAAATAAATATTCATTTCATGTATTCTTCACATCCAAAGATTAAAAAAAAAAGAAAAAAAAAGACCTATCTTTTGAAATTCCCTAAAAAAAGTTTCAAAATTTCTAGAGAAATTACGAAAAAAGTCTTTGAAGTAAAATTCAAAATTTTCTTTGAATAATCAACAAAGATAGTCAACATAACAAAAATATATCTAACGTAAGAAATGACGGAATTAAAAAAAAAAAATTAATGTCGAAATGGAATAAAAGCAATTTAAATTGATGTTAAGAATGAAGAAGAGAAAAAAGAAAATTGAAGGAAAATTTAAAAAAATATTGCATAAAAAATAGAAAATGAAAGGAATTTCCGCCAAATTTTTCAAATTATTGAAATCTTTTTTGAATATATTAATTGCAAACATTTTGGCTTTTTTTTTTAAACGATCAATGCAGTCAATCAAAAGAGATGAAAAAATGGTTTGAGAAAAGAAAAAATAGAAAATTCTACAGTATTATATCATCCAAGAAAGAAACATTTATCATTCTCAGTTGAAATGAATTGACCCATTTAATGATAACTGATAGCTTAACAAATTCCAATATCAATTTCATAAACCAATTGTTGAAATCGAATCTTAAGTTTGGATTAAATTAAATTTAAATTCATCTTTAAAAAAATTCGAATTTTGCAATAAGGACATTTTTCAATATGAATATATTGGAAAGAAAAAAAAAAGTGAGAAATCGGAAAACGATTATGGCAAAAAAAAGAAAAAAAAAAGCAAACTAAAAATATTCAGGCAAAGGTAATGATAATATAAGAAAAAGGTAACATTAAATAAGTGATATGATTGCCAAAAAATGAAATAAATATGGCCTTGAGGACAAGTTTGAAAATGTTCTTAAAGAGCAAAATCCATCAACAGCTCTCTTCTTCCTTTTCTTTTTTGCTATTCAATTGAAATTTTTATCAACATGAAAATCTGCTCGAAAAGCTCCTCATCAAAACTTTTTTCCGATAACATCTTATCGACAATTTCGTTACTTTTTAATTAAATTGGCTTTCTTTTTTTTTTTTTTTTTTTTTTAAATTATTGAGGCAAAAGCATTGCATCCAATTTTGTCATTAATTCTAACTGTAATTCTATTTATTATTGATAAATGCTGAATTTAAAATCATCCAATTTTATTTTGTGAAATTAAGTAAAACAGTGAAATATAATCGTTGCTGCTATTAACTGCTAAATTAAGCACAAAAAGGAATCAATGATTATTTTGAAAAATGTTAAAGAAAATAATTGAAAAAATTTTGAAGGACAAACTAATTGTCATTTGATGGGAAAGAAGAAAGTACAGTTTCAAAAATTAGCAAAATTTTTGATTCATTTCTCAAACGTTGTAGTTTTATCGACAATTGGTTTCCCATAATTATGCAAAACTATAGATTTCCATTCTTTTTTTTTTTTTTTTTTTGAAAGAGAGGGAAAATTAACCGAAAAATAAATTTCCTCAAAAAAAAAAAATGGATCAAATAAGCATTATTGGAATTTCATCAGAGAAAAAGAAATTCATCGGTAGAAAATTTTTAACCTAACATAAAGAGTAGGAAAATTGCAGGAATAGGATGAAAAAAAAGCCTATTCCCATTTCATTTTCTTTTTTTTTCCAATCTTTTTCAAATTTTCCTTCTTCACTTTCCTTAACATACAAAGATAAATATAGTTTTGTCAAGCGAAATAATGAATGTAAAAAAAAAGGAAATAACCAGAAAATATCTCGTCACAAGTCCTCGATAAATAGCAAACAAAAAAATTTGTTAAATTTTTATAGAAAAAACACAAGCAAAAGTACCGGTTTTTAATGATGCTTAGTGAACCGGAGGATAAACCGGTCAATATTGTCTGCAAATGAAATTCAATATAAAAATATAAACATATGTAATAATTACTTCTGAATTCTCAAAATGCTGAACATATGTAATAATTACTTCTGAATTCTCAAAATGCTGTTTAAAAGATAAAAAAAATTAAAAATATACCAACTTTTGAACAGAATTTTCAAATAAGAAAAATAAAAAAGAATTAAAAAGAACTATTTACCAAATATTAGACTTCTTCCTCTTTGACATTCTCTTAACTTGCTTTTATTTCAATCATTGATAATTAAACAGCAATTAAACTAAACATGTACGATTTAATCCATATAATCGAACAAATTCTTTTGAAAAAAATAAATAAATGAAGGAAAAAGGGAAATTAATATCTTTTTTTTATATTTCAGATCCAATTTCTGAAATTGATTCAGACTGATTGGTGATTATTAGCTCCATTCAGTCTCAATAATTAAAACTTTGAAACTAGAGGGACATCTAAAGATACTTGAAAAATATTCAAAAATTTTCAAATAAGTACACTTCCGACATAAAATATGTGATCGTAACTAAGGTACCTAATTATGACGAACTTAATCACTTAATATGTCAAGAATACTTTCAAAATTTCAAGTTATGAATTAGAATTGAAAAATTAAACTTTTAAATGATAACGATAGGTACCAAAATGTCAAGAAAATTGAGATTTGACTCTAAAAATTGATCCCACAAGCACATTTATTTCGGAAATTTTAGAAATTCAAACTATTCAATATATTGAAATGTGACATAAAATCAAGATAAGAAGAATCAATTAAATAGCATTTGACAGTCCTTTGGGAGTGTCAAACTCTTCGATATCTTCGTGGTTTGCTTCAACAATGCCTGGAACAGATGGTATCAGATGGCAGAAGGATGACCTTCTATCTCAGTTAACAGAAGACTGAATGGTCTCTAAATGTGTTTCTATTCATGTGACAAAGGGCTACAACGTGATCATCAATGTGCCTCACTTCATGGAGCAGTATTTTCCATCAATAAAATAGATTTGTAACGAATTCAAATGCAAACAAATATAAACAATCTTTACTTGTAATTGTTAAAAAGTAATATTTTTAATTCGAAATCTTTTAATCCCGACTTTCTTGCTATTTATGACTTAATTTTATCATTTCTTCTTTCATTTTACATGAATAAAATTCGATTAATCGAAGAAATATTTCCTAAAATATACTCTTTATAAAAGTTAATAATAAGAGAGATTCTATTGCGGGAAATGTTCTATTTATTGATTTCTACGTATATATTCATATGTCAAACGTATAAAAAAGACGGACAAAATTCAGTTTCAAACTTGCAAAGAATTCGATAAAAATTCTACAATAGTTCTTGTAGAAATTCAATGTGATTCTACACAGATAGGGAAGTTTATTTCTAAAAAATATATATGCAATGAATATCAGACATGAATTTGATCTAAATAGGCACAAGTATACAACAACAATGACCTCGTCAGAACGTCGAACGAAAGCAATGCGGAAGATATAACGTTGACCTGTCCTATTCTTGCAGTAATCATGAATGAAGAGATTTGAAAATTTTAAAATTAAAGAGGAAATGATTGGCTGTTGCCGTTGCTATCATTGATTTGTGTAATAAATTAGAGGAAGGAGATGAAGACAGAAAGTTCTAATCATCTAGCAGTATCGGTATCATAAATTTAAATTTTCTATAGCTAATACTGACTTAAAAAAAAAAAAAAAAACAAATATAAAAATTCGAAAATAAAAAAGAACACAAGATAATACAACACAAAACTTTGTCTGTTCAACATTTTGATTTTCTACAACAGTTATACCTACTGTTATAAAAATTACGAATAACGACATAAAAGTCTCTTATATTGGAAAATTTGCATTTTTACGTTAATAGCAATTGTATTAATACTAAATATTCGATAAATAACAAACGTAGAGTGGAAAAAATAAAGTAAGAATCTCAAGTAATCTAATAGCTTAAGTAATCTAATAGCGAAATGCGAATACTAATGATTAAAATGACGTTTTCTGCGTCAATTATTTGAATCGTTCATATCTGTACTGTCATCACATATGTACGTGTTGAATGCGTAGATTACGTCATTTTGAGTATCAGTATGATTCGTAGTTCAATATTACATTATTGTCATATTTGAAATATAAACATAAAACTATCTGTTTCAGCCTGGTCGATTTTAGACAAACAACTTTTCACAGTTACAATTATCATTCAATAGTTTGGTTTGTCATATTTATCTTTTATCAGTTTATTATCACCCTCATTTTTAAATTGAATTAGAGGAAAGATAAAGAACCACAAATAATAGCAATATCATTAAAGTTATCTTCTTATCATCTCTCAAAATTGTAAACAGTAAAGTGAAATAATCTTCGAAAAGATGCAAAGCGAAATCATTTATTCGAGTGAAAAATAGTTTTTACTTTTTTTTTTTGAGCTGGAAATGATTGATTACCTTTGACTGTACCCAATCATTCAATGGTAACGTCAAATTGCCAATCACCAGGAATAAATGATGGAATGTTAGGAAGGAATCAATCTGGACATCTGGACATCTGGACAACATCTTGATTGAGATGTTTAATAAGAGGAGCTTATAAAAGAGCCTTCCTTTGCATAGAAATAAATATATGATAATATTATTAGAATTAACCAAATGTTTAAGATCAGAAAGTTTGAAATTTCATCGATCGACTCATTTTCTTTTAAACTAAGAAATATTCTTGCTTTAAAGAGATGATTCCTTTCAATTCAAATCATCATTCTTACATTCTCTGAAAACTGATTTTCTTACATCTAAATACATATAAAAAAGAATGGATCACTACCCTAATCATGATAATAGCCAGTAAAAGAAGAGATAAGATCAAGATGCTTGACCTAGGAAAACAAAAAATAATGAATTTAATTAAAATTTAAATCATTCAAAGAAGAAAGTATGAATAGGGAAAACGATAAAAAATTAGAGATGGAAAATTTAAAAAATTTTTTAAATGCAGGACAAGATGAAAAGATTTTATATTAAATGATTTTGGGCAAATATTGATAACAAAATTATATGCAATTTGAAGAAATGATAATATTACAAAACGAAAATAAAAAGGGAAAGAAAAAAAGAGAGATTAGGGGCAATCTTCGACAGTTTTCTTTTTGATCGTCGTTTCCGATCATCAAAATTCGTTAGATTCAATAGTATTGGTTCGTTTGTTATTATAGTTTAATATATAGGCTAATGTTATCTATAATGATCATAGCATTTTGAAATTTCTGCTTTTTAAAAAAAAATTATTTGTTAGTAAACAATTATTTGATTTCACTTTTTGAACAAATGTATCCTTATCACATGCAATAAAAAAAAAAAAAAAAAAAACTGGAAAAAATGGAAAGAATGTGTTGTAATGAAGAAAGTCTGATTGAGCACGAAAGAAATAGATTTACAAAATGATTCATAAATCTTTTAGCAGTATGGACTTCTTCTTGGTGAAATTTTCAAAGAAGTACAAAAAACTTGAAATAATGTCTCAAACAAATCTTAATGCTATCTTACAGATTCTTAAAAACAATAGGTAAACAAACAATAATGGAGAAAGTCACGGAAAGTAAAATTAAAAAAAAAAAAGTTAAAAAATGAATAGTTTGAAAAAAATATAAACTTTCAAAAGAGAAAAAAAAATGAAATAGAAAAAGGGAGCAATTTCACACTCAAATATTAAAGGTAAAACAAAAAGAAAAAAAAATGGAATAAATTAGAATAAATTAAAGGGCAAAAAAAAATTTTACAATGATCAATGTTAAGTGAATGGGAATTTTCGGAGGCAAAATGCTCAGTTGTTGGAAAATAGAAGAGAGCATTTTAGTAAAAAAGATGAAGATGATGAGGATGACAAGTGAAATTCGTATCCGAATGATCATTTTTTCATAAATGATCATTCGGATACGACAACATAGTGAGAATGAAGCGAATGCACTATTAGTACGAATGAGAAAAGCAAATAATGCGATTTTAGAAAAATCAAATTTTAAAGTACAAATTAAATTTAAAAATTTCAATCAACCGTTAATGATTTGTGTATTATCAGAAATTATATTCTATTAATTTATATAGTACAGATCATAAAGAGAAAGCTTTATTGTTACTTCTAAATAAAACTGACTTGAAAAAGTTGAAATAACGAAAATATACTATTGAAATATTTATTTCAAAAATCTAATAAATTATTTCATTCTCGATTAAGTGAAGGAAAGAAAACATTATCATCAGTAATAAAACCATATTTATTATGATGAAATTGTGACCAAAACTTGCTAAAATAACTAATATTCAGAGAGAAAGAGGAAAGAAAAAAAAGAAACATTATCATCAGCAATCGATTGCATTATTATATTGAAATAAGTCGAAACTGTAATCAGAACCGTGAAATGACTAATATTTAGAAGGGAGAAAAAATCTAACAAGACCCATATGATTCATTCCTACTCTACGAACGACAACGAAAAGAATAACCCAGTGATCAATTTTTTACGTAGATATTCTCTAATAATCACTTGTAACATAAATCTTACTCGGTATTAATTTCATCTGAATTTCAATATTAATTTTTAATGTCATTCAAATTAAAGCTAAAATGATTCATTCTATTGTCGAACAATCGACTTGTCTTTGTTTGAAAATGAATACGATATGCGAGGTTGATATGTGCAGCAGCAGCTTGAATGACCATCGATGAAAGGATACTATAGAGGCTAAAAGGTATATATCAAAATGAAATTCTCTTCGATCAACACGAATAGGATGGATCCATTAAATGGACTGTGAATGTCTGGCTCTCCACAAGAAAGATTTCTAAAATACTTCAAACAATACCGCCTACAATAATATCAACATATACATACATACAGACATACACAGACCTGCTTTATACATACACACACATATATACATTTACACAGACACAAATACATATACTTATCATCTATCAGTCGTATTTATGTTAACATTCCAGTGCCAGCAGTTTGAAAATTGAATTACAATTATCAAAATGATAATAAAATCGTTTACTCATCATTTATGTACTATTTGAATTCATAACACAGCCTAAGTAGGATCATATGATAGCGATATTTAGATATCGAATGATCGAATGAATTAATATTCATATTCATTATTTGTATTTTATTATTTTCTATTTTATTCTTTAACACATAAGTATCGCCAAAATATTTAAAATACTAAAGATATTTAATATTTAAGAATTTTAAAATACAGTAATCCGCGCAATTAGAATTTCACTACTTTTCAAACTTTTTTTTTTACCAAAGAAGAAAATACTTTTTCAATGTAAATTTGTTCAAATGAAACGAAAATTAGCCATGACATTTGACATGTCATTCACATCAATTTGAACTGAACAACCACAATGATTAGAATTGTTGCAGTTTTCGAACAAGATAGAATCGTACTAAAAGTGGAATGAACAGAACATTTAGAGATTATGTGCTATGATCGTATGAAAAACTATTTATCGAAAATAAACCAGAAATTAAAAGATTTATTTTATTTTCATTGCGGATAATCGAAATTTGCAAGAACTGAAAGTATCATCCTGGTTTCCGTTTACAATATTACAATAAGGGAGACAAATATTTGCTCTCATTAATATTTAGTAATATTTGAGAATTAGTATTTGAATTGATAATGAATCTTAAGATATAATATGCCAACTTATTTTATTTAGATATTGCAAGTAAAATGTTTGTGCTAATATCTAAAAATTGTTTTTGAGACTTAATGCTTTAAAATGATATATACATATATATATATATATATAAGTTGATAATTAGGTAATTGTGAAATATTTGTTAACAGATATTAGTATAAGGAAAGAAAACAGAAAAAAATATGGGTAATTAATTACTAGTTAAAGGTAAAAAATTTTAAATGATTTACATAATTTGTTTTTTTGATTTTTTTTTTGGTCATTTAATTTTAATTAGTTCTTCCAAACTAATTTATCAGAAATAGAAAAGATTAAATCTATGCGATATGCCGGAAAATCCGTACAATACTTCCTAAAAACATGATTAAACTTCTTTTTTCTCTTCTTCACTTTTATTTAATTACTTCAGCATTATATATCACATAGTGTGTTTACTACTTGGAGCAAAATTTCGGGATCCCTTCAGGGTTGGAATATCATTTACGACAGTAGACTTAAAGAACAAAGAAATTAAACATGGTGAAGTGACTACTCACAAATAAACTTTTATGGAAAATACTTTATAAACTTTTTGTAATAATTGAGGAAATCTTTTTTAAACTGGAGAAAATTTGAGGCAAAACAAGAGATTCTCGCAAATAAATTTTCCTACAAAAATTTAATCAAATTTTCTCTCATTGATTAATATTATCGAGCAATAAACATTATATGATCATGATGACTGATGATATCAGCTCTTTGAGACATATAATTGAACCCATGGCATGGATATTATTCAGTTATAAGTCGGAATACTGTAAAGAATAATTTACGTAAATTTTTGTAATTTTTTAATAAAATTAATCGTAATTTTAAAATTATTTGAATTTTTGATAATAAAAATTATAACTAACAACTTTTTCATGATGAAGAAAATATAAAAAATTATCAAAAAACATACACACATATGAATTTAATAAAAAGAAAAAGTAGTTAGCAGAGATATTATCACTTAGGTTCGAATAAAATTAAATGAAAATTTAAGTTAAATAAAATAAATAAAAATAGATGGTAATGTCTTTAAGAGTAGAAAGATCAAGCTTTTTGTACTTCATTTCTTTCCTTGTTCTTCACTTCCTTCCTCCTTTCACTACGATCTTTCTACTCTTTTAAAATGAATGCAAGCATCTAATATTTCAAGGTCAAATCATTTGCAAAACAGGTAAATTCAACGAAATCGATTTATCCAAATAAGGCAAATAATAAATGGGAAATTTTCACAGAAGAAAAATTCATTTGATAATAAAAATTATAGAAGCAGAAAAGGTGTTACCAGTCACAAAATTTTGATTCTGTTAGATAATCAATCAATTCGCAGTCGTAGTCGTATTTTCTATCTATCGAAATCTTATCAGTGGCGTTGAACTATTTGATTAGAAATGAGAGATTTTAAAATGCAAAAATTTATTCCACATAAAAATATTATCCAAATTTCGTAACATATGAAATGTTTATTTTGTATGCATAACTGAAAGACATTAGACATTTTAGCAATTATTTTATTAAAATGAGCAAATCCATCGAATAAAAGGAATTTAATAATGATGAAAATCATTTTTTAACAAGCTAATTAATTGCCAATACTTAATATTTGTTAATTATTAAAAATTAATCATAGTTCAAGAATATCAAAGTTCAATTATTTTTTTAATTATAAACTAATGCAAACAAATCCGGAGAAAAATTATACATAAATGTATCGTCCTTGAATGAATACATTATCAGCGCGATAATAAACGTATATATGGCTCTGATATCACTTATTATAATAGCAGAAGGTTTTTTTTTTTTTTCTTTCTCTCTCATAAAATTTCTCATTAATGATAGAGAATTAATTTTAACGCTGAAGGGATAAGAAAAAATCCAGTCTGTAATGAATCAATAGCTTGTAAAAAAAAAGGCTTTTAAAAAGAGTAGACTAAAGAGGCAATATTAAGCTTTTAAAATTTTCCCAACTACTATCTATGATTAATTCCGAACAAGTCCATTAGCTTGCCAAAAATATCTCAACATTTATCGATCTACCTTTTTTTTGCATCAAAGCCTTCTTCATCTTTTTTGTCCCGCCGATGTCCGTTTATTTCACATCTGCAAGTATTTTACAGCTAATAGGACCAGTGGGAATTTTAAAACGTTGACAGGAAAATCTCTCGAACTTTCTTCTCTTCCACTTTCTTTTCTTTTATTTTATTTTCAAAACATTAGTATTGGTAATTTTTAATAGTTGAAAGAAACTTCCTTTAATTTCGAAAATATAAATATGATTTGTTGATAATATTCCACAAACAGGTGAAATTCAACAAGCACGTGTGGAATGTTATCAACAAAACATATTTAATTGTTGTTGATTCCTTTCATACGACAGAAAAAAGCAACAATGATTATTGATATTTATGAAAAAGTAGTGAAGCATATTTCAACAAGTTTTAAATAAACAAAAACAGAATATTGGCATGAAGTAAGTTGCAATCGAAATGAAAAATACAAAAATTCAAGATAAATTTGCAACTAAAAAAGTATAAATGATGGAGAATTTTGGAGAACATTCGAGCATTACTTGGTGTGTAAGAGAAATGATAAGATTGGGAGACGAAAAATTACAATGGTAGTGATAGTAATCAAGGATTACAATTGTCTAGTCCAATGAATTTAAAATCATGCCCCTCTCCAACCGGTTCAAACATATATATAAATATATGCTCATATATTTATTTCTTTATTTATATGCACAAACAAGACTTGATTTCGATTAGTCTATACAACAAGGCTAAATTTCGATTAGTCTATATAACAAGACTAGATTTCGATTAGATATATAACAAGACTAGGTTTGAACTAGTCTCTACAATCTAAATTTAAATTAGTCTATTCACTATTCCATATGAGTTCATTATCACATCCCATTCATATATTTATATGTTCCGGCCACTGAATGTTTGCATCTTCTGTCCAATGTGCCAATGTCCCCTATCCGGTCATTTATCTGATCGATAATCTTTCTCCCTCCATCCCATCTGCCGTATCAATCATCTAATCTCCTACTGTTATATGGATGAATATCCGAGGATAATAATTACAGGAAGTAGCTATTAAAATGAGAGTTATAGTTAGATGTATCAACAAATTGGTGACATTCAATGATGTTGATTTCAATAAAAATAGCATTATTGAAATGGCACAAAATAACTGGCATAAAACTTGTTTGAAAACTTCACATAAAAAAAGATTTGAACGAGAAAATTAACAACACTTGACTCTGAAACAATCATCATCATCGCGATGTTTGATGATTAATACCTATTTATATCCTGATTTGTTCATTTCTTCACTTATTACTAATTTCATTGATTTTATGCAGTATGATATAAATCTCTCCCAAAATACATCACTTCATCGGGATGAAATAAAATTATATTAAAATTATTGGTTCAAATTAAACATTGAATAAATTTATTACTTCTTCGGCAAAAAAAAAAGAAAAAAAAAAAACAAACGACAATTGCAATTTCTTTATTAAATAAAATGAATAGCAATAGCTGGAAGGAGGGATATTCGTTATAATACATCGTTTCTTTGATTTAAGCGAGGATCAAAAAAATTTGAATAATGAATTGCTAAGCAATTTTAGAAATCCCAAGTTTTGCCGATGGAGATTATAAAGATCATATCTAAAAAATTAAATGAATTTTTTTGACGCGAGAACAAAAATAATCAACAATTGGAAAAACCCTTAAATTTCAAAGAAGAAAGTATAAGCTAAAAATACTACATATAATACCAAGCATGAATTAATTTGAAGAGTTTTTTTTGCAATTAAAAAATTTCTTCAAGTAAAAGATAGTTACAATTTTTTAATTAAACAAAAGAGATAGCAATAATTGTAAAGTAGGATAGGATATGTGTGATATGTTTTCTCTTTTAAAAAATCATTTAAAATTTGAAAAAATTTCAAATAAAAGATGTATTTTTTTTATCAAATAAAATGAATGGCATACAGCTAGAAGGAAGAATATGTATATGTGATTTTTTTCCAGTTTATTCAAAAGTTGAAAAATTATTTCCAATACTGATGGAATTTATTTTTCGAGGGATTTTTGAAAAAAAATTTTTTTTTTTCAAGATAAAAATATATGTTTGTGTCAGTGTAAATTAAAGATAGATAAATGGGAAAAGTATATAGTGTATTTCAGTGAAAGAGAAATTTATACATATATGCGTACCGATTATATTATAATTCCAACTGTAACATTTTCGTCGTCAATAGAGAAGGAAAGAGAAGGAAGGAAGGGAGAGGAAAAGAAGCAATGAATCAATTTATAGGAAACAATAAAATGAATTGATAGATGAATGGATGAATGAATGAGTTATTTACTCAGAAAAGTCTAACTAACAAATTATATTATTTTCCCTTCCACCAAACTTCATTAATAAGAAGAGGAGGAAAAAGAGAATACTTTATTAGCCGAGTCGAGTTTTCATGCAAAAAAAGCTAGGCAAAGCAAAATGGATTTTGTTGGGAAGAGGGAAATAAACAATTATTGCTTAATCTTTCGGAATTCTCTTCTTTTCGGAATGTATTTCTAAGAAATTTTAGCTAACGTTATCTATTCATCTTCAGCTTCCTATGAAATATATCTTTAGATTGCTACTTCTCTCTTTTGGAACATAATTCCAAGAAATTTTGACTAATATATTCTCATTTTTAATTTGCTATGAAATTTTTGTATGGATTTTCCTATTTTTTTTTTTTTTTTTGGAATATATTTTCAAAAAATTTCAACTGACATACGCAATTTTCACGACATATATTTTCTCATCTTTAATCTATGGATTGTATCTTGCGGAATTTCCATATTTTCCACTTATTGAAATTATTCTTATTCAGGTCAAATTTCATACAAAATAATCATAATTACGGCGAATACATTGTATGGAAAGAAAAAAAAAATCTCTGATAATTACCAAATACCAAAATATTAAAGAAAAAAAAATACTACGATCGAAATTAATTGGAGAAAATAATGCATTCACATGATAAATTTATGAACAATTTTATTAATTCATTGGTGCTCAAATACTGCTGATTTCTCCCAAAAAAAAAAAACAGCAAATCAAGCCCAGCATTTTAGTGGTATTTCGATTGATTATATTTATCTCAAACAAGTGGTGGGAAAGATTAACTAATTATAAATAAAAGAAACTGAAAATATAAATATCATAAAATCTGCGAGAAAATTGTAACTAGAGTAGAAGAAATAAAAGAGAATAAAAAGAGGAAATTCTGTCAATTAGCCGACTGATAATAAGTTGACCGATCAAATGATAAAGATGAATCAATACATGAACATATTTGATAATTATTGATAGCAATAAAACTAAACAAAGAAAGAAACAGGTTATCACTTCTATATGGAATCATTAGAAAGAGACCGAATGATGCATAGGACTAATAGTATAATACGCACAATTGATCGACTGATATCACTGATAAAACCAACGATCATCTTTTTCGATATAAACGATTTATAAACAATCGAATTTGTCAATAAAAACTGAATTACAAATTATCAAATTAATTTGCAAAAAGAACTGCAAATTATAAAATTTTCTATGATACATAGATAATTCGTTGTAACAAATTTTTACTTCTAGCTATGCAAAATGATGGCAGTAACATAAACCAGAAGAGATTTTGAGAAGCAAAAATTAGGAGGCGTAAAGCATTTTAAGATTGCAAAATACAAATTGACAAGAAAAAATTGATTGTAACAGCTCAGATATCACCAAATAATTGACGATTTGATTGATGCGTCGGATAACATTACGGTTAAAAATAAAATTATCAATTTGATAGATATTTCGTACTATAAAATGATAGGAATTAATGAAAATTAATATGGAAAGATCGTGAAATACCGTGATTTCATGCTCTAAGTTCAATAATTCTAGGAAGAAAAGTGATAATACTCAATGGCTATTTTTGTAAGATGAGATAACTGATTGTCTTGGGAATGGAAGGAAAGCAATTCCAATACAGTAGAATATGATAGATTGACAACTGAACAAAAGATAACTCTTCTGAGAGCAAGCATGTACTAAGATTACATTTCATTTTTTTCATGACATTAGCAAAGATTTGAGAAAGACGCCACAGCGAGGTCCTCGAGTCAGTCGAAGAGCGCAAATGATGTGATGATGAAGGAACTGATAGCTCTGATTACAAATGAAGATTTGCAATGTGTGTCAGGAGAACCCGAAAGACACAATTAATGTAAACAAGGAGGTCAAGAAGTGCGTAGCTCCAGATGGACAAACAAGCCAGTGAACATGCTTCCCGCCAAAAAGATAAACATGTTTAACATCAAAAGAAGAAAGAAATTCATTCATCCTTCCTAACAAAGGATAAGTTTTCCCGCCAAAAATGATCTGATTAACAGATAAACAAAGTAAGGTCGACCAATTATGAGGCGATATGATGGAGGTCAAGGGAGGAGGAGTGACCACCGGAAGGATTCATAAGGTTAAGTGAAGCAACGTGAATGACGTAACGATGAGCATATTGATAGCTTTAGTGAAGGAAAAGATTTGTAGCTAACTAATTGATTGAAATCGTCAAATCGCGGTCACTCAAGTACTAGCTAAACTGGAACATTGGAATTTGAACTTCATTAAGAACTGCTGAAAAAGTTACAGACACAGACGAAAAACAAACAGCAATAAATTAAGCAAGGAATCTAGAAGTTGTTGAGAGGACTGATGAGAGACAGTGGAAAAAGAAGATGAAGAGACGAAATATAATGAGGGGAAGGCATTGCAATGGTAACCTATATTTTTGGCTACTTATCACCAAACCGATCCAATCAAGATTATCATTGATGTGGTTGGTCAACGTTGTAAATTGTTTGGGTCATTCGAGGTTGTCCTTGTTTTGTAGTGTATTGCTCAACGACGATCTTAATGGTACTTCTGGGTCTGGAATGAATGTTTGCTTTTTCAGGTTTACTTTGGGTTTGCTAATACGAAGATTCAATAATGGCAGGATCCGAAACAGGTAAAAAAATACTTATTTTAGATTGAATATCATGCGTTAGAACAAACATTGATATTTTCTTACATTTTTTTCTCCATACCAAAAGTTTAGCTATTATAGATTCGTTAAAAAATAGGAAACAGTCTGTGTTAACATATTTCACTGCAGTTTATGGTGGAGTCGAAGGACCTGATGCGATGTACGTGAAGCTGATCAGTAGTGATGGGCATGAATTTATCATCAAAAAAGATTTGGCACTGACATCGGGTACCATTAAAGCAATGTTATCCGGACCTGGATCTTATTCAGAAAATGAAACAAACGAAGTTAATTTTAGAGAAATTCCGTAAGTTTAACGATTGATTTTGACTCACAAAATATCAGGTTGCATGCCTCCTTTCAAGGAATTCTGTTTGTTCGATTCTGTAGGACTGACACGTGATAGCGTGGAAATGTGCTTGGGATATAAGACCATGGTTATCTTGAAATAATGCACAACAATCGTAAAAGAAAAAAAAAATTGAAGAGAATAAAAGTGAATTATTTGCGATGCAGATTATTTTTTGGTAAGTTGTGTAAATTAAGGCTCTAAACTTCATCTTATACTGCATTTTCATTCTATTATTTACAGCAGAATATGGATAAAAGATTTTCTGCTGATAGCTGATGATTGATCTAATTATAATTCAGTTTTTTAATTTTTATCATTTTTACTTGCAGATCACATGTTCTGCAGAAAGTATGCCAATATTTTGCATACAAAGTGCGCTATACAAATAGTGCAACAGAAATACCCGAATTTAGTATCCCTCCTGAAGTAGCTCTCGAACTCCTGATGGCAGCTAATTTTTTGGATTGCTAATCTTCGACCACTTGCAACTTTATTACTGTAGTAACCTTTTCATCTCAATTATTCATATTCCTTTACGAAACCATTAATTATCTAGTTTCAAAGGATACTGTTTGAGAACGAATGAAAAAAACTTTTTATTTCTTTTTATTCTATGATCAAACAATAATATTTTTATTTTTGCATTTATTAAATAATTCACTCTCATCTTTTCATGAACAATCTTCGTTAGCTTGTTTTGTACAGTTTTTTTTTTTTTTTTTTTTTTTTTTTTTTTTATTTTTTTTTTTTTTTTTTTTTTCGATCACTGGCGATTCCCTGAAGCAAAGTTTTAAGTGTATTTTATTAGGTAAAATGGAATGGAAGAACATGTCTCAATCTTCGAGACTGCACTTTGTTTGGAATTGATCACCTTCTTTCTCAATTTCGCTATTATAATTTTTCGTCTATTTTGCTGATTCAAATTTAAATGCCAAATCTTTTGTAGCATTTAGAAATGTTTTGGCTTGTTTTTGCTCAGAATTCTTCGAAATCTCCTTTTCTTGTCCCTTAATTTTTATTGCGATGCATTACATGTCTCCTAATTATAAATCTTAGGAAGAGGGAAAAGGGGCAAATTACAATTAAAAGATTTTGCCTCACCAACTAGTAGAATCTTATGAATATGTTTTTCTTACCATTTCTATTGCTCAAGTTCCAGTTATTAATGAGAAAGTGACTGTGGTATATATATTTCATTTTTATTTTAATCAGAGAAAAAAATTACTGCAAGAAGATTCGATTGATGCCTAATGATCTGTTACTATCAAGCATGTAAATGATAAACTTGTATTATGAAGATGATGATTTTTACATTTTAGTATCTGGTACTTTGACACGTTTTTGAATTTTCTGGTTCTATTTATTCGAATTTTATTTTGCTGGAATAAAAGGAAATCTGAAAAAGAAGTATTCGAGAGCTTTCTCGTAGAATTATTATAGCTACGAATGATAAGTTTCGTCCAATTACGTGTATAAATCTGATAAGAATTTGAGCATTTAATCCGAAAATTCGATTACTTGATGTGCTTTTCTTCTGTCAAGTTAGAAAAGTACACTTCCATCATTGGTTTCAATGCTTTATTTACACCAGTTATTTTCTTTGTATCCTGTTAGATCAAATTATAAAACTTCCTTTTGCAAAAATTCAGATATCTAACGACCGTCCTATAGATGTTTTTATTCCGTATTGTTTCTGCAGTGCAAACATTTTAATGTGAATAAAGTATGGAGGTTCAAAAACATGATAACATGATACACAGGCAACTGATACCTGCATATGTGTGTCAACCTCAACCAAAACCTTGCAACTGAATGCACAATGTAAGGAAAAGGAATTTTCGGGAAATTCTTCTGTGGAAAATTAAAAGGAATCTTGGAATAAACAAATAGCTTGTCACCTCTAACATCGTATCAGAAAACATCTGTCTATAAGACGGTAGTTAGATATCTGAATTTTTGCACAGGAAAGTTTCATGAGGATACAAAGAAAATGATTGGTGTACCTAAAGCATTGAAACCATTGATAGAAGTAGGCTTTTCTTAGTTAATAGAGGAAAAATATATCAAGGCATTCCCATTAATTATAATTTGCAACACACTATGCATTAAACAAAATATGCCACTAGAATCGTTGTCTGGTTTTCTCCTTAAATTACGGGAAAGGAAGTGATCGTGCATTTGCATATTTTCAATTTGTGTGACGGGGTAAGAAGACGACATTGTCGAATATTTATTCTTGCAACAAATAGAAATCTTTTAAGTAAGACGTTATGTAACCAAAAAAAAAACATGGTAATTCAAGCAGAGTGGATAAAGAATCAAATAACCGTATTATCTTAGAAAATTAAGCAAAAACATAGAAATTGTTTTGCAAAGAGGACTAATTATAATTAAAACTGACACATAAAAAAAAGAAAATGAAATACAAGCGAAACAGCCAAATTATTGCCTGCAAATCTGGCACGGCAATGGCGACTGATATATGGGATACTTCAAAACTAATAATAAAAGGAAAGACAAGCGCGTATCTTCAACACTTGCTTCAACATAAATAAATCCAATATGAAGATCAATGCAAAAGTTCACTTTCAGCTAAATCCATCAGTAGTATTAGCCGTCAATCAATTTTTCTTGCCCACAGTTCCTTCACCAACATATACTTCTTGCTTTTATCTTCTAATTTGATCGCATTGTCTTCATCGTATAGTTAACAATCCTTATAATCAATGGAAAAAGAAAGAATTTTTTAAGCCTTTAGTGAATATTAAAGGATGTCTTTTAATTCTAGTTTTCCGAATATTTACTAATACGATATGTCTTCACTTAAATCTTCGAATGCTAGCTTCAGAAATCTCTCATTAATCTATAAAACAAAGTGGCGCTGCAAAATGCAAAGAAAAAAGTCATTTAGTTGAAAAAAAAAAAAAAAAGAATATTTGGAATGGTTACAAAAGAAAGTAGCGATGCAAGAGTTATGCTTAGAAGAGAAATCAAAGTAATGTTGTAGCAAACAAGTGAAATAAAATCTGAAATGTAGTGCAGCGTTTCTATTTCTTTCTTCTAGGAATGACAATAACAAATCGAAATAAGGAATGGAAGACTGAAAATGAATAACGCAACAGAATTAGAAACTGACGGCAAATGTATGAATCGACTTATTAGTCTGCAAAAAGGAGATTTGCTAGTGTGCAAGAATCTCTGAAGTACAGAATTTCAAATCATAAAAAAATGCAAAATTTTTAAGATTCTGCGTAAAAAAATTTTAAAAAGCACTCATAAATTGACGATTCTATCTGAAAGTAAATAAAATGTTTCTTTCGTGAATGTTGAAAACATAAAATTCGGAGATTCAGTATCCAGAATCCATTAAATATTGCGCAAGTTTCTCAACTGCTACACGTACTTCTGCTGCATTTTCGCCCTTATAGCAAGCAATTAGCACAGCTGAAAATTTACACTTAAATTCGAAAGATATATTATCTTAAATAGTATCGTATCACTACACAAATATTAGATCCCTAATACAT
Organism: Onchocerca flexuosa; assembly: GCA_002249935.1. Lineage (NCBI taxonomy): Eukaryota > Metazoa > Nematoda > Chromadorea > Rhabditida > Onchocercidae > Onchocerca > Onchocerca flexuosa. The sequence continues at coordinate 113,195 of KZ270010.1, read as the reverse complement.
TATTCTGGATATACTGAATAGTTGAAAAACTTCATGCATAATTACTTCAATCCTGAAACTTAAAGAGTAATAAATAAACAAATAGAAGACCCGTTTTAGTTTTAGCTGCAAATATCCCAGTTTTATCTCGTTTGCCAAAAATGAGATTCTGTTCCGTTCGCGGCACTATATAATGCACACCTACAATTAAATAAAAGTTCTATTCATCACGAAAATTTAAGAGACAGGTTCATATTACGATTTCATCCCCTCCTTTTCGTTATTTTTTTCAGCTTATCAGCTTTCCTAAAAACTTTAATTACAGAAATGCTTATCCATGTTTTCTTTTTCAAAAATTATTACGAATGTTCTAAACTATCGTTAAACCAAAGCTTCAATTAAAATGAAATTAGCAAAGCCTAAAAAGCAATAGAAAAGAAATAATAGATTAATTTGAAGAAATTTTCCACGATCAGAACTATTTCTTGTCTAGAAAATACAGCCATATTATCAAGAAAAAATATATTCCACGAAACCACCGAGAAGCACTGAATTATTCCGGAAAAAATTGCGTAAAATTCACCTTCCAAATCGCAACCAATCGATGGCACTTTTTCAATATGATCATATAAGCTGACAAATTTTTTTAATTCTTCGTCTGTTGCCTGGAAAACCAAAGATTTTTATTTTTGCATGTTAGCCTAATAACTGTAAGCTAATATGCATAGTGGAAAACAAAATGAAAAAATTATCAAACTTCTATATCATGTCATCACCAATAATTTTAAATAAATATCATGCGAAAAGTGCTAGAAAATTTTCAGCTTCGATGAAAGCATATAAACAATAGCTCAGAAAAATGGATATTTTTTGAATAATCAATAACTAATCGAAAATGTGATATTCAATGAATGATCTAATAAATATACAAGCAAATATATTGATAAAGTATCCTTCCAATTATTTGTGATATTTCTGCACCAGCAACTTTAGAATTTATCAACAAAGCATGGAATCAAATCTATGATATCCTGAGCTGAAAAAGTAATCATAAAAGATACTATGAAACAATATAACAGCAAATGTTACCCGGAATTCACGATCACCTTCAGACCTCGCCCAAACAGCACCATCTGGATAACCGACAATAGCAGCTCGTTGTATACCTTGACTTGAATCAAGAAGATTCTTGATATAAGCAGCCCAGCCAGACATTCTCCTAATTGCTGATTGAGCAGTCTAAAAAGGAATTTAGGATAAAAAATATATCGAAAAATTAACGGAAGCAATATGTGCAACGCCGACAGAATTAGGATAAGATTGCTAAAATGTAATAGAGAATGTTGCAGACCGATTTAATCATCAAGATGTCACGCAAATAGTATTTAGCAAGAAAAACGTGAGCTAGTAAATCAACAGAGATATCAACACAAAATTAACATGAGTTGATGAAAATATCCGACCAGAACATTACTTGAAAAACGGTATTATAAATTGATCCAAGACGAAAACGTCATCCATAATGATGCTCAACATAAACTAATCCTAACAACGTTATAAATTGTAATATTCTGACGTTATTTGCAAACTATAAAGCAATATAAACGAAATAGAAATTTTACAGAAATTGAATTTAAAAACCTCAAATTTAAAAAAATAAAACTTAGAATCCGTCCAAATGAGAAGTCAGCGGATCTCGTCCGGTTCGAAAATAATTTCAAAAACCAGTTAATTTCAACCCAAATACTCGTACTCAACCACATAAAAGACGAAACAAAACAAAGCTATCATCCACAAGACCGTCCCATTTGGCTTCCTCGAACAACAGCCGTCCACCAATCAACCGTATCGAATTTTTATGTCGCATTTTGATGCTCGTGAAGCTTTGACAGTCCCCCTATGATACAAGTATATCCCTACTTATTACACCTGTTTTAGGTGGTATTTCATGTATACGGTGGTATTGCGTGACCTGCACATGACCTTATGATAATATTGCGCAAGCTATCTTTTTTTAGCGAATTAATTAGTTATAATCATCCTCCAAATTTCCATTGTCCAGTACTTTTCCCTTAATTTCTAATTTTACTTTTTTTTTTTACAGTTGAAATAATATGAGCAAAAAATTTAAACATTGCATGTATGCATATTAAATAGGAGAAATTAGTTGTGGTGAGAACGCAGCGATTTCGTTCTTCTCCCCAATCATCATCTACTGTTTGAATCGATGAATCATGTCTGCATCATCATCATCATATCATGTATCATCATATCATTTCGATTAGCCATCCAAAAGGAGCCGATGCATTGCTCTCGAAGTTATACTATTAATTCGCTTCAAAATCCAATTTTTGCTATTTTTAATGATGGAAGAATTACAATGAATCATAACAGTGAGAGTAATGCAATAGCAATAGCAATGAAAAATGGCCAATTGATATCGTGATGTCATGATATGATAGTGATAATTATAATGATAATGATAACTCCCACAAATTGTTATTAGAATAAAATTGACTGCAGCAGTATTGATAAATATTGCTCAAATTATAATCTTATATGTATCATTGTAATGCTCAAAATATAATCTTATATGTAGCATTATAATGGTAATAAATAATTATTACCTAATTTTTCGCAATTCAATTTTTTCCACGATTTTCTCTTAATTTCCTCTCAGATTCGGTAATAAGAATGCGAATGACAGATTCAAGACTGCAAAAATCCTAAAATTTGTATCATTATAATAATAATAATTTATGATGACTATTGCAAGAAGCGAATAACCCATAAAATTGTAAGTAAAGTAACAATGGTGCAAGTAAGTAATGATGATAACGGTCTCAATTTATCAATTGTCATAATAATGATAATGATTGTAAGAAAACTGTGATAATAATAGTAACAAGTGAAATGAAGGGAAAACAAAATGTCGCGAAATATTCTGAATTTAAATATTAGGACTGAACAATTAAAAGAAAAAAAAAGTAATAATTATCTCGATAGTGATTAAGAAATATCTAGAAAAATGTTGAAGAATTAGGAAAATTAGGAGATGATTGGAATGGACTAAATACTAATGGAGCAATTGTACATAAGCATTTTATTGATTTCCCGTACCACTTGTGCATATACCAAAAAAATTCCTAATCCTGAATAAAAATTTCTGTAATTAAATGAAATTTCAGAGCCGTAGTTTGGGAAGTTAGATGAACTGTGCAAAGATGTTAAAAGCAATTAAAATAACAACAGCAGATGGATGTGTAATTTGTTATTCTCAAAAGTATTGGGTTTAATTTCTCTTGTAAAGTGAAGTAGAATGCAACTATCCAAACACACATCTCTGTCTTTTGATTAACTATTTGTTAGCAAATTTCAAGTATCATTCACATTTTGAAAGCGCTATCTAATTGGAGACATTTTGCTTCCATCGAAATGAATGGAGGAGTTTGGTATAAACTGCAGTACATGTCTTAGGGAATGATTACGATTATCTGAAATGTAATCACCGGATTATGTTTCATAATTCTCGCGCCATAGATAATCATCGCCGTGTTATCAATTGAAAAATGATGATTAAACGGCGATGAACGGAAATATCAATTGAAATAAATCTTCTATCGATTTGAATAAAATCAATTTTTCTTCGCGCTTTTACGTATATGTATGAAAAGAGACTTCTGAGTCCATCGAGACAAACTTCTACTGTTTGAATAAAATTTATTTCGGATTTGTTTTGATTTCGATGTTATCAGTAAATAATATTAGTTCTAGCCATTCCTATCATCGACATCCCATGGGCTGTGAAAGTTCTCTTCCTCCATAATTCTTTGCATCAAAATTATCCATTACGATTGATTGTTATCAATCCCATAGAGCGATGAAATATTGTTCAGAAGAAAATTTAATATGAAATCCATCAAATTCAGAAAGATTATAATAATTATTATAACAACAAGCTGATAAGAATATTAGGCAAAACATCCAATATATTACAGTAATCAAGAAGTAGATTATGAAATGATTGATAATAATGGGGATGTGTAATCAGCAATACGAATATCAGGATTTAAGATTCGAAATGCTACTGTTTTTAGTGATAAATAATCATCCAGTAGTGAGAATATTAAGAGTTAATATTTTAGCAAAAGAAATGGACAGTATTTTTAGGATAGAGCAACAATGAAAGAAACTATTTGAAATCGCTAATCTACTAAAATGATGTATGAATTTGAGTAAAACTTCAAAATATTCATTTCCTTATAAACAGTACAAATGCAAAAGATGATCACTTGCTAGTATTGCTGATCGCAAACGTAAAAAATCGCAAATTGCATTTCGTATATAAACATAAAGAATAATCCAGTGATCAATTTACTTGAATGTTCTCTACCAATTGCTTGTAACGTTAACAAAAAATCACTATCCCATCGATCGATATTCGATCAATCAAAGATATACGTGATATTATTGTCATCGACGAGTCGTTCAAAATCGCTATGATATAAATATAAGAAAAAAACATAGGAATTACATGGAAATTGTTTGGAAAAAAATATTATTTTTTTCATAAATTTTAAATAAGCAATTCTGAAATCAACATGTACTTAATTTGAAAATACAAATTCCGACTCCAATTTTTTTTTTCAAGAATGATTTGTTTAGGATATTCGATCGATTATTATCGTAATTTCCAAAAACAAATTGAAAAAAAGAAAGTAGTCCGAAATAAAATGGCCAAAAAGTGACAAATCCTATATCTTAATATCGATTTAAATTTCAACCTGAGCACAACATGGCACTAAATGATGATATGGTATCGGAGGCCTAGATATAGGGCTATATCATAAAGAAATGAAAACTGCCAAAACGATTGGGATAATTAAATTGCTAATTATAACATCCAAATTAAATTTAAAAAAGAAATTCTACATTTTTCTATGGAATCAATTTAGTATGATTAAAATTTTGCAAAAGCAATGAAGGGAGAAACGATGATTAGATACAGTTTACAAAATTCAGATGATGAACAGATCGATAATGTATGCGTCATTTCTAGAGAAAAATATGCTAAAGAATTTGTTAGAATCAGATAATGAGGAAATAGTATGCCAAGATACGGCAAATAGTTCTATGCTTTTTGTATCAAATGAATTTAAGACTATAAATTAAGCTGAAAAATTAAGAAATAAAATCGAAAATTGAGAAGTAAAATTAGAAGTTTAGAATCAAAATAAAAAAAAAAAAATAAGAAATAAAATCAAAAGTTAAGAAATAAAATTGAAAATTAAGAAATGAAAAAAGATGAAATTCAATGACTTTTTGAAAGATAAAGATAATTGTGATGTTATCAGCAATATTTTTATAAATCTCATGACAAGTGACAAATCTTAACATATTAAAATTTTATTTTTATTTCGTATTTCAATAATTGTAAATATTTATATTTTAAATAAACAAATATAAAAACCATCTTTTTTTTTTGTCTTTTTTTAAAGATTTGGCTATTTTCGGAATGAAATCTAAAAACTTTTATAAAATAAACAAAGATGATATCGCATGACTTGATAGATGTGTCGCATAATAAATAAGATGTCATGCGACATGCTATGCGATTTAGCACAGATGAGATTTAGTACACTATCGCAAATGCGACGTGGCATATAAATTCTGATTTGCCTTAGCTTTTTCTGGAAATCATGAAAATTCAATCTTGCTAACTTTAATAAGGAATCAAGGATTAGCTCATTAATTGTTAGTCTTATCGCGATTGAGAATTGATATAAACTAGAAAAGATATACTATTTTAACAAATTAAATGTCGAAAGAATTTTTTATGAAAAAAAAAAGTGTAAAAAGAGAAAAAAAAGAAAAAACTACATAATTGCGAATCTTTTCTCATTTTCATCAGATTAAGAAGAAAAAAAAAAAGGAAAGAAAGAAAGAAGAGTGACATTTTGGAATATAAACGAAACTGCTGGTGTCCCCTTCTAGTACTGTCTTTGAAGAAATTCGAAATTTCGGGTGATGAAAATGAATAAATGAGTCATCATCATCAACAAAACTCAAATCCATCACACACACACACACAAACACACACACACACCCTCTTGATATATACACACATACTCGATCGTGTGCCTCAGATCAGACAACGACGACGACACAACAACAACAGAAACCAAGATGTCGTCGATGTCGTTGTCATCATCATCATCATCATTATCATCATTGTCATCATCATAAATAGTTTAAACGTGAAAATACGCACCAACATGTCATTCAGTTAATTAGCTAAATCTATCCTAGAATATGTCTTCTAAATTTTCTTACTCATGGATTCAGATGACGAAGTTGATTTAAATTAATACAACAAAAGCTTAGTAAAAATTAATAGAATTACTAGTATTAAATCCGGATCAAAAACCTGATTGAGTAAATTTTGACAATTATCACTCTTATCAACAGCATTCCAATCAGCTATCGTACACGATCAACATTTGATAGTAGAAATTACGTATGCATCAGAATAATATGATATAGCGAAGGTGAATGTTCATCAATGAAAGGACAAACAGAAGAATGTCTGGTGACATATGCCAAATTCATGATAGAAATGATCGCCTGTCAAGATTTCCTTGCATGATTATTATATTTATCATATTTACTCAAATCAATAATGCTAATAATAAAGCGAATCAATTACTCTGAATAAAGGTGGAGTAAATTAAAAGTTAATTTAAATATCGAAAATCAATACTCTTAAAATATGCGCAATTTGAGTGAAGTAATTATTTGCAATTCTGTTCAATTTTTTTTTTTTTTAACTTTTCATTATAGAATTATTGCTGTATTGTGTCGAATGTTTTATCTGCCATTATTGATATTAAAATTTATAAAATTATGAATAAAATGATGATATGAAAGACTCGAAGATGAATTTTTCTCGTTCTTTAAAAAAAAAAAAGAAAATTTAAAGTAAAATTGCAAATGAAAAATGAATTTTAACTTCTGAAATCTTTTAATTTTTTTGCACGAATTAATAATTCTATAAATTATACACGAAAGAATTTGTCCTATTGCAATTTCCCGGTAGTCACATGCAAAATGGAATCAATAAAATCTGTGATTAGAGGAGGTAAGTTAAGTTAACCTGAAGGATGCCAATTATTTATCACAAAACGAAATTTATCTGTTATTGAAGTAACGGGAACTGCAAAATAGCATTTCAAAATAATATAACCAGTTTATTTTGTCATACTTTCGCCATAATTCAAACATTGCACGGTTATAACTGTGTAAACATGCTATTTATTTTATTTCATTTTTTTTTTTTTTTTTTTGGTTTTTAAACAAATTTCAAAAAATAAGATGTTATAAATGAATCAGCAGTTTAATCCCAATATTACCAATATTCGATCACTAAATGCATAACATAAACAATAATTCCAATTTTAACAAATGAATCGATATTCTTTTGTTCGATTCAAATTTATTGAAATTACAAATCGAATTCACAAAATTTTATTTAATTTGCATTTTATATGGACAATTTTCTTCACAGCACTTCATAAACAACTGATAATCCTAAAATAGTTTCATATTATGTTCTATACAAATCTTACAAAATTGAAGCATATGAAAGAAAAAAGAACAGAGGTCATTTTTCAGAAATTTTGATTTCTGCCTTATCTTTCATTTATCGCTGCAATTTTGACGATCCGAATTTTTGATTTCCTGAATGAAATTGCGTAAAAAATTTGATGATAGATGAAAAAATTTTAAATTAAAATTTCCAAAATAATATTAAAATTTTTCCTATCAACTTAATTTTTACAAATTTTATTCTATAAAAGCTATCAACTTCAATTCACATTCAATTTGCTGTTTTATAGAAGGTGTTTTCCGGTTGTTCACAGATGCAACAAGATTCAGCAGATAATTTTTACAAGCTACGAAATGCATACGACACTGACTTGTCAGTTATACCTGAAGTTGGTGAAATTAGATTTATGAGAATTTTGATTTGCCTGAATGAATTTGCATCATTTTAATTTTATACTTTAGATGGTTGATTCAGCGCTAGCACACTTTTTCATGAAGCAATTGTGGAAACCGATGAGTTTGGAGATACGTATTATGCCGGAAATTCAGAATCGTCGTAAAATGACAATTATCATGGGAGACAAGAAGTCTATGCATATTGAAGAAAATAAGGTCATCGATTTCATGCAGGCTCTTCTTCCTGGTCACATTGGAGCCTTGAAAGTTCATAAATTCCAGAATCCCAACACTTCCGGAATCCTTCCCAGAGTGATATTTTGTTAATCATCTAAAGCTTTAATTAATACAAGTATTTGCAGTATTTACAACCATGTGTATGTAAGCGTCAGCTTGAAGAAGAAATTCAGAAGCTTCGGATACATATGGCTTTCAATGAAATACGAAAACGATGGCATGAGGTTTCTAATTTATCAGGAAATTGTATAGCAAAGATTCCATATAGAAATGTGGTTCTTTTAACGACGACTTTATCAATTTTTCAAAATCGTTGGCTCTTTCCGATCAGCGAATTTGATTACTGATTATTGATTTGATTATTGATTATTGATTTGATTATTGATTATTGATTTCATTATTGATATTTGCTATGCCAAATTTAAGCTATTTAGCTGATTTGCAGTTCTATTCCTAACTTATTATTAATTCATAGCTGAATATATTGTAAAGAAGTCGAAATATTTCAGACGGATTTTGCAATTTTACAGATTCATTCTGGTGGAACAAATCCTACATGGCCTTACGGACATGATCAATATATGCATCTATATATGCCAAGAAGCAATAGCGGTACATCAACCGCTAAACCAATAATTAAGAGCAGAAGTACGTCACCTGGCAGTCGGAGCGATCGGTGTTACGATCGGTGTTACACTTATGCCATGTCACTTTTCATAAATGATTAAGCTCTACATTACGCAATTATATGTCAAAAATTATATTGAATTAGCTTTTATTAATATTTTTCTGTTCATTCCTTATGTTCTTTCGTAAATCTTCTATGTGTATTAAGTAATCACTAAAATCAAGTTTCAAAACTTTTTTCGCTTTTTTCACATCAAGTTTTTCACCTTTACTATTCCAACTATACATAACTAGAAGCCATGCATGTTGCAATTTTCAAAATGAAAAGAATGTCAATCGAAGCATTCATTAATTGTTGATTCAGAAAAGAAATTACTGAGCTAGCTAAATTGTAATCTTTGCTCTAAATATCCTCTAAAAAGAAGGTTCGTTGAAAGGAAAATGTCTTGTAAATTTATCGGATGTTGAAAGTTTTGTGACATCATCATTGAATCGCCCATCAATAGGCGTCATCAATCGGCCCATAAATGCAGCAAATTTTAAACTATTAATTCTCATTTTGCATCTTAAATAACTTGTCTGCCTTTTATGTGACACTTTATTCATCCGTAACGATAGATTGATAGGTAGCAAAGGATCCTGGAAAAAAAATCCATCGTCAGGATCCGACATTTTTCGGTATCTTATTCAGTCGATTATAACAATGGAATCATTTTTCTTTCTTGCTCGAAGAAAAAAAAAAGGGAGAAAAATTCCAGAATCCTTAAGTGTGATGTCATATTAATGAAATTTAATACAGAATCCCTGTCCCATTGTTATATTAATAGAATTTAATATAAAATTCTTAAGTGACATTGTCATTTTGAATAGAATTTAATACAGTATCTTTAAGTATAATCATTATAGAGTTTAATACAAAATTTGAAGTTTATTTTTAGTAGAGCGTTCCATCCTAGCAGCATCTGGTCATTTTATTTATGAAATTATTTGCGAACAGGACGAAGACTTTTGCCTTCGTTATCACTAGCAATTATGAATTCTGTTGCTTTACCTTCGATGATTTTTACTCGTTTTGCCACTGTATTATTTTTTCGTAAACAACTTTTCTTTGGCTGAAATATATTTGCTAATTGATTTCATTATAAATTTCAAAAAATCTTTCAGAAAAATTGTAGATATTTTAGCATTTTTTTTCAGGAAAATTCATTATTTTGCTTTTAAAAAATGCTAAAAATTTAATGATAAATTTAGCATATGTAGCGTAACACTTCAATTTTTACGACTCATTTAAGTATGAAGGAATTGAAGAAATTTACGATTCTCAAATTTTCTTCTTTTTTACGACGCAAACCTACCGCAATGGCTTTTTGTAATTTTTGCCGTTCTCGAGCTGCAATAGCGCGTACATCACTGTTCATCGCAACTGATGGAGCCTGAGCGGCTGAGGCTTTAAGTGCACTTTGAACCCAATGTCTGGCTTCCATCGTTTCCGGACGTTCCACAACGGTTGTAACAAAACGATGTGTCTGAAGACTTTTCAGGAGAAGCTCACGACAAACATCTTTGTCAGTTACCGGATGACCATCGATATCGATTAAATGATCGCCAACTTGTAGCTGTTGCGATGCTAATGAATCCGGATCGCATCGAGATACTAGCACACGATTCTGGTAATGTTTGATGCCAAGACCAAGTTTTGGACCTCCAGGTTTCCAATCAATTCGAGCTACCTTTAATATAATCAATCCATAGGACTTGAATTTCTAAATTTTCATGCAATATTTTATTTTTTTTCTGAAGGCTTTGATTTTTTTTTAAAAACATTTTTCGAAAAAGTAATTTCAGCAAACTTTTACAATTCATGAAAATATAATTTTCATTACAATAAACATAACGCACAAAATATATGTATCCATCACGTCGCGTGATTAATTTAGCCCGTTCCGGAGGTATGTGAACTTTAGCTTCAAGTTCAGCTGCCTTTTTTTCATCTCTCACTAATGTTATGGTAGCGCATGGTGGCGCAAAACGAAGTAACTGAAAGAAATGATCACAATTCTGAATAACGGTATCGTTTAATCTCAGCACTTGATCACCAACCTGAAATAGCAACGATAAACATACTGCAAGTATCAGTCAAAATATTAATATTACTTGGGATGTGAATCCTTTGCTGATAACTTTATGTTGAATCATGAAAAGAGAATCATTCATTAATAAATCTTTCAAAAACCTTAAGATGTCCGTCTGCAAGCGTTCCCGGTTGAATCTTAACAATGACAAGCTTATCATTGGGAACTGCTCCAAGAGGATCACCTTCTTCCATCGGTATTGCAACTGACATTTCCTTCGCCATCTTATCACAGCTATTGAGCAACTAAACTACTTCTGATAAACTACCGAATGATTCATTCTACTTCTTTTGCAATACTTATATATAAATAATACTGAAATGTGCGAATAATCTTGCATAAAATTCAGGATAAAAAATTGCTTATGCAAATTAAATGAAAATAAATGAAAGCAAGTAAATATTATTTTTTTTCGATTCAATATTGATCAGGCCATATAATCGAGGACAAGGCCACTAAGTAATTTACGATAGCAGTTGAATCAGTTGAATCACTTGTAAAAATATAAGAAAATAACTAAGATCTCTTCAATAATTAGTTTCTTTGGGATGACACACATTTCTGTTAAGTGGCTTATTTATTCATTTTCCCGTTTGTTTTTTTAAATTTTATTTGCTATAATTGCATAGAATAATTCATTTACTTTATTGCTTTATTAATTACCATATTTGTTTGCTTACAGCTATGAAAATAGAATAGAAATGAATATTCAAATGATAAAAGTTCATATTCGATTGTGAAATAATATAATTCAGCTGGCAATGAAGTACCAAATTTCTTCATTTATTCTTACTGTGGCAAAATTTGATGATGTTTCGCTTTTAAAAATAACATCTTCATTCTCTGAAAAATATTTCATTCTGAATTTCAATAACTAACAGTACGATTTTAATTAGTGCAACATGACTTTTGTTATTTTAATTTTTACAACTTTTCAGCACATATAATTACATGCAGTGTTTAAATTCAAACATAAATTCAAATTCACCCAAGTAGTACCTCAAATTTTCAACATTATTTTCATTTGTGACAATAGATTGAGATCCAGCTGCAGTTTGCAAAACTGATGCATTTGGTGGCAGTGACCTGACCCTAACTCTGAGCATAGATCTTCTTCTGGGTCCTATTCTGGAACCTGCAATGGAATTTCTTCTAACAACACGAAATATTCTTCTCGAACCTTCTTCAGTTCCACGTAATTCCACCTCATTTCTACGTAAACGTTGTTGGCTTCGACTACGATGTTGTTGTTGTGCGCTCTGGGAATGATCATTCGATTCATTTTCATTTCTTCGTAACAGTATTAATCTTCGAGTAATTCTATTTTCTCGGTTTGCTTCAATTTGTCGAGGAGCGAAATTCCGCACAATTTCAACTCGTCTAATTTGCATACGTGCATAATTAGGTGCTATTATTCTTTGAGGCTAGAAAAAAAAGCGTTGAAATTGAAATTTGAAAGCAAAACTTTCAATGAAGTAATACAAACGATTTTTATCTTTTAATGAGAGAGAGAGAAAAAGATGGAACATTTCAAATGAAAATATTAGTTTTACTGCTAAAGAGATTGAAAACCAATGCATCAAAATAGGTAATTAAGCAAAAGCGAAGAATTAAATCGATGAGGAATCGATAAAGATTTAGAAATTTTTTTCAATTTCAATTTTATACCATTATTTAGCAAATTTAATTGTATCATTACCATCGGTACTAAGCTTAGCATTTGTGACGATTGTCCATCGCCCATACCATTAAGAATTAAATTTCCAATGTAATAGACATCTGCTCCATCCGTCATGTTATGACTAACTACACTTTTCGTGCAGCTTCGGGGAAAGAAGAAAAAAATGAATCAGTAAAGGAACGATACAATCAGTCAGTTGACATTGGATAAAAATAAATTCCTCAATAATTATTCCATTTATAAATGAAACACATCTTCCAAACAATACTTTTCAAGCAATTTGCATAAAACGCAAAAAAAGTTATTTCGAAATGTTATTCTAAAGGCCGGAAATACTTTGACATGTCATTTAATAGCATTATCTATCTATATGAATAGAAATGTAAACATTTATTATTATTTGCCACATAACGTTTCAAATTCTTCACCGATTTGAAATTTTGAAACAACATTGTGGCGAATGTTCTCAAATGGACGTACTTACTCTTTTTAACCTGTCACAACTTGTGAAATGCAAAAGTAAGTCAGCAAACTGAGCTTTTTAACCACGTCTATTTTTTGCATTGTTCATTTTAACGCAACATTTCAAGTTCTTCACCGATTGATTTGAAATTTTGATGCAACGTTGCATTCGAGTAGGCGCGTGTTTAAGAACTTACGGACTAGCTGAACCGGCCGCGCGAGACTTGGCCGATTTAGTTAGTATCTAAGATAAATCCGAAATATCAACAGCACTATGGCTAATTAGTAAACTTAGAATCACAAGAACGTCTAAAATCATGAGAATGTAATTCTTTATCGTCCGATATAGTTTCATGGAAGAATGCTCTTTAACTATCTATTAAACGAAAAAATATTTAAAATGATGTGAACGTATAGAATAATCAGAATGTTTAGAATCACGAGAATATTATTCTGAATCGTTCAAGTCAAAACATAACTCTTTAATGCTTCTAGCTTTTTGACATTTTGTTTTTTCATAATACACCTTCTAGATGATCCGTTTTCAGACCATTTCATGGCGCAGAAATCCGGAACTAACATGTCAAAGATCATAGCAATTCGGGGAGAAGCGAAGCTTTGAGGTATTTTGGAATGATTCTGAATAAGTAGGTTTAGGGGGAAGATATCGTATCAGAATCGGATGAGATATTCAGACTGTGGAAATCCATAAAATAATTGCCATGAAAATGATTTTTCTATTTCAGTCATTTTTAAAATATGATACTTCGCCATATTTTGAGAAGCACACAGATTTTGGGAGGATCTTTGAGATAGTTTTGTGGCTTTAAATGTTGTTGTTCGAGTGATGCGGAAAACAGAGAGGTGTAAATGCGAAAATATCAGAAGAAATAATTGTAGTTAGTAATTGTCGCAATGAGTGAGAGTGAATATGTGCAAAAGTGTAAAGTGAAAAAAAGGTGTTTCAGTTTTCTGTCCTGAAAATGTTTTGGAAATTTTTTGTACTGAAAATGTTTTGGAAAATTTTTGTGCTGAAAATATTTTAAGACAGTCATTTATAATATGTCCCTTATTTGACTGATTATTTAGGAGTTTATTGGCATAAAATGAAGTCGAACTGATTAAAAATATATTGGTGAGAAGTTTCAAGTGATATCGATGATATAGATTAGACATTTGTGGTTAGCTTTTTTTGCTAGATTTTTTTTTTCTATTTATTTTTTTTTAAATTTTGGTTTGGATATTTAGAACATATTAAAATATATTTCATCGATAATCTAATTAAGGATAGAATAGATGTCTATTTTAGGAGAAGATAATCATAGACTTTTAAACATATTTACGCACCAACAGCGGAAGCATTGCATTAAATTTCTGAAATTATTTGATATTTTAGAAATTTTGGAATATATGTATTTAAACAAGCTTAGAAATTCTTGGATCTCGATATTAGAATTCGCTAGTGTGATTAGCTTAATTGTAATAGTGAAAAATTAATAAATTATTTGCCGTATAGCAGTATTAGACAGTGAAAATTCTGGTAATTAAGTAATTAAGAAAATTCTGGTATTAAGTAAACCAAATTCACTAATGGTATCGACCAAAAGAGGTTATTGAGAAGCTATTTCAAAATAACAGCATATTCTTTTGATGAGTTAGTAGGAGTTAGTAAGACTAAGCGAGTAATTGCATATGAAAACAGAAAAAAAAAAGAAAAATCGAACATATGGATAATGGTCGGAATTTTTTTGTCAAAATTTCTTTGTATTATAGAGGATCCTGATGGAATATAAAGCAAGACCTAATACTATGAATTCTCATTTGAAATATGCATCGAACAGTGCACGAAACAGCCAGAAGTTAACGCTGATCGAGTATAACGCTAAGGAAAATGTTTTCAAAGCGCTTCAGCTGCGAAATGCTTGTGAAATGAAGATGGGCATCAGGCGGAGAAATGGTCATTATTTTTTTGTAGAAGAAGTAGTTTGGATGGTCGAAACTGGCTTAGCTGTAGTTCTTCATCGTGGAAGGCAATTATCTGTACAGGAATGCTATCGATTACTTGGAACATTTCTAATTACACCGGAAAAATTTTTCGTTTATTCGTATTTAAAACGTGCTGGCTATGTTATTGTACCGTATAAGGCTTTCGGAATTTCTGTAGACGATGAAAATGATAAGCGATGGGAGCATGAGCCGAAATCTCTCTTTCCTGTCAGTCTTCTAGACCAGTTCCCCACTATCCAATCGATGAAACTAAGAATGACGAATTTTCGCCAGAATCCAAAATTGGTGGAAGTATTTGGTATAGCGGATGATTTCCCTACGTCAAACATCGAATCAGTTAATTGGAATAGATATAATGAAGGACGAAGGAATTTCAAAGAATTCCTCAGACCTCATTATTGGCCAAGATTCGATCAGTTTTCTAGTTGTGTTCCCACGTGGTCGGATTATCGGAAGGAACGAGCAAAGATATTGAAATTAAATCCTGCTGAAAATATCACAGATTCATTTCACTTACCCATTGATTATGACATATATGTGGGCGATAATACTTTTTGTCGTAACCTTTCTCCAAAACCAATATACCATTTGTTGATTGTGGACATTCGTTTTCCATTTCCATCCGTTTCTGATTTGCATTGGTTAAGTTCAAAGATTCCTGACGGGAGATTGCTGATAGC
>KZ270010.1:38323-54090 GCA_002249935.1 Onchocerca flexuosa | reverse complement strand
AAGAAAAACAAAGAAATTGTTTAGAAAAAAAAAGGAATTTTATGATGCGTAGCTTTTTTTTTTTTTCGCATCATAAAATTCCTTTTTTTTTTTTTTTTAAATTTTAAAAAAAAATTTTTTTTTTTTTATTTAAAATTTTTTTTAAAATCATAATTTATTCAAAAATTTTTCGAAATAATACGCTTCACAATTCAATGATTTATTTATTTACTACTTCTGAATATTTCGCACGAAATAATTACTTAGCTTAAAATAAATGATCAACTTATTTCTATACTTATTCTAAATTTACTTCTATACTTCTATATTAGTTTTTATAGGTATTTATATAGATAAAAATGTCACAAATGAATCAACCATAATCGATTAAAACGCTAGTAATTTCATTTATAGCATTTCGACTGATAATACCATAATTAATTTAGTATCGAAATTCATCAAACACAAATCGATATGAATAATCAAATATAAAAATATGTGTAATTGTGTAATGAAATTTAACAACAACTTAATATTATTTGATTGTTAAACTTGGTAGTTACCATGTTATTTATAACTTATTACTTTTATTATTATTTATAACCTTTTTGTATTTATAACTTATTTCAAATTTTATATATTATTTATGAACTACTTTTTTCATTGATTTACTATTAAACGATATAAATGGAAGTATTAGTAATATTTATTTGCAAATTAATTTATTTCAAAAAAAAATTTTTTTTTAAAATTCATTTAAAATTAATGGAAATTCGAAAGATTCACACGTTCTTTAGTGCCTTCATTAAATAACAGAAATATTCTTTTAATTTTATACTCATTTCTTTATAAATCCAAAAATCTTTTTTAAAATTTATTTAAAATTGACGGAAATTAAAAAACTTCACATTAAACATTCTTTAATGTGAAGTTTTTTAATTAAAGAATGTTAAAGAACATTAAAGAATGTTCTTTAATTTTTCTTAATGAATAACAAAAATATTCTTTTAACCATGTACTGAATTCCTTATGAAAGCAGTCTTGTATATATCATTAAAAATTCGATTTGTCAGGAAAATTTTGAAATGTAATATACTTGGTACAATTTACTCAAATTTGAAATATAATGTACTCAAATTAATTTTTTCCTTCTTGAAATTTTAATTAGCTTAAAAAAATTCTGGATGACTAAACAGATAAATTAAATTCGATTTGGAGTGTTTCAAAATGAACTAAAAAGCTATTTTTTTGACAAATCTGCAGCTTATTTTCCAAATTTTCTCCTTTTTTTTAAAGCAAAAAATTGAACAAGAAGTTTATTACTAACAGCAAAAAATACACTATACTTTTGAGGAATTATTTGATGAAAGACTGAAAAAGGTTCGCATGAAAAAGAGCAAAACTCTCATGAAATCAACTCTCGTGAAAAAGAGTTGATTTCAGTTAATCAACAGCTGGCTATTTTTAGTTTGAAAAAATAAGATTAAATTTGCCAAGGAAAACAAAATGGACAATAAATAAAACGAGAAAGTGAAAGAAAGTTATTGACAAGTAATTTTCGTCGCATTGCTTTCTGTTTATTTAGCAAATTTTCTTTCAATATCGGGACAAATTGATTTAACTAATTGAAATTGGAAATTTGTCACTTTTTGTCCATTAATTTGATGCGATCTTTTCGTATAGATCATGCGTTTTCGAATAAAAAAGACGGAAAATTATCCATTACATATTTATATACATATATATTTGATCAGAAAATACTGGATCATTTACATGATGCATCAATTCTCTTGAATAAGTAATTTGAAAAACGGATGATCTCAGACATTTTAAATTAAGATTTTACAAGCAAGAACTGAGAAAGAACATGATAAAAGTGATAATTAAGTGGGTGATAATTTACTATTCTTTTTCTTTTTGAAAATTATCTGAAAATTAAGAATCAATAATGAAGAAGGATGATTAAATCTTGTTAATCCTTTGTCTGGCTCATTAGCGAAGATACTGGGATTCTTTAAACATTAAAAATTCTGTTGTGAATTTTCCCTGCTCTTTTAGATTATCTTTACGAATTTAAAGTAAAAATCGTTAATGAGCAGGTCAGTTGAATGTTTTTTTTCCTTAGTTATATATGTCATTTCTCTGCTTTTTATAATTTTTTTTCTTTACTCAAAATTTGAAACTTTGAAAGAAACTAATTGGAAAAGACATTTATTAATTGAATTTTCACTTTTCTTCTTTCATTAATTAACGACATATTCATTTTAAATATTTGAACGTATATAACAAGTAAACAGATATAATTAGAAGCAAGTCCAGTTGTTTGGTTTAAAATCTTAAAATCTTATTATCTCAATCAACTGTTTGCTTTGATTAATTATATTTAAGATAAATTTAAATAATATAGCAATATTTAAAATTTACAACTGCTTATTTACAATTTATAACTGCTTATTTCGTTGTAAAAGATTACGATAATTATCTCCATGGCTAATATTTTTGCAAAATAATTAGCCAAATTAATGCAAAACAGATCAGTGATTAAGTCTTCCTCAATTTCTGTTCCATCCATGCCCATTTTTTTTTTTTTTTTTTTTTTATCACCAACATCACTAACTAATTCGATTTCATTTTAGCTTCTCCAAATAATTTAAAAGCTAATAAAAGTCTCTAAATTGCGTCATTTCCCATTCTTTCCTTGTTTTCCTCTTTTATGCTAATTTTTTGCCATTTATTTGTCAGTGAAATTCACAATGTTTTAGGAATTTCCAAAAATTTTTCACTCAACTAAAATGGATTAATAATGAAACCTTTTTTTTTCATTCAATAAAACTTTTTATTTGGAAAAAGGTAGTTTTGCAGCCTGATTTCCATTTGTTAATATCACGATAATTCATTGAAATTACAGCGATAGAAGATATGAGCAAGTAGTTATTCATCGATGCTGTTTCAATTTTTTTGTTTTTTCATTTAATAAAGCAAAGAGAAAAGAATAAAATTAAAAAAAAAAAAAAAAAACAAATAAATCTCTCAAAAATCTATCGGGATAACTGATTCCCACAAGCAAAAAGTGGCAAGAATTATGCTAAATTTCAATAGTTTTTCCTCGTAGAAAGAAAAATCTGTCCAAGAGATTAGAATTTATCGGAATATTCATGGAAATGTTACATTTTGAATATAATAATTTAATAAATGTTCAAAAACTTTGCGATTTTTGAAATACTATCACTTTGAAATTTCGTCTCATAATGCTTCAAATAATAAATGAAATGAAAAAGATGACGATGATATCAACAAACTACATAATTTATTACAAAGTTCCAAAAACTCTGATTGAAAAATTAAATAATATTCTATTAAAAACTTAAAAATCAAATTTTAATTGAAAAGTACGTAGCAACTTATTGGAAAAATAACATGCAGCTTGCAATGTTATTAGCAAAAAAGATGATTTTAACTATTTTGTAGCATTAACTTGTCGAAATGTTTTGAATTTTTCAAAAATTAATTCAAGCAATGCAATTTTAGGTATTTAAATTCTTCTTTATTTTCAATATGTTATGTTTTTTGAAGATATTCTGTAATTTTAAAAAGTATTTTCCTTATTTTATTTTTTTTTCACTTGCAATAACTGGCATAATATTGAGTAGAAGAATCCAATAGAATCAGAATAAAATAAAATAAATTGATAATGAAATAGAAATGAAATTTTAAATGATTGACAAAATCATAAAAATCTAATAATTTTTATAATTGTTTCATCGATGTTTACCTATTTTCATTTCAACTTTTTCTTTTTTCATTTAAAAAAAAGTAAATTCTATGAAGTTTCATTTTTACTTTTTTTTTTTTTTATTTATTTATCATGAATTGGTGCTCACCAAGACACGCTCTAACAATGTCAACATCTCGTAATGCATTCATGCTAATCTCCATTTTCATCCCACAAATATGTTGATTTCAAAAGCAACAATTTTCAGCTAATAATGTTTATTTATTTCTTTTCTTTGAAAATTTGGAAAGATTTAAATTGATGCCAGCTATTCTTTTTAGGGATCCATTCAAGAAAATATTTAAGAATTCGCTTGGCAAATTAAGAAAGCATTTAAAATTTGAAATTTTGAAATTTGTTGACATGAAAATATATGTTAGCATTGTTACCAAGTTTTATTTCAAAAGAAAGTTAAAGAATTATTTGTAGAAATGAAAAGGTTGAAATTCTATGATTGAGTAATTTGATAAATAATCAAATGAAAATAAGTCGAATTGAGCAAGAATAGAATCAAATCAGTTTTTGCTAAAAATAGTCAAGTACTTGTAAAGTGAAATTCGAGAAAAATCAATACTTAAATGATATAAATGAAATGAATGGAATGAAATCAAAATAGAAAGAATAAATAAATCTGAATAAATAAATAAAATCAAACTAAACTAAAACAAGTTTAGAAGCTGTCAACTAAAAAGAGTATCTTTTATTAGAAAGTGATGAAGTTTATAGTAGTAAGCTTCTTTTTATAATCAATATTTAATAAAAGATTTATCTAAAAACGAAGAAATGAACATTATAGAAAGGATAAATCTGACAATCAAAATTGAAATTATTTTTTATTAATTGGTTTGTTTCCTTGCTTGAATATTTTTTTATACCATTCATTTTATTCTCACTCTACTTATTTTTACATTTCTTCAGATTTTTCCTTCTCTTGAAAACATTTTATTATATTTAATATTTATCAGTAGATGTTAATTCGATCTGTCATTGCATAAATTCAGCCTATTTCGCCACTAAATATAGATTTCCATCTATTAATGTTTGATCTCATAATTCTCCTAGTTTCTTGTCAAAAATCAGAGTTAAAATGATGTCATATTGGAGAAAAATGTTGCAAATTAAATTTAGCGAAATGTTAGTTTCTATGAGATGATGCATAATTGACTTTTCAATATTATTTCGACCAGTACTGTTGCATAACAGAATCTTTTAAAAAGTTTTTTTGTCTTCCTTAATTTCTGATTTAGCTAATCAATAAGGATACTTCATTATCTGTTTCCACTGTATGCAAAAATCTCGAAATTATAACTAGCAACTATTATGGTTAAGATGGAAAGCAGAGAAGAGAGGGAAAATCGGGATAAGTTACTGATAAGTTGATAAATTCTTAATCACATCATATCTAAAAGGCACTTCTAAACAATCATCATTTGTTAGAATAATCAGTTAAAACTTCTTGAAACAATCGGTTGAAAGTAAATTTTTGGAATAATCGATCATAATTTCTTCGAATAATGGACTGTAATTTTTTGGAACGATTAATTATAGTTATCATAAAATTTATGCTAACCCAATTTAATCAGTTAAACAATTGAAAATGGCATTTAGAGAATGGCATCATCCTCGCGATATCTTGGCGGTGTCTTTTTTATGTAGAAAATTTTCGCGTGCAACTATTTTTTGTTTGTAAGAGGAAAGATTTTGATGAGAGAAAAATGTAAATATTTCACGAGAGATATGAATTTGAGCAAATTCAAAGAGAAATAAACGAAAATGTTATATTAGAACTTGTAGTGACAGATCGATCATTCATCACTTCTTGAACAAATCTGTAAATGTCAACACAAAATCCTTCAAAATTAAAGCAATTTCATCTTTTTTTCTTTTCTTAATCTGAAACAGTTGCTGTTTACTGACAAATTCTCGTCCATATTATTTCCTGATCACGAATAATTTGGCCGAAAGATGGAGTAAAAGTTTCATTTCAACTTTTTAACATTTCCTATTCATTAAAACATTTGTAAAATATTTATATAACAAATAATTCCTAGCATCATTCATTTAGCTAAAAGATATAATATTTGCTAGAATCATTCTAATGGTTAAACTTTTTATAGGCATAAATGATTGCGAATTTCTTCTTGATCGATTCATCCAAATTCTGTGAAAGTTAAAATGGTGAAAGGATTGGAAAATATATGAGATTCACGTGGTCTCATAATTTATCGCATTTTCTGAAAATTTCGAGGAAATTCAATGTTTCAACAAATGTCACTTAGGCATCGTGGAGTAAATACCCCACAATTTAAGCAATCGGCATTGGCTTTCCAGCGTAAGTTATAAACATTATTTATCACTTTTCTATCTTCTTAATTTGAAAAATTAATTATTTAAAATATCTAAGGATGATTAAATAATTTAATGAATGAATCTTGATGAAAAAGTTCAAAATTTTTTCTATTTTAAAATTGCTTGATAAAATGATAAAAATTGATTAACTCAGTGACTAGCTTATTCACTTTCGTTTTATTCGTTAATCTAAAATAATATTCTTCCTTCATATATTAACCGCATTTTTGTCGAATGAATTTATCAAGTGAAATATATTTACTCAAAAAATGGAGTACATTTATCCAACACTTTATCATTCATTTTATTTGTTCAGGAAAAAAAGATAATTGAAAATGTGTAATTTGAATCTGATCAGATAATTTTAATTTAAAAATTTATTAACAGCCATAAATTTTCAAAATATATAACTGCCAATAAATTGAATGAAATAACTATTTACAATTTAAACGGAAACTTTTGATGATGTGCCATACCAGATTTTTATTAAAATTTTACTAAATTAAATAAAATTGTTAAATTTATTATTTCCTAATATATCACTAGTAATAATATATATGAGCCTATGTATTTTCTATCACAAAAAATTCCGATCAAATATTAACAAGTGATTTCAGCTCAAGTTAAGTTAGAGACTGGTATCTGTGCTTGGATATTGATAATTACAGCATATATTGTAGTTTTTCTAACATTGCCCTTCTCGGCTTGCGCTTGTATTAAGGTTTCATATTTAATTGTTTTTTTGTTTCAATCGAAAAAATTCATTTCTATTGTCAAACTTTTCATAAATTTCAAGAAATTTCTGGAAAAGTAGAAAACAAAAGGTAGGGTTTGGTGGCAGGTGACAAAAATAAATTGAGGCAGAGATAAAAGTTAATTTCGGAAAAAAAAAGTTTTAATTGGATCTTTCGATTTTTCGACACTTTACAATTGGTAAAGTTTCGCATCCATCATTTTTTGACGTAATTTTAGTATAAATTGTTTCAGGTGGTACAGGAATATGAAAGAGTAGTGATATTTCGGTTGGGAAGGTTAATGACTACTAAAGCTCGTGGACCTGGTACTATTTTTCGTCGAAAATTTCAGTTTCTTGAATTTGTCCTCAAAAATGCTATCATGAAGTTTATTTTGTTTATTTGCAGGATTGTTTTTTGTTTTGCCATGTATTGATTCCTACAAGAAAGTGGATTTACGTGTTGTATCATTTGATGTACCACCACAAGAGGTATCATTATCACAATTTTATTTGATAACTAACTGTCCGTCAGTCAGTCCAGCTGGTCTATAGAAATAAAAATGTCCGCTTACTTACTTTTACTTGTCGTAGGTTTGAAAGGTAAAAAAAAAGAAGTATATCTATAAAATAGATATATCAATATAAAACACGCACCTATTCGAATACAATGTTGTTTCAAATTTTCAAAGCAATCGGTGAAGAACCAACGTACACGTTAATCATATAAGCGGCGGTATGATTAAGATCTTGAATTAGCATGGATATTCATTAATATTAATATTTAATTAATTTTTCCGTCAAAGCAAGCATAGCGTTTCTCAACAATACTATCTACCCTTTGGTTAAGTTCTAATTATGTTAAGTAACATTTATATGATTCTTCTAAATAAATTCAAATTTTAGATTTTATAAAAATTAATTAATTAAAAACACAAAAGTAAATCTATTTTTGTAAAATTCAGATTCTGTCGCGTGATTCGGTAACAGTATCTGTAGAAGCTGTCATATATTTCCGTATCTCGAATGCCACTGTATCCGTAACAAATGTCGAAGATGCTAGTCGTTCGACGAAATTGTTAGCGCAAACAACGCTCAGGAACATACTAGGCACGAAAACTTTGGCAGAAATGCTCAGCGATCGGGAAGCTATTTCCATGCAAATGCAAGTAAGTTGGATAATAAAATGGTGCTTAAAAAGGATTATTGATTTGGATCATTCGATTTTTACGACATTTTTACTAAAAGTCTAATAATTGAATACTGAAATGAAGGAATCTGAAAGAATGCAATGATCGCGGATAAATCTGAAAAAGAATTGAATATTTGAACTATTTTTCTTTAATCTAAACGATGCTTTGGTTGTTGATGATTTAGAATTTAATTCTTCTTAACTGCTAATGCTCTCCTTTACTACTACAAAATTTCGTAGTAAGATTTTCCGCGGAGACTTGAAAATACTTCCAATCATTTGATATCGATAAAAAATTCAAAAAAATATTTAATAAATTCGTTATAAACTAATGTTATAGCTTAAATAAGCATTTTTTCTGTCAATGGAATAAGCCAAAGTTAATTTAAATGTTTATGAATTTCTTCCAGAATACTCTGGATGGAGCCACCGGTCCATGGGGTGTTAGAGTGGAACGTGTAGAAGTTAAAGATGTTCGTCTACCTGTACAATTACAACGAGTCATGGCTGCTGAAGCTGAAGCTGCACGAGAAGCTCGTGCTAAAGTATGCAAAAAATCATTTGCCTCATTAACGGAAATTAATAATTAAAATTAAAGATATCGAACTTATCTTAATAATGTACAAATCATAGTTATGAAAATATTGATGATTTCACAGCAAAACTTTCTCATCCTATCTTAGCATAAATATATTGCATTTGTTCAATTTAATTAATTAAGTCATTAGCATACGGTATCGATTAAATCAGTTTTTGATAATGCAAAATTTTCAAATTTGTAGTAAAATTCCGCGTAAGAATTTTTGAATAAAATCTAGTTCAATTGAATTTTTATCTTTGAAGGTAATAGCAGCAGAAGGTGAGAAGAAAGCTTCTGAATCTCTTAATGAAGCTGCAAATATGATTGCTGAATCACCATGCGCGATTCAGCTACGATATCTTCAGACCCTCAATACTATCAGGTTTATTTCCCAGTTTCCACAACTATCTAACATCACTCAGAATTATAATTTAGCCTAAAAATATTCAAATTTCAGATTTTGTTCTAAATAATTTCAATAAATTCTAATATGAGATATAAATATTTAAAAGAATGAAAAGGAAAATTGAGTAATAGAACAGCAGCCAACCTCTAAAGAATGATTTATGAATATAATTTCTACACACACATATTTACTAGTATTGTTTATTTCTCTCTTTTTTTTTTGAAATATGTTTTTTTTTAGCGCCGAGAAGAATTCAACAATAATATTTCCGTTTCCAATGGAACTTATTCAACGACTCATACCACATCATTCATAATTATATATTATTAAAAGAACATTAGTCATCAACATTTTTCAACCAATTTCATTTCATTTTTAAAATATGTGAAATGAATATTTTACTTGAAATGTTTACTTTGCAATCACTGGACGATTGATAATGATAAATTTTTTTATTATATGCATATTATTAAAATTCAATAGATTCTGTGCTGTCTTATCGAAAATTGTCACATAACTTAAGTATTTGTTTATACGTCAAAAACTAAACTCTGCAACTTATTATCTTCTTTCAAGATTAGTGCTTTAAACTAATATCTTTTTTATCTTTGATCATTAAACCGTAAAAAATTTACCGGGACATCTGAATATTGTTAATTTTAACAGTAATTGCAATTTGATGGTTTGATGGTACATGACGAATAAAATACTTTTTTCAAGTCTGGCTGATTATGATTTCAAGTTGAGATTTCAGAAAAATTAATTACTAGAATGAAAGGAATGATTAAAATTGCAATTTCTACGCTATATTATCTACTTTTTGCATTCTTTTCGTAGAAAATACCTTGTATGAACTATTATCTTATCAATATACTGCTTTATTTGTAAAAATGGCTGATACTTTATAACACTGTTGAATTTCACATTACAAATTAAAGATTGATATGTTAGTATTTTATTTTTTTTTCGAAATGAAGTTCTCAAAAAGTCTCCAGTACTAAGACGAAGAAAATCAACGTGTAATACGAACATCACAAATGATCATGCATCATCACAAATGTCACAGATATTGCTTGAAAATATTAGTGCATCTACTTTGTATCTGAACGATTTGAATCGGAAATCACGTAAAAAGCGACTTTTTATCTATACATATAGATGAGGTTAATTAAACGATGAAACGATTTAAATAACACAAGTGAATCTTTGAATAAGGATAATTCTGAATTGATATTAAATTTGAAAAATGCGTTAAATAAATTAAATTTGAAAAATGCGTTAAATAAACGTTTGCACTTAATTTCAATTCCAAAATTACTGATTCTGAGCAACTTTATCAAACACATATAATAACATATAATACATACATGGGACATATATCTGTCCTGAAATCATTTCATATCAATTGAATCAATTATTGAAAGATCGAAAGAACTGATCGAATAGTCTACTCGCAAATCAAATTCTTTAGTATTTATGCTAGTTGAAAATATTGATGAAGAAGATTCTATTCGCAACAATAATGGCGCTCTTCTGATTCCATTTCTAATTGTATTAATCCGTAGAATTCTACAGTAATATCCAATCCATACTTGGTCCTTCTTGACTTCTTGAATCATGTTGAATTCGCATGTAATTCGTCTTGAATAATGCTGATTCTGCATGTAATCATTTTTGAATAATATTAAATTCGCATTTTTAATCCTTCTTGAATAATCTTTAACATACGTTTAGTATGTAAAAAATTTTATTCGCATATAATGTATGAAACTTTTTAAAAACTTCACGTTCAAATTCAATTACAATTGAAAATGATGAATATTTTTGTCGTAATATTCATTTATAGCAATAAAAAAATTTTTGAATAACTGTATGTAAAGAAAATATACTCGCATAAAATAATGCGTATTATTAATACAAATATATTTTATCTTTGTAAATATGAAAGAGAAAATTTTTTCTTCACTTAATTTTATCGTCAAATTATTTTGCCATAAAACGACAGAATTATCTCAGCGAATGGATAAATCTAAATTTTAATCGAAACAATGAAAATTAAACTTGGAAATAAAAATGTTACATTTGAAAATATTGCATTTGAAATGTTGCAAATGTTACATCTAACGTATATATTAGCTGATTATTTTGCAAAATTTTTGGATTCATCATCTGAATTAATCAATAATAAGCATCTTTCATTGTGTGATAGTTAATGCTTTCTGAAGCTCAAATAAGGTGCAGTACTTTTACTTCGAAGAAAGTTTATTAATATGAGTTTATGTTTTCTTGTTGTTTTAAATATTTAATTAATGTTGGCAAAATTTAGGCTTAATATGAAAGGCTTCCTTTCCAACTTCATTTACTACAAAAATTTTTTGGAAGGAAAATGAAAATGCGTTTTATAATCAATCAAACTTGTTGTGTATCCAGTGAAACTAAGAAATATTTCAGAATAAACAGATGAAATGTCATTTGTTGTGTATGAGGGAAATTCATCTTTAATACTTTCACTACACATATGAAATTTTTGAAAAATGTTTTCGTTGTAGGATATAATCAAACATAAATATTACAATTCTTGACGAAGCACTAAAAAGTTTATTTTGGATTAATTAGAAGAGAAATAATTAAATGATCAGAGATATTAATTTTAGCAACATTTATCTACTATGTTGCGAAAATTCGATAACAGATTGAAACAGATCTAAATTTGAATCCGGGATTTATTCTTGAAATTATTTCACACATCAACATTCAATTTCAATAAATTTTAATGCATAAATGCATTAAAAGCTGACATAACTGCCAATAAGTATGATTTTTTTATAATCTTGTTTTATTGCCTGATGAATTATAATCAGATCCATGCATTAGATACATCCAGTAATTCATTTAACTTTTAAAATAAAATGAAAAATGAAAAATAAAAAAATTGCAACTTTGTTTGATTGTTAAAAAAAAATGGTTAAAAACAGCAACTTCAAATATCATCTATTTTATATTTATTATGCTGTTTCAGTTACAATACATATATTTATCCTCTATTTAGCTTCTTAATTCAGTCAAATCAAGTAAATGATTTAAATAATGCTTGTTGATAAATTAATCGTTTGATAACGAGAATTGACTTTCTCTATCTCTTAGTTAGCAGGAAACAATTCTAAAAAATATATAACTGTGTAAAAAAAAAAAGAAAAGAGAAAAAGCATATATTAATTATAAATCAATGTCATAATCATACAGCAATAAATCGTTGTAATTGATATTCACTTTTTTTTCCGTTTATATTTCATATCCGACTTTTTAACCTATTTTTTAAATTTTAAATCGTCTTTTTTACACTAGTCAAAGAGTTTGGAGAATTCCTTTCTCTCGGGAAAAGGAATATGACACTTTTGTTAGTCTATTATATGATGTAAATACACATTGAAAGATTGAAAATTTGATATACAATAAGCTAACACTCGGAAGAGGAGTAAAATCTTCAGAAATATTCAGATGTTCGTAAACTCTCAATGCCATCAAGTACAATGTTCAATCACTATTAGTCACAGTGCTGATAGTTTTTTTTCCTTCAATTTCAACCAATTAAAAATATTTCGAATTGTTAAGTAGGGAATTATATTTCACATTTCAAATAAGAATTGAATTAACGGTGATTTAATAAATTTACTTTTAGCAATGAAAATATTTCATAAGAAAAGCTAATTTCTAATTTCTAATATTTTAATGTGACATAATTAATGCCAAGAAAATTTAGAAAAAAATATGTAAGAAAAATATTATAATTTTACATAAAGAAAAAAAAGAGAAAAAAAAAATTAAGAATTACAAATATTTGGTTCAACTAAAATGGCTCACTTGGAGCATATAATTTTATTTTATTTATTTATTTTGTTAAAATTATTGAACTAAAATCATAAACGGAATAACTGAGAAACGAACAGCATATCATCTTCATATTTTTTCTTTTTATTTTTTGTTAATTGCAACAAAATAAAAATTTCATTGAGAACTTTAAATGGTTGGTAAAATTAGAATTTACAAATTAATTAAAAGACTGCTGTACCATAACTGTAAAAATGATATTTGTTGTATGATTTCCATATGTTTCATTGTTATGTTCTTATTTTGATAGAATTTTAAATTGTTTCCGTATATTTTGTATTCTTACTTTTTTTTCTTATTTTCACCAATACAAATAACATTAGAAAATAGAAGTTATTGGCTGAGAGTTATTGAAGCGTTGTGTAAATTTTCCGCTTTCTTTCCCTTACGAAATTTAATTCTACAAATGCGAATATCTCGAGGATGTCCCACCCAAGATGATTATTACAATGCCGTTTGCTGCGAATCGGATAAATAACTGATCAGCCGTCATATGCCGACAGTGCTATGCTAAAGCTATTAAAATATCTTTAGAACTGGCAATCATTTCAAATTTCCCTCAACTTATAAGCAGTGTTTCCCGACTGTCCGATCATCCTCTCACCCGACTTCTTCTCTCGAAATGCCACTTCAAATGTTCGTCCGACATTTTCAAGTGTTTCCATTTCAGTATTATTTCTTTTCTGCTGACATTTACATAAATCTCAACGCTGATAAACCTCAACGATTTATCATTGCATATTCACCCCTTTTTTTTTCGAACTTTCCACTAGAATTCTCAAAAAACCATTACAAAAAGCTTTTAAAATTCTTTCAGCTTTTCGATAGATAGTCGAAACTCATAGCATTTACGTCCGTGAAATACGTCTGCTTATTCAAGAGAGCTGTGATTCTTGCATTTCTTTCAGAGAACTTGAAATTAATATCAATTTGTATAGGGATACCTTCAGAAGAGTTCTTTGTAAATGTAAGAATGAAAAAATTGACAGCTATGGGAAGTTACGATATCAGGAAATTGTATATTAAGCATAAGTGATATGTTGTGCATTTCAAAAAACAAAAGACTACTGTATGAGGGAAATTAAAGTTCTAAGATGGCAGGCATTTCCGAGTGTATTTCAAAATGTTCGCTTTCTTTTGTCGAATTTTCTACGAATAGCATAATTTTGTCAAAAAATGAAAGAATATTTGGATTGGATAGTTCCATTTCATGTTTTCCAACTAATTTAAGCATTCGCAATTAATCACAAATATACAACTGGCCATTAAGTTGCTAAAGTAAATGTATCTTTTAGAAAATTCCAAAACTATAGTGCCATCTGACGCATTATCCCTTGTAAAAAAAGATGAAATAATGTATGAAAATCAGGCTGTTCTGTTATTTAACTCATCCTTTGCCATATTTACCAAAATTTATGAAATTTGAAAACCATTCGCTTCTTCGATTTCAGCTAACTTTATTATTATAAAAGCAATTATTACATATTTAAGTATTGCTACCAATGACGACAATTAATGTTAACCGTTCGGAAAGTTTGAAAAGAATTAATCAGTGGGATTGGCCACTTAATAAAGATGATGGCACGGTAAACGTCATCAACACAGATGACAAGTTTGAAGTGGACCTTGAAGCTGTTTATTTTCAACCGAAGGAGATCGAAGTAAGTCCGATTCCTACAACATTATCCCATCTTTTGATCTTTCTCTGAGGATTTTCTGCATTTAAAGAATTAGCAATCTTGTGATGTAAATCAAGTTATAAAATAAATAATTATAAATTTTCAAAACAATTTGAGAAATTCAATTAGAAAAACCATTTTAAGCGTTGCATTTTCAAAAAATAATTTACCTTATCAAAATAATCAACCAATCTATTTTTAGGTTAAAGTGACCGGTGATCATCTAGTTGTCCGGTGCACGCGAGAATTAAAAGAAGGACGATTCGGTGAGACTAAACGAGAAATCAATCGGAGCTATAAATTACCTTCAGATATAGATGTCCGAACATTAAAATCAACTCTTACGGCCAAAGGTCATCTTATCATCACTGCTGAAAAGAAGAAATAAAAACTCCATTCATTATCATCTGTATATTCTCTAAACTGAAACTTAACTCAACAAAAAAAAAAACTCCCCTAATTGAAAGAGTCGAAATACCGCTATTTCACAAGAACTTATCAAGTGTATAAAAGACGACATTGTAAACAAACATAAACTAAGTAAATAAGTAAAATAATGACTGATATACGATCCACAAATACTTCTCGTATCGATTGTCACCCAATAATTGTTTGTATAACAAAACGAACTTCTAATATGTAACAAATTTTGGCAATGTTTCTTGCCAATACAATTCAATTCTGTTTTATTCCAAAAATTTTAAATTCGATTTTATACTCCCTTTATTTTTGTTTGAAAATTGAAAAAAATACTCTATTGTCTTTCACATTCTCATATATGAATTTTTTCAAATAAAACAATCAATACAATGATTGCAAGTATATATTGAAACCCAATAATTGTAACATTTGTCAATGCTTGTACAAAATGGCAGCATATTTTTTACGCTACATTTGAAGTTCATGAAATGAAGGGAAGAATAAATCAAAATTTGAAACAACAAAGTCAAAAAATTGCTGCGTGCTCAATAGACTTGACGAAAGGCCAACTGAATAGATTACGGCTAACAGTCGAGAAGTTTTATAAATTAAGCAGCATTAATTAACAACATATAAATGAAAGAAGGATAGAGATCCAACAAGGAACCAAAACTAATTTGTGAAAAAAAAAAAAAAAAAAAAAAAAAAAAAAAAAAAAAAAAAAAAAAAAAAAAATAAAATATTTTAAAAAAAAAAAAAAAAAAAAAAT
>KZ270010.1:12370-27035 GCA_002249935.1 Onchocerca flexuosa | reverse complement strand
TAAAGATATTTTAATAGTTTTAGCATAGCACTGTCGGCATATGACGGCTGATCAGTTATTTATCCGATTCGCAGCAAACGGCATTGTAATAATCATCTTGGGTGGGACATCCTCGAGATATTCGCATTTGTAGAAATTTCGTAAGGGAAAGAAAGCGGAAGATTAATTTACACAACGCTTCTAACTTTCACCTTTTTTTTCTGGTACTATTTGTATTGGTAGAGATGGAAGTAAATATAAGAAATGTAGTGAAATAACTAGAATTCAATGAAAATAAGAGCACAACAGTGAGATATATAGATGCACTTTTGGATAAGGAACTGATGATATCATCATTTTGAAATCTTACTGCTATTTTTTACGCTAAGGCACAGCTGGTGTTTTATTAATCATTATATTTTAACTGTTTCGAAAAAGAAAGCTTTGAAATTCGGAACGATCTTTCTGTTTGTGTTAAAATGATAAAAAATTGGAATAAAAAGTGATATATTGATTACAATATTCATTCCAGAACTATTCATTTTAATTCAACATTGCGATTGATATCTTTGTATAATTTCGTTCTATTTATTTTTCTAAAATAAAGTTTTTATAAAAAAATGAGAAAGAATGGCCTGAGAGCTGTATTAATTAGAATAATCATTTCATTTTATTTTGTTGTTTTATTTACAGTTTTGTTGTTATTTTGAGCTATATGATATATTTTTTTCATTTCCTTATATTTATATTTTTTTATATTTGTGCTTCTTTTACAAAATTTTCTTCAATCGAAAACAATAGCATATGGAAAGTAAATCTGAAAGAATCACTTAAATATTTGATTTAAGAAATTCACTTACGATTGTGAGGACAATAAAGTGAATTTCTTTTTGTAAAAAGTATTTACAAATGTGGGAAATAAAACGAATTTATTTTGCACCAATCTTGCTAACAGTGTTATTTGTGCTGCTGGCTAATTACTCACTTTACTTTGATATTTGATCGAGAGAAATATGCTGTTTGATTTAATCAAATCAAATATTCTAAGCCAATTTGGTTGATTTTACTATGAATTGATTGTTTACAGTTTTATTGGTTAAACGAAAAATCACTTCTCTTTGCTTGGTTTTTTCTTTATAATTTCACATTGAAAGAAAATTATCCTGAAACAAATTAACTGAAATTCAATTAAGAGACTTGGCTTTATGTTTCTTTCTAATATAAGATTTTGATAGATTTTATTTGTGTGCTTTATTTTTTTGCAAAACAAATAGCTCTTATACATTCTATTATTTCGGAAAATTTTACATTTATTCTTTGGGAAAAATTTATATCATTATGTGGAATTATGCCAAATTTAATTAAATTTTTTTCATTAGTTGAAAATTCTCACTTTTTTAAAGCTTTCTCCTAATCATATCATATTTCATTTCACACAATTCTCGAAATCTCTTATTACTGTGTGTTGTTCTCAATTTGAATTTTTTGTGAGAAAATTAGATCCCTTATGCAGTAGTTGTGTTTATTATCCCAGCAATGTTGCGGAAGAATCATACATCTAAATGATGATTAAACTTGAGCAGTTTCTTTGGCCAAAATTCATACCTAAGAATTAAAAGAGTAAGTACATATTTCGAGAACTTTCGCTAATAGGTCGAAAATTAAACTGAATAGAACAGTTGTTACGGACAATTCCAGCTTACAATGAAATGTTTATGTTGAAAGCTTGAACTAAAAGAATACATGTATGATGGAAAATATCTAATTCTCTTCGAAGCTTATTGTAGCGATAAGCAATGAAACTTGAAGATCTTTAATGTCGGATGTTTGATGGGCCAGTTGAATGTGATGATGATTAATATTTTCTCTTCGTATAAAATACCAACTTCTTTTTATTCTTTCTCTTATGGCTATATCTTTACTTATTTTTTCAGGGAATATTCCATGCTTTCCTGGCCTAGGTTAAAATTCGAATAGTAACATTTGAAAACAATCTGAAACGCTGATGTAACTAATCGGAATAATATTTATAATCGTGATAACAAATTTTATCATGTTCTAAATAATTTATCATTAACCATGTTTTATTAAACATTTGTAATATGAAATAACAAAATTAGGAATCGGAGTTGAGAACTATTAGTTAACATATTCATTCATAAAGAATATATAAGGCGGCAAAAGCGACTTAAGAGAGTTTCTTTTGAAACAGATAATGATGGAAAATGAAAATAATTCCCAAATTTTATTTTACAAAGCAATGAAAAAAAAAAGAAGTTCCTACCGCGTTTACATCTCGTTTATATTTCGTTTCCAGCAATAGAATATTGAAATATAAAAATTATATTCCAGTATTCCAACTCAAACAAATTTTAAAGAAACCATCCAAATAAAGTCGCTGCTCCAATAGAGAACCTGAAGGAAAATTCCCATATCAAAGAGGGTCAAATATCAGATAAAGGAAAGTAAATTATAAGATGAACTAACCAA
This sequence comes from Onchocerca flexuosa, assembly GCA_002249935.1. NCBI lineage: Eukaryota > Metazoa > Nematoda > Chromadorea > Rhabditida > Onchocercidae > Onchocerca > Onchocerca flexuosa. Next base: position 24,566 of record KZ270010.1, on the reverse strand, counting down.
AAACAAGCATACATCATGTGATCATTTCTATAAGTTACCCGTGTTTGGCCTCCGATTGGACCACCTTCAATAGAAGATTCTGAAATAATGAATTAAACATATTCTAACACTTTCCGAAAAATCGAATACCTCACTTTATATAAACTATCCTAAATTCATTTCACTTTATATAATTATTACATATGCCATTGAAAATTTCAAATCACAAATTTTCATATCATAATTACAGAGAATTCAAATTTCTATACCATAACATGCATCAACAAGAACTGGTAATGTGCCGTGTTTCTTTGCCATTTGTTCAATATCAGTATAAAACCAAAGGCCTTTGTCAGGATCATTTCTTCGGATGAATGAGGGCCTCTGAAATCAATTCAATTGAAAATGGAAAGAGATGATAGATTCTGTCGAATGATCTTTGCAACAAATAAATAAGACCATTATATTTACTTCACCTTCATGGTTTGATGAAGGAAAAAAAAATGGTCAGCACAACTACTGGTTTGATGAAGGAAAAAAAAATGGTCAGCACAACTACTCTTATCTTTAGCTAAAATATTTATTTAAACTTATGGCAACAATTCTTTTAATGAAACTTTTTGGTATCTTACTGAAAAAGATCTCTAAAAAAGGATTTGCTAAAATAGGTAAAAACAGGCTATGCCTATGAAATTTGAACGAATAAATCATCAATAGCAAAGTCGGCATTTTACCTTTTCTGTATGCCGAACTACTGCATTAAAGGTGACCTGTCCTTGCACTTGTCCTTGAGGCCGACTTTCGGGAGTGATTCTTTGTGGAGGAACCCATCCGCGATTGACCAGAATAATGTTGCTGAATTAAAAATTTCTAGTAATTCATCCGAAAAAATTCAAAAAAAAAAAAAAAAAAATTAGATAAAACAAAATTGAAGAACAAGAGAAAAAAACCACACCAACTTAATTTTCAAAGTGCACTGGAATTTGAAACTACCAACAAATATATAAATATAACATTGAAATCTGTATGTCTTTGATAAATGGATATTAAATTTGTACAATCATAAAATAAACAAATAACACCTTATTTCAACTTAAACTGTTTTATATTTAAAAAATTTTTACCCCGATGGATGAAGCTTAAACGGAGTAATAACTTGCGCACCAGAGCTCCCAAAATTATTCACTGAAGGTCGACTTTTTGATTTACTTTCATCTGGAAATTTTATGTTCGTTTTATTTTTTACAAAGCACAAAAACCATGTAAATGAGATCTACCTTTATCAAATCGTTGCCTCGGCTGTATGTAAAATTCATGGTCATGAAGAAATTCGCCCGTTACTTGCACCTTTCCATACTCAAGATCGTCCAAAAGCGATAGACTAAAATTCACCAAATTTAAATTTTCGTTGATCGTACATTTAATTATATACTTATAGACTATTCGCAAATGTGCAAAATTTTTTTCCTTCAGTAGCCTTCTTCTTTTCTTTTTTTTTCATTTTTTTTCAGAATTCGGCATATGTTGTTATGAAAGAAATGAAAGTTTGCTAAAAATAATTTAAAAGTATTACTTGTCATCTGGAAATGGCACAACTTCCTGCTTCATCCTATCATCTATTTTTTGCAGTAAATTTGTTTTCCATTGCAATCGTTGTAATTGCCATGCACCAAGAGCAAATGCTAGTAGTGGTGCAGCCTGCAACAGTCCTTTTATACTCAGAATGATAGATTTCAAAAATGCGCAGATTATCCTAATATAATTTACATTTCATTCTACAATATTCACACCAACTTTCTTCTCAAATAAAATTAAATTTTAAAAGGATTTAGTTCCAATTAGCAATTTTGAAAAACTTAAAAGAAAAAATTATAAAGCCAAAAAATGGTACCAATCCAAAAAACGAGTGCTGATTCCGTAGAAACTTTGCGTCTTCCTTTTTTTGAGAGTCATCTGAAAGCTTGTTGACCTGAAATTGATATATTTATTTGCTATTTCAATAACTCTTTCCCTCTAACAGCCTTTCAAAACTAGAGCTTTAATATGTTACCAATGGAAGATATCCCTATAATAATGTTTTTTAATAAAAGTGTATTTATGACAGTTGAAATTTATAAAATATGTATTTAAACCTTACGATACAATTATTATACTCAACAATACTGATTAAGCGCAATGGGAAACATATAGTTTTTTATTGATCTGTTAATTGCAAAAAATTTAAGAAAAATAAACCAAAAGAAGGCCAAGATTATCAGCAGAACAGGATTAAGAATTTACTAAAACAATTAGCGAAAGTGGATTAAAAGTGATCAAAGAAAAGGGTTCTATCAAAATGTAAACATTTCAATCTGTATATTTTTTGAATGTTTGGACAATTTCAGAATATTTATGTAAATTTATTTCCCGATCATATATTTCATTTCTCATATATATATAGAGTTCATTCTTTCATTTATATATATGTATTCATTCGTGCAATTCATTTCCCGTTACACTAATTTTATTTCAGCAATTTCAGCAAAGTTTGATGAAAGGGCTAGTTTCATTTCGTATTTCACTCCAAATTACTTCTTTCTATCCAAATGAAAATTACTTTTTCCTATCCAAAATGGTCGAGAAGACATGTGAAAAAACTGCTGCTATTATCATTAAAAATAAATTGCTAGTAAAATAAATAAATCAAACTTGCATCATATACTGATGAATAGCGATTGGAACAACGTAGCAAACATTTAATATTCCTGTCGGCGATTAACTGTTGCAAGAGTTTATTGGTCAAACCACCACATATATTCATCGCTTCGATTTTTCGCAACAATAACTGGTACTTGCGAAATGCTCTTCGTTATGACTAGTACAAATATCATCTTACTTTAAAAAAAAAAAAAAGACGCATAAAAATCACAATGTAGAACGTGTAAGAGTTATGGTGAACACAAGATGACCATTCTGAGATGAATACCTTCATAGTATTTTTGACAAAAAAATAATTTACAATAATCCAAAAAAAAAAAGATTCCGTCCAAATATGTCGGACTTTTTATTAAGTAAAACGAAAATCTTTTTGAATTTATCATATGGCACGGAATAATTTCACGTTTAACACAAATCAATGCCGCGTAATTTCATGCTTATATGAAATTAATTTAATAATAAAAAAACGCTAATAGAGTAAAACCATTCAACCATATGTTTTTGCATCATTGAAACATTCTTTAATTAAAAAAGCAACAAAAAAAAAGAAAAAATTTCTCAGGAATATTCATTCCATTATTTTTCCTAGGAAATTTATACGAAATTTTATAAAAGATATATTATTTAAAAAAAAGATATATTTAAAAAAAGCAAATTTATATAAAATAAAGTATCATTCTAGTAACAAGAATAATGAATTTAAATTCATTTACTACAATTCTATTGGTAAAAAAAGTGCAATTCACAAATTTCTCCTTTAAATTCCAACATTAACTAAACATCTCTAATTGATTGCGCCATGAAAATAGAAATGAAAAATTAGAATTAAAATTAATCTTTTGTGAAAGCAAAAAAAGACTGAATTAACCTTCTGTCAATTTGATTTCATTACAAGTAATTATTTTCAAATGGAAAGAAGATTTAATTTAATAAGACAAATTATACAGTAACAATTTTTGAGTACAATTTGTTAATGCAACAAGTACTGAATATTAAACTTTAAGAGAATTCTTAATTAATTAATAATAATAATTGGAAATAATATAATCAACAATAATAATTACAAATAATATCCACACCAACCTCCTTTTTCTCCTTACCAATATAATTAATTCATGGGCCGAACCATCTATGGAGAATTTATGGTTCGTCCCCGAAAGTTAGTCAATTTAAGAAATCAATGATTGCAGAGATGGCGATGACTGACAGTGATCTTTGACTAACTGGTGCGTAGATACATTTATTTGTGTAAATATTTGTTAGAATAGATTAATCAGATATAGGATGGTACTTGGTGGTCATTATTTTAGGGTAAAGTGGTACTACGTAATCATTATTTCAGGATTGGCTGAGAAGATAGACGATTATTTCAGCATAGAACGAGAATATAAATCATAAAATGTAGTCCAAAAAGATAAATCATTATTTTACGATAAAGTGAAAAAGTATTTTCAGGTTTTAAAATGATATCGGAATCATTGTACATAGAAATGATGAAAAATTGCTCGAAGTGGAATAGTCGAGTAGAAACAGAACGGAAGGGTCGATATACAGTGCTAGATCCTCAGACCGGTATCGCACAACATCCATCGCATCATGCCGTTTATGAACTATCAAATCGATATCCACCATCAAATCCTTCCCAGGTTCACTTCATGCTCCTTTTTTTTTTTTAAATGAAATGCTTGATTAAGTTTTTTGGAGGATCCATTATTGACTTGTTGAAATTAGATCTAAAAAATAGCCAAATATTTTTTGGCAAATAAATTAGGGAAGCGAGCAAATTGCAAAAGAAGTGGCCAAAAGAAATAAAAAAGTGGCCATAAACTGCAAAAGAAGTGGCCATAAACTCAAAACGACTTTGTTGATGGTTTATCAATCAAATCATAAAAAAAGACTGGTCAATCACAACTGACTACACTGTCCATTAAATGTCCCAAGATTTAGAATCTCATTCTCACCCTTTAACCTCTACATAATTCGTAAAAGTTGATGCAGTTATCGATTCTTGGGCATCATTTTATATTGATGCAAAGAATGCTGCATTAATGGCACTAAAACAAATTAAATAACCATAAACTTCTGTTCGTTTCGGGACTGCTACTAATATCTGCAATGATGTTGATAATATTTATGAAGATTGTATTAGTAGGAGCAGCAATATTAGATGATTTGTTCTCGGTATTGTTACAGCTGTTACTATTACTGTTATAATTTGTTTTTATGATACTGAAGTTGTTGCTGTTTGTTGTTATGATGTTTGAAATTATTTTTGTTATTGTTACAATTATTATTGTTATATATTGTATTCGTCGCGATTATTATTTTAGTTACAGTTCAGTTATACTTTTCAAATTTCTTAATCGATATTTTTATTATATCATTATTTGTCCTAAATACAAATTTTTTGCAGTACTGCACATATGGTAGCAGGCGTTGGAAAAAACGAAAATCAGCGCCAACATCGGATGCAACCGAAATGAAATATATATTAGAATGTAATCCAGCAATCAGTGATGTAATAAATCAGGCCAGTTCAGCCGGCCAAGGTAATTTTTAGAATCTTATTCTTTACTTGTTTTTGCAAATTTATTCATGTAATTTTTTTTTTTTTAGCTTTAAAGTAATTCCATAAGATTTTGTTAATTCTTGACGGAGGGAGATTTGCGAATAATTTTTTAATATCCTTCGTTTGTAGTAGAATAAACTTCAGCTTCATTTCATTATCCCAATGATTATTCGATCTATACTATGAGGATTTTATTCTTTCAACATTTTCTTTTAGATCCAACAGATTTTCAATCGCTGACGGCAATGGCCAATTCATCATTAGAAAATCATTTTACTGAAAAAAGAAAAGTCTATGTAAGTTCTAACTTCAGTAGTTTGTACACGACATTTTGTGATAAAAGGAGAAAGATGATTATTTTCAACGTTATTCATGTTAATTTGTGTGCGGACTTTTTAAAGAAATTTACATCGATTCAAGTATTGAGAGTTTTCGTAAAAAGAGATTTTTGAATATGTCATTTAGCAATAGCTGTGCTAGATACAATAGATTATCGATTGCTAAGAGAAGGTTGATAATGAATCGGCTAACTATTAATTTCGATTGATTAGACTGTTAATGACCATTATTTTGATCATGAAGTAGTTTTTACAGATCATGAAAGAATCGGGAGTAGACGTGGAAGTAGAAGAAGCAAGCGAAGAAGATCCTGGAGAAGCTTCAGATGAAGAAGAATGGTCAGATGGGAGAAAAAAACGTAAAAGGAGAGGTGCTCCAGGCGGAAGTCGTGGCGGGCGCAAGAGTGCTACAACCTTGTCAGTTAATGTACCGCCTACGCAGGGATTTACGCCAGACCCCAAACCTTTTTCATGTAATTGTAAGTATTTCAGGATTTCTGAAAAATTTTTTTCTACTATACGTATAATTTTCATCTGTAATAGTAATAAAAGTCAATCAGGATTACTTTTTCTTTTTTGGTGAACAATTATACAAATATTTTTTTGCGTTGATTTCTCAAATTTGCCTTATTAAACTCCAAACTTTTTTTAATTAATTTATCTGCATATGCTTTCAGTATGCGGTGCCAAGTATAAAAGTCGCCCAGGTTTAAACTACCATCGAGCTCATGTGCATGCAGATAATGTCAGTCCGTCAACAACACCCCAACCAGCACATCGTATTGATTGATTCCTTTGCTTTATTGGTTACCAGTTTATTTATTGCTGAGGGATACAAACATCTGGGTAGTTGTCATCTTCGGGTAGCATCCAGAACTTTCTCAGCTTATTATTACATCGATTCATACGGGTTTACTTTATCAAACTATAACTGTATCAAAAAATGCTTGTTTTCGGTGATACACACATTTGTTGTTATCCATTTGCTTTCGGAAATGTCCAATTAGTATTTATATATATATATATTATTAAGTATAAAAACTTTCTCGAATGAGGTTTTTTTTCGGCAGTAACACAACAGAGTGTAGTATTTTGAAGAAATCGGAAAAACTGAAGACATTTCAAATTTGGAAACTACCAAAAAGTCAGAGATTGCTTAATTTTTAAGATTGCCCTATATCGATTGCAATATTTTTTCAAAGATGCATGGGTGGAGATAGGCAAATATATTCCAATCCAAGAGTATTACCGTGAATAAAAGTTGGACCCTAAATAGTGAAACAGATGCGGAAATTATTACGCTGTTTGGAAAATATGCTGCATTCGTTACAGCATGCTTAAATTGGATTGTCTGTGTTCCTTGCGGATTGCTCATCATGAGTGCTTTTCAGTGATGTCGCCGAGTATCGATGTGTCTACGGTTTGCGACTTATGTTTGGGTGATTGCAACCAGAACAAAAAAACAATGAAGGCGGAACAGCTTATAAGTTGTCATGATTGTGGAAGATCAGGTAATCGTGTTGTAGCAATACATATCATTTTATCATGTTATAAAAATATACTACATACTTCTTGATATAATCATTCCATGTCGTTCAGATCATTTGCTGCAATGCTTGTGATAGCTATTGATTTTTATAAGTCGGATATGATCACTTCAATAGGCTATGTTTTTGAAGTGATATCAGTTGCTAAAAAGAGGAGTTAGTTTTTGTATTTGGTATTGCTATACAAAAGTCTCATCACTGGATTAAGCTGATTGCGTTTTTGGATATCTGATGGATTTTAGCCGTGGTCAGTTTGAGATTTCATTTTCTGTGATGCTTACAGGTCATCCGAGTTGCCTTAAGTTTACGGATAATATGCTTACATCTACTGGCAAATACGGATGGCAATGCATTGAATGTAAAAGTTGTGCGATTTGTGGTTTCTCAGATAATGACGTTAGTTTATTCCTCTTTGAATTCTAGTTGTGATTTTTTCTTTTTAGTATAAGAAAAGTTTAACTTCTATAAATTCTTTTAATTTATATAAAATTCATTATAATGTCAGAAAAATGTTGTATTGGACATACTTCAAATCATATTGATATAAGTTTTATATTTATGTATATTTTTTTATATTTCAGAACAAATTATAAATTCTAAAAAGAATATATGTTTCAGGATCAATTACTATTCTGTGATGATTGTGATCGTGGCTTCCATCTTTATTGTTTGCGGCCACCGCTTCCACAAGCTCCGGAAGGAGAATGGAGTTGTCATTTATGTCAAAAACAATTTGGTATACAAGCTTCGCTTCCAGCAATAAGTGCTAAGAAATGATTATGTGTCCGCCTTGATTGGCATGACCATTAACATTTTCCATCATATCCTTAAGTACCACTTGCACTTCCGAATGATCTGTAATACTTGGTTTTCAAACTTATACTGTCGTTTAATTATTAATCTGCCGGTGAAATAATTATAATTTCTTGACCAGTCATAAGATTTTTCACTTTCAGAAATCTATAGAGACATATTCGTCCAATACTGGAAAAAAAAAAAATCAAAATTTTATCAGTGATTATCTAGCCTAATAGTTATATGTCATAAAATTCATCAGAATATTTAAGATTATGAATATTCATATTTAAGTACGTCTTAAAATATAATGAACATAGAAAGAAGAAACATCTTAATATCTTACTGGCATTGATATATTTGTAATGAAAAGCATACCTCGAATTAATATATCTGAACGGGTTATCCAAAGCACTGTGATATATTTACCAATTCATTCTTCATTGCAACGATGGACTCAGATTGAGTTTTCAGTGTCTAAAGGGACTCAGATTGAGTTTTCAGTGAAGAAAATTAGAAAATTAACGAAAAATTTCACTTGATCCTGATAATAAGTGCTTTATATAATACGTCCAATAAAATATCATTTCATTTTAAATTTATGATTTTCAAATGTTTCATTTTGCCGATATATTGATTTTAACTTTTACATCATCTCGTTGTTATAATAAATTCATTATTTACAATCAATCACATTATAGCATTCTGAAAAAAAAAGAAAAGAAAAACTGAACAACAAAGATGACTATATAATTATGATATACAACTGCAGATTTTTTCTTGAAAATCTGAAATTAACATGCTGATTATGCGGTATAAGATTGCGAAAAGTTGTAAAAGTCAAATTCCGTTTAAAAACAATTGAGGTCGATTTTGCATTGGAATATTTGTACTGGGATAAAAATGCAAGCAATTTAACTCGAAATCCGTCCATCTCAATTAAATTTATTGCATGCAGAAAGTTATAACAAATTGGATCAACAAGACCTAATAAAATTTGTTTGGTTCGCATGCTCGAACGAATTCTTTTATTTCTATCTTTCCATCGATGGGCAATTTCATTCTTTCTTTTCATTGATGATAATTTATTTCTTATTTTTCCCATTATTTTTCCCACCACCATATACTACCAATTTATATTTCTGAGGAAAATTGTCGTATAAATATATCGTTTAATGAAGTTTGCTCAAAATATTTCCATCGAAGGAATCATTTAAGGCATTATTTCTGTCTTCATCTTCGTGCTGTTGATCATTTCCCCAAATTTTTGTGAAATGTTTAAAATGACTTATCAATTGAAATGTTTTAAATGATTTAATCAATCCTTTCAAATATATCCTACTTAAGCTTGTTTTCTTGATTTATTTATGGAAATTTTAGTATTAAATTCAGTTGAATTAAGCAAAACAAATAATAAATAAATCGGGCAGTCTTATTAGTTTGCTTTGAAGCTTTTGAAGCATTTCTCTAGCCGTTCTTCAGTCTAATCTAATTGTAACTTAAATGATGTAAAAATCTATGGGAGTAGTTGAAATATCAAATTTTTTCGTTCTTTTTTTTTGGGAAATTTGATCACGCCAAGCGGAACGTTCGATTTTTCATACTTTTTGACTCGACTCGAGCCATTTGCACAACTTTCATTTGCATAATCATTTGAAATAACCAATGGAAAGAAATTGGGAATGGAAAAAGTTTAGAAAATAAGTTATTTCTGTCTTTCATTGATTATTGTATTTATCTTAAGAAGTACTTTGCCAAAGAATTTATTCACTTTTTCCGTGGTCATTTTGATCCTAAATTCTAAATTCAAAGCATATTTATATCTCATCATCTAAAATAATCATCTAATAATGCTATTTTTATTCCAAATCATTCATAAAACTACTTTTTTCTCGACTTTTTTTTATGTGATTTTTTTCTAAAAAGAAGGTCGTTTAAAGATTAATTTAAATTTCTGTAATTAAATCACTTTGGATATGGCCGATAACTTGATGATAACAAAATATATGATAATTTTATGATAATTTTCTTCAACTTCTATCAAAAAAGTTTAGATGATCGGCTTTTGTGAAAGTGAGGAATTCGTTTTAATTCAAATTTTAATATTCTAAATGGTCTACTTTTTAGTCGAATAAAGCTATCTGAAATCATTTTCATATCAAAAAATTATCCAGTCCTAATTGAGTTTTTCAAGCTGATATTATTGTCATTTATATCTATTATCAATTTTAAGGAAGATTATTACTTTTATTGTCATAGCTATTTCATGGTTGATAATTACTGTAGCAATGGATGGATTTAATAATAAAATAAGGGTAATGTCCATATCATAAACTTAAAAATGGCACATTTAATTATCGATTATTTTTCTTCAAAATTATCAAATTCCATCCCAAAAAAAGCATTATCTAAATTGGAAAAGTGATAAATATTAATGGTTTTTGAGCATAATATATTGATTGGAAATTTTTATGGAAAATTAATCGAGCAATACTAAATTAATCATAAATCATTGTTATCAGTATTAGGAGTTAAGTAATTTCATGCAAGCATATCTGATGAAGTACTTTTACGAACAAACTTACACTTTTCAACATGGAACATAAAAAAAAACGATTAAATTTCGTCGTTTTTAGATATATTCTAAATGACCAATATTGATTGTTAGCGATTTTATGGGAACGAATTTGATTAGAAATGATATTTTTTACTGGAAATCGTTAATAAAAGGAAGTTTTGGGCAAATTAGAAAGAAATTATTTTATAAAAACAAAAAATCGTTAATAAATTAAAATAGCAAAAAGGATCCATCTTGAAGTATTTAGCATTTGATTTTATCAAATGACTGATAAAAAGAATTAGATTCAACAATAAGTGACCTTATTCATCTGCCTGGATTTGCTTTGCTTATTATTAGTTAAAAAAAAATAACTGCAATCATTTCTTAAATATTATAAAGGAAATTATCATATCACATCATTCAGATCATATCGTATCATTGACAGCTAACATTTGCTTGTTGACATAAACGGGTGTAGGTAAGCAAACTTACAAATATCATGATCAAAAGCTTATGAATATCGATCATGATCAAAAGCTTATGAATATCGATCATGATCAAAAGCTTATGAATATCTATCGTGATCAAAAGCTTATGAATATCTGTCATGATCAAAAGCTTATGAATATTGATCATGATCAGAAACTTATGAATTATCGATCTTCATTAAAAGTGCCAGCTTTGAAATTAAATTGAATAAACCAAAAGAAAAGTTGATAACTTCATTTGTATATTAATTATCAAATTAACGAATATGTATGTGATTTCTTGTAGTAATGAATAATTATTTTAAATAGACCAAAAATTATCTTAAAAATAAGTCAAAACAGAATTTCAATGAATTAAAAATATTGTTATCAGATTGAAATATCTAGAAATACATTTATATATATATATCAATCGATAACGATAGCATCTAATTTAATCTCTAGAAATGCAAAATTAATCAAAAACATCCAATTTATAATGAAAAAATTTCCGAATTGCAATAAGTATGCAAGCAAATTTTTTGTTTTTTTTTTTTGCTCATAGCGAACTTAAATAAAGAATTTATTTGTTGACATTATTAAGTGAGTAGTTGGAAAAATCAATGAATATTTTTGAAAAAATGGCTAAAATTCTTTCCGATATTTGTATCCGACAAAGTTTCGTCTTTCTGTCGATACGAACGAATGATTCATAATTTGTATGAAAAATGAAAATAAAAAAAAAACATTCAATATTGAATGAAGCGATTTGAATTCAAGATAATCGTGTAAATGGCAATTTAAATGAAGAAGGACGGAGAAGGGAGTAAAGTGAAGGTAAGATGTTGTTGGAAACGAAAATTGCAATTAGATATTACGGTGAAGAAGGGAATAGAAGTGAGGAGAAAATAAAAAGTTAAAAACAAACGATCAATCAACCATCGTATCATTTTTACAAAAACAGTACAATTTCAGGTAAATATGAAATAGTACTTCTATAAAATAGTTTATTGCAATATTAGAATCATAATAATGGTTATCACTTATCAAAATGATGATAATTATCACCATAGTATGATATATTTGTTAAAGTTAATTTCTTTCATTTACATCAGTAAATTATCTGCTTAAAAAACTTTTAATGAATAATTACATCATTTTGATAAGTGAAAAAAAAAATAGTTGAGAGATTTAAAATAAATTTAAACAAATAATACAATTTACGGTAATACGTTGGAAAAAGA
>KZ270009.1:529953-540294 GCA_002249935.1 Onchocerca flexuosa | reverse complement strand
CGAGCTGCAATACCCAAGGAATCTGAATTTGAATTAACCCAGGATGAACTGGAGCATATAGCACGTATTTCTTACTTGGCTGAAGAAACATTCGGCGAACGAACTTCATTACAAAGTCCTGTGACAAAATTGGCCATCGATAAGGATCTGGTTGGATTAGAAGACGTAAAGTCAGATTACGAGAAATATAACGTGGAGGAAAATCAATCAGAGATATTTTCGGAGCAAAGTCAATCGATAACAAGTTCTGTAACATCAGGTCCAGATTCTCAACAAGAATCTGTGGATATTCAAAATATGCTACCATCTGATGATATGGTTCCAATTAATAACATGAGATTAGCAGAAGATGTTTCATCAACCGGAGATGTAGCATCAGTTATTGATATGATTCCGTCCGAGAAAATGGTTTCGAATAAAGACAAGAATTCAACTAATTACTTTGGGCTAGGTTCAGATGAGGCATTTTATGGAGTGGAGAGTGACTCAAAAATTTCGCTTCAAATCAAGTCTGCAGAAAATAATTTGGAGGGTGTAATCATCGCAGTTGATGTTCAAAGATTTCCTGGAAATTCTGTACATGAATTGTTGGTTTCTACAGTGTCCGACGATAATATGCAACAAGTTGGCAGTGCGGTCATGGCAGATGAGATAGCCAAAGATGTCGTATCAACTGAGCGTGTGCTATCAGTGGGAGATGCTGAAAATTCTGAAAACACGATTCCATATATTGTAAACATAGTTCCTTTTGAGCATATTGTTTCACCCGCAATTGTACAATTAGCTGAAGACATGGTCTCACCTGAAAATGTAGAATCATTCAAGAATATAGCACCAAGTGAGCAGATTGTTTTGCATGAAAATGCAGAGACCATATTGCCGTGTACCGATATCGCAATCGTAACAGAATGTATTTTGTCAGATGAGGATGTGACATCAGCGAAAAATACCGTAGCGGCTGAGAATATGATGGGCCACTTCTGGAAATCTATGCAAATTGAAGAAAGTACAGAATTCTCAATTTTTGAGTCAAATGATGACGATTCATTTGTATCGGATGGCGTAATCGGGGAAGATCAAAAAGTGCTAACGAAAGAAAGATTGGAATATATCGCTTATATAAATCATATGGCTAAAAAAGATTTATGTATTAGCGAATCCGTCAAAGATGAGGATAGTCAATTTGAATTAAATCATGAAGAACTTGAGGGTATTGTTATATGTGCAAATATGGATAGAGAAGCATTTGACCAATCTGAGATGCCAAAAGTGGTGCAAACAAAATCCATCACACTTGCAGAACATACTGCGAATGAAAAATTGAACGAAATATTACCAGTCGTTAAGTTGGAACATATCAGTTATGTCAGCAAAATTACCAGGCATAAATTCCCTCTCTTTGATTATTGCAAAGATACTTCGGATTCTCAGAAAGCATCTTTATTAACCAGCTTAAATGATAAGTTGGAATTAACTGCTGAGGAATTGGAACATATTGCTATTCCATGTTTGGCTGAAAAATCATTTTCAGAATTCCAGGATTTAAAATTGCAAGCGTTGCAAAGGCAGTCCATAAGTAAAAATCAAAATGAAGTTAGATTTGACTGCAATGTTGAAACAGGAAAAGAACGATATGAATTTTTTCTGAATGGTGGTCAGTCGGTGATGAATTCTGCAGTGCTAGATGCTGTAGAAGTTTATGAAACTGGTCATGAACAATTGAAAGATGATAAAAGCTCGATGTTATTACATGGAGACCTAACTGTTCCATTAGACGAAATGTCTAACATAGACGAAAGTCACAAAAAGAAAAATTTAATTCAAATTCAAAAGAATGCTCAAGTTGACCAAGTAAGCGTCGATAGCAGGCACTCGATAGGCAATCCCGATATTCGATTTTGTGGTCCAGTAATTCAAAGATTATATCCAGAAACTGAAACAGCATACACTAAATTCCAACGGTTCCATCCCTCCCATAGTGATACTTACATAAACAGTCCGCCGAGGGGACTGTCTGCCGAAGAAACTGTAATATTAAAATCAGTGAAAGTATCAAGAAAACCAAGAAATGTTGAAGATGAGTATATAGAGTTGGCAAATCAGGAAAGTGACAGTGAGGACTTTGAGCATTCAGACAGAACAGGGAGAAATTTGAACTTATTTAGTTTTAAACCTTGTCCGACTGTTTCCAGCATAACTGGCGTGCCAAGTGAAGTTGCAAGTGGCGTAGTATTAACTGATGAGTCTGTGGTATGTGATCAGTTGGCGTTATCGGGAACTTTGATTGAAGAATCGCTTACTCATTATAACATTCCACAAGTTATAAGAATCGGTTCAATAGCAGGTACGGATTATTTCGAGGAGAAACAACACGAAGAAAACGGAATTGGGCATATTAATATGTTGGCAAAAGAGGGATCTCAGAACGAACAAATTGGATTGGATGATGGCATCCTAAAGTCTGGATCTGGTCAATTCTCATCTGAATCCCTTAGTCATTGGCGAAAAGAATTCGCATTTGAAGGACCGCGGGAACGATGCACGAAACAAAAAGAACAGCAAAGGATACAGTCAATTATCGACAAATCCGTGATAGAATCCTGGGTGGATGAGTCACGCATCAGAATTCGGAGAAATGAAGAGTTCGATGATGATACTAATAATTTTTCGAAAATAAGTTGTAAATGCAATGAAATAATTGGGGGTGAAAGAGGCACCATGCTTATCAAAGGCAAATCATACCCACGAATTCAACCTAACGGAAAAGTTGAATTTAGTTTAGAGCATTCGAATCATTGTCTCATTGATGGATTTCATGTCACTTCAACAGTAACTTATACAGATCGACTGTATAAAAAAATGGCACGGAATCTTCGATTTTCACAAAAGATACCACATTATGGAAGGGGTAACTTCTGGAAAACATTTAATGACGAGAAAGAATATTCTGCGAAAAGAGATATTGAAGGCATGAAACCACCGTTTACTCGCGCTTCTAGTGTTTTTGTGGTTTACACCGATCAAAATTTGCTTACTTCACAGTCTACATTACTAGGAAAAGAGGGAAAGAAACATAGCGCTGAAAAAACAGTGATTCGTAGAGATAACTCAGAAGTTTCCAGATCAAATACGACAAGCAAGGTTGAAAACACAACAGACATTGGAATTAATTCCATAGAACGGGTAGATTCAACTTTTGACATAATTTCAATATCACCTGTTTCACAAGGTGGATGGGAGAGATCTAGAAAGACTTGCAGTTTTTCCGGATCTCTGTTATCACATTCCATGTTTACAAAAGTGGAGAATGGTGAAGGTAAAGAATCGTTAAAACGTTCTCCGACATGGCTACTGAAAAATGAGAAACCTCGAGGGACTCACCAAATGACTGTTTTCGAACGCTGTGAGCGAGAAAGCATTGCTGGTGATGGATCTCTGTTGCATCATGCAGACTGCCTGATGCGCCTCAATTTTTTCGCAGAACGGATAACGGAACAAATTGCCGAACTCGCTGCTGTGGAGCTAGGAAACCGCTTCAGAGCTGAACTTAATCCAAGGGCTAGGTATTTCTTGCAAATGAGCGCTGATATAGATAGCCAAGCGGAATCAGCACATGTTACGTCTTCCGAAAGTGATGAAGAAATCGAAAGAAAAATCACATTGGGGTTAGAGATTTCTTTGAAAAGATTTATGTCTCCTGATTTACGAGAGCTGTAGTGAATTCCGGATTTTTTTTGGTATTCTTTATATTGAATTTATCAAGTCTTATTATTCAACAAGAACAAAAAAATTTTTAGTATATCTTTCAATGTTTGTATAGTTTGCCAGTTCATTTTATATTTTTTTTACCCATATTAAATCTTTGACGACTGTTTCTTTTCACTTTTAACTTATGAACTTGAAAAATTAGTCATAAGATTATTCTCTATTTCAGTTTAACTGAACAAAGAGAGCAGTATTCAGTAACGGTGCCAAAGTCCGGATCATCTCATCGAAGTTCATCCTGGTTCTCTTTATTTGGAGGCGGCACGATGAATGGAGAAGATAGGCCACGTTCTCCGATATCATTTCTCTGGCGAACAAGTCATCGACAAGGCAATGCATTGAGTCAAAAAAGTTCTCCTGATGGTAGGAATGAATTCATGGATTTGCTTCGAAGAACTTCTGGAGCTTCAAGCAATGGTTTAGATATGAGTACGAAATTACCTGACAGTGCATTAGCTGGTCTTTCAAGTGAGGAGCGTGACCATATTGAAAAAGTTCGTTTTTACTACTAATAATGCAAGTTTTATGTTATTAATGCAATAATGTTAGAGACAATATTTCAAGGAAGCCGCAAATCAGTCTTAATTAGCTGTATTGTCAAAAAATTTTCAAAAATTACTCTGTCATCCTTCATTCCAATTAATTGAAAAAGAAATATTTATAACAGTACGATCTGGTCAATGATTGCAGTATAATCCATGATTAACGGAGAATGCAGCACATAAAGCTCCTTCTGAAAAAAATGGCAATATTAACTATCAGTGTTCTTCTTTTAATTTACGCGCTAGTTAGACTGGCTGTATTTGAATCGCTTCACCTTAATCTACTGGCATATAAAGCAATTTTTCGTACACGTTATTCAAATTCGAACTTAAATTTCAGGTACTAAGCGCAGCGAACCGACGATCTCGAAGTAGCCAGTCAACACCAACGGCTTCGAGGTTTCTGTTTTCTGTGTTAGAAAAAGTTAAAAAAGAATATCTTATAATTTTTTTTTTTCTTTTTGCAAAAATGTGCATATCAAATTACTTGGTTCCACAAGATTATAAGAATTAAATGTTTAATTTTTATCGACAAATAAAGTATTTAATTTATCCATCTGGGCAAAATATGTCAAGTTTTCAGACAATCTATTTACAAACTTCCGGATATGAATGATTTTGAATTGTGCGAACGGATACACATCAAAGGTGTTATTGAAAAAGCTGGAAAGGGAGCATTTCCATTTGTTATTAAAATTACAAAAGCAGATAGTGTCAAAGAAAGTTCAATGGATGCTGTTGATGAAGAGAAATCCGACAACACTGTCAATCAGATGACAAGTAATACGAATGAGCTTGAAGAATCGGTGGATGGCAATAAATCAAGAGTTTTACTGGAGACATCAATAGAAAGTATTTCTTTATCTGAAAGACTGGCTAAACAGCAAAATGAGCAAATCGTTGGAAAGATAACACCAGAAACTAATACGGTAAAATTAGGACAGGAATTGACTTCGGACGCAAAAGTTCATTTCCAAAAGAACAGGAGAAATGAGGAAATTAGCTGTGGAATTTCAGATGCAGAGATGAAGCATATTCAAAAAGTCACAGAAGCAGCTGTGATGATGGAAGATGACATCCAGTGGATGAATTGGCCCAGAAGTGATCACCAAATTGTAGAAAATCTACAAAATAATACAGCTATCAATTCATTAACAGAATCAAAGACAGCAGAGAAAGTAAATATGTCGGTGGGTTCCAACATGGAATGGGAGTCAGAACCGAGTAAGAAAGACGTTCTAACCAGGGTTTCTGCGACTGGAAGGATAGAACCGGGAAAGATAATGGAAACAAAAGTGATTTATGAAATACACCACGAAAAAGTGGAAGATTCGGGAACAAACGCAGCTAGCAGCATGGGCGATACAAATTCGCTTCAGGTACTACCATGTTTGAAATCAACAGTAATAAAAATGGCCACTTCTGAAGAAGATTTCAATAGAGCAAAGTCTGGTAACATAGGTATGCAAACAATCAAAAATCTTCAAAATTACGAGAGATTAGAAAAGAAGCTGACTGAAGAGAAAATAACGCATATCAAGGAGCTGAAAGAACAGATAAATCATCCGGGAAAACTCGAGAATCCTATTTTGAAAGAAGTGATGGAAACTAAGATTGCAGGCCTGAATGATGAAGAATTCGCACAAATCAGATTGGTTAATGAGAGGGCAAAGCAATTGGAGAAATTAGACGAATTTAACACCCGAGAAATACAAGATATTTGTTCGACTGAAAAAGAATTAGAACAAACTAGAGCTGCTGGAGAACGAGCAAAGAAACTGCAACCTGTTGACAGGTCATTTCCAGGTGAATTCAAAACCGACAAACGGAAGCAAGGGAAGGAAGACAAGTTGTTGCAAATAAAGGCTTTGGAGAAACGAGCAAAAGAGATGGAATCATTTGCTACTTTGAGAACAGAAAAAACAACGATTGTTGATGATTTGAAAGAAAACAAAGGTATCATTCCTTCTAGAAAGAAGACTTTAGTCTGTACCGTTGAAGGAGAAGCAAAACATTTACAAAACGGTATCCTTGAGAAAAAAGAGGCGGGGACATTGCAAGGTCAGAGTAAAGAGAATTACATTTTGACTGAGGAAGAACTGATGCAAATACGAGCTGTCGAACAACGAGCAAAACAGATGGAGGGATTTTACATTTTTGAAAAACAGTCCACAGGAATACTCGAAAAAAGAAAAGATTCAGACTTGAAAACAAATGGACTACTTACTGAAGAAATGTATCAAGATCATTTAACCAAGGAAGAGTTGGAGCAAATCAAAGAAGAGGAGCGAAATGCTATTTTGCAACTTGAAATGACGGTTCTGGAACGATTTAGAGCGGAAGATGAGATGACCGGTAAAACAAAGAAGACGGAGCCGCAGCAAAAAGATGTAGCATTGAGTGAAACTGCTTTTAATAAATTTGCTAACATGTTGAATCCAGTCAAGAACAGTGTAATTACCATGCTGCCTTTTAAACGTAGCGCCGACGAGACAAAATTTTTCCAAAACACTGCCTCTATAGATAATTTGTCAAAAGCAAATGGGCAAAACATGGAAAAATCAATGCAAGCGTACCCTGAAAATCAAAAATTTGAAACCAAGATACCAACAGCAAACAAAACTAATCGTACTTATAGCAGTGAAGTTTTAATAACAACGAAGAATTTAGCTTCCGAACAAACAGCTAATAGATATGATGAAAATCAAGATTCAGAATACATATCCTCAAGTGAATCATCAAATTTCGGTCCGGGAACATCAGATGAAGATGAAGAGATAGATAAGAATAGTGTGAAGTCGTTCGACCTGTTTCCTGAAACAAGTCCAAGATTTACAAATGATAATGATCTTCCAAAAGTGAAGGAACCGTCAGCGAAGTATAATATCATAAAAAGTACGGACTTGTCACTAGAAGTTATTCCGAGCTCTACTCATATGAAACTTTTGCCACACAGCAAAACGAAAGTGTTCAGTCACAGAATACAATATAGTGTTATAAATGAAGAAAACGCTGATAGATTTGCTGGGCTAACAAACGAAGAAATTGAACATATTAAAATGGTTGATCTCCAATTTAAACTTGGGAACGTAGAAAATGTATCAAAAGTTTCTATACACAATGACGATGATTTAGAAGTTGAACATGATGTAAATTCTGCAAACGAACTGATTGTGAATGCCGAGGTAAATAAACCACAAAGTAAGGAATCAATAATTGATGAAAGGAGGCCGAAAGCTTTACATATTGTTAACGTTGATGATAAAGTAAAATCTGATATTCATGCAAGCACGGAATCCGTGGAAAGTAAAAAAGATATATTACACAGTGCAACTGAAATTGATAAGTTAGTGGAACAATCAGTTAAAAGGGATTTCACAGCCAATGAACAAAGCGAGTCATGGCAAAGTGCACATGCGAAACGAGATATTAAAGTGAAATCATTGGAGGAACTCGGTCGTGAAGCGAATATTGGGAAGTGGTATGAAGAACGTTTGAGTTTATTGAGAAAATTATGTGCTGAAGAAACTGCTGAAATTCCAGGTTTTGATTTGAAATTGCATAATTTGACAATAATTACTACGAAAGAGGCATTTTTCCGGACACTAAAACGTAATCAATGAAACAGATTAAGAATTTGCATATTCATAACTACCTGTTCAGACAATCAAAAAATTCTCCGTTACTTAATTGCTGTAACAGTTATCCAGGACAGAATTTTACAGACAGATCGATCATGTGGTATTACTTGAGAAGCCTGAGCATAATGCTTTTTTGATGTATTTTTAGTTGTAAGATCATTAAAATGCATTTAAAAGATCGATAAAATAAACGTTAAGCAAAATAATCCCCAGAATAATTCTTGTGAATTACTGATCATAATTATTAATATTAAAAATTAGTATTTAAACTAGTTTATTTTATTCTTTGTCACTATTGTTAGCTTTAATATTTTTTGCACATGCTTCGTTGAGCGAATGCATGCTCAGTGATTGTCATGTTATGAAATTTGTTTATTTTAAATTAAGAATCCGTAAGAAGCTTTTGAATTCAGAAAATCTTCAAAGATAATGAAGGAAACTTTTTTGGTGTAAGGTCATTAATTCTGGATAGTGCAAATTTAGTAAAAGAAGAATGGAAGCAGTAGTATTATCAGTATGTTAAAAAAAAAAAAAAAAAAAAAAAAAAAGGTTTCAACGCTTAAAATAAGATGATGACGAAAAACAAACTTGCCAGACAAGAGTACATTTATAAATTAATCCAATTTAAACTCTAAAAACAAATTCATGAGTAAATTTTGATTCCAATGCAAAATAAGCACTCGTGATAGAATGATACAGACAGATGAAACGAATGATACAGAATGATAGAACGATACAGACGAATTAGACAACAGTTTTTCGAAAAAATTTACTATCAAGCATAACGAATTTATGCCTTGATCATAGATTTATTCATCATTAATTTTGATTTTAATGATAATCTTAAATGAAACTGGGATTTTCTTATATCATTACGAAATGTCAAATATACATATTATATCGGATTTTTCGATATCATATTCTTCCATTCAGTAAATCCGAAAGTATTTACTCACAGAAATGGAAGAAGAAAATGCATTGGGAGAATCATCACACTTGCTGCCATCGCTATCACTATCACCGCCATCATCTTCATCATCGATTGGAGCTCCAAAGGCTTTCGCAGGCATTGCGCATTCGCCTATCGATCAAGCATCACAATTAGCAGCACCAGCGGTGCAAGTCTCAGCATTGCATGCACATTCATCAGAGAGCACCTCGCAGCTCTATGCATCATCATATTTCGCTGCTTCAACAACGCCACAACAACATTCGCAACAACAACAACAACAACAGTATTTACCAGGTACAGTACAAATATCTTTGTTTAATAATACAGTAGACAAGATGAATTTTCTATTCTAGCTAATGCCCTTCTTATCTCATTGTCGATTAATTTAGAAATTTTTAAAAGATCGTGTTTGTTGAATGAATATTTGTGGGAACAGTATGAGCCATAGGGCATTTCAGCAGCATTTTAAATTTGTCTCCTCACTGAATAATTTATACGCACAGAAAAAGAGCAGCAGTGGAATACCGAAAGAGCACCACGTGTTGCCACAAAAAATATGCTTGGTTCATTGTCGCGTTTGGCTGGTGACGCATTCAAAGGTGCGAAGCAAGCTACTGAGCAACTTGTTCAAGTTGCACAGCATGCTGCTTCCACTTCCGACTTGACAACGATCACTAAGGTTAACATTTTTGTGGTGTTTTATAAATGCATAATAAACTGAATATGCCAAGAAATTTGCAATAATTGATTTGAAGTTAATTAAAAAACTAATTTTGATTTCATCATTCTCACCAAGGCAATTTTTTATTTAGTTTGAATTTAAATTTGTTTTTGAAATATTTGCCATTTCCTTGCGCCACATTTTCAATTTTTCTTTGAAATGAGATTGAAACTTTTAATCTTATTAACTCTGGACATTAATCAATATAAAAATGAATAACTAAACATGTCTAGATACAAGGAAAGATTGGCTTTTCAAAATCCACAAAATTTCATGCTTGAATTCTCTTAAACTATTATTTATTGATGAATGAAAAATTTATAGAGCTTAATTTGTAGCCAAAACTTTCACAAAGGGTATCCTCTTCGTATCCGATATCTTCAAGTCCATCTTCGCTTGAAAATGAAATATTGTCTGGTTTGGATGATTTGTCAGAAGAAGAACGTCAAAAAATCATGGCTGTAATGGCAAGCGCTGAATTAGACACGGCATCGACTAGTATATCTGGATCACCAGCTCCGGTCAAAATATCCGTTTCGCATACGGTGGATTCATTTTTCAAAAATGAGGACCGAAGGTTGAAATTTCTTTTGCCCTGATATCTCTACATGCTTCCGTTTCGAGTTAAAAAAAAAAAAAAACTTCAGAGAATAATAATAATAATAATAATAATAATAATAATAATAATAATAATAATAATAATAATAATAATAATAATAA
>KZ270009.1:504131-528831 GCA_002249935.1 Onchocerca flexuosa | reverse complement strand
TAAGCAATAAATAAAAAATAGTAAATAATAAGTAATAAATAATAAGATACATATAATAAATAGTAAATAATGAGTAATAAGCAATAAATAATAAACAATAAGCAATAAATAAAAAATAGTAAACAATAAGTAATTAACAGTAAATAATAAATAATAAGATATATCTAATAAATAATAAGTAATAAATAACAAATAATAAGTAATGAGCAGTAAATAATAAATAACAATAAATTAATAAATCAGTGGTAATATAAGGAACAACTTTAAAAACAAATAATATGAGGAAACAAGTTTTTTTAAACACAAACTTTTTTATTTTCTTTTTTGCTTTTTTTTAAATGATATGTCTGTCAAAAAAGTTCGTTTGTTTTCTTATTTGGTTGGTAGAGAGTTGTAAAAAATGAGAAAAATACAAAGTAAAAAAAAATAAAAAATTTCTTCTTCTTCTTCTTCTCCTTAGTTTGATCGGAAATTTCGTAATCTATGAGTTTGATCGGAAATTTCGAAATTTCGTAATAAAAATTTTCACTGAGCTAATCGCATTGTTGCAGTTTAATATTTACAGAGCTTCAACAAGTACTTTACCTGAGCAATCACAAGTGGTTTGTGGCTCAATCAGTGAAGTAGAGTCGAAGCCATCTGCTATGATGCCGCCCTTCTCTATATCCACAGATATTGTGGGTGAAGTGGACTTGTCATCTTTGTCGCCAGCTGAACGAAACCAAATCATCAGCGTGATGAAAGCTGCCGAATCCGAGGAGTCAAATATTATTCCACCTGCGTCATCATTCATTTCAGTACTGCCTCCAATTACGCAAGTTGATGGTTTGTTCTTCAGTTGAACAATCTCGACATAATTATTTTCATTTCGTCTTATTATTATGCTTAGAAACAACATTCCAGACAGTTGATTAAATGATGATTAATGATAATAATTTTCCAACTAATGCATGTCTTGGTAAAATTTTTTGGCTGGATCGTTTTTCAAACATTTTTATAGATGAATTTCACGATAATTTAGCGAGACTTTCACCATTTGAAAAACACCAAATCTTGGCAGTGATGAAAGCTGCACAAGAGGAGCATTTCGAAGCTACTCATGCGGTCTTATCTCATCCTCTTTCTCAAAGTGTTAATGTTTTTTCGTGAATTTTTGAAATAATAAAAGTCTCTCTAAAAACTAAATTAATTCAACTAAATGAAGTATGAGAATAAGATTTTAATAAAGCATAAGTAATCGATTTGCATCCAATGCATTAAATGAAAACTATTTATTTTAGGAACATCAGGAGCTTATGATGAAGGAAATGAATGGCGTGAGAGTAAAAATTCTGGATATACTAATGATACGTGTGCAAAGAATGCTGAGAAAAATATCCTAGAAATAGAGAAGATTGAAATTTTAACAAGTTTTATGGAATCTTCTGCTACATCCTCCGTCGATGTCACATTACCGCAATTGAACAGTGATTACACAAGAATTGAAGATAGCAACTGCGATCCCAGTGTCACCAATGTAAATATGATATCGAGTGTTGTTATTGGTACTGACATTCAGGAAGCAGGTAGTCCATCAGCACCCGGAAGTAGTGATTATGGCAGCACCGATTTTGATTATACTTACGGAGATGATCGAAGGTTTATATTTGATGGTGTTACCCAAATGGAAGATTCCTCGAAAGAAAATCAAGATGCGGACAGTGGTGTTGGAACTTTCGACTGGTCTGATCAGGTCAAAAATTTGTTTTACTTCCATATTGCCATAATGAACCAATTCTTTCTTTCTTTTATTTGCAAATTAATTGTTGGTTTGTAATGCAGAAAGAGCATTAGCAACACCTTTGCTAAATTATACTGGCTCAGAAATACGCTTCATTGGTTAGTGCATTAAAATGATTTTAGTTAATGTATCTTGGCACTTTTCTGATTTTAAATGTAACCGAAAAAAAAAAAAGTTAGTACATAGTGATGAAGTATAATAATTTTAAGGGACATTACGAATGGACTGAACGAAAGCCTCGAATGTGGACAACAGTTTTCAGCGAGGAAGAAGAAAAAAGTGACATAGACATGCAAAAGCACGGAAAGAGCGCAGAAGATTATATAAAAGCAGTCGATTCACATCATCAGATTGTCGCACTTACTGATGGTCGGTCTTTGCTTTTACTAATTTATGGTTAGGAAGGAAATTTTTTTAGTGCCCTTTAAATCCTTTCGAACAGATTTCCACATTTTAAGAATTTAATGATTAAGGGTTTTGAAATTACATAGAAATATTTTTCAGATTCTGAGAATACTATTAAGGAGTCAAGTGTTATTACTGAAAAAAATCTGTGCAAGGCAGATACGGCCCATGATAGTGATGAACAATGTTTTATCAAAACTGTAAGTCCCTTTAGTTTGATTTGCATTTTATTTTTTCGAATATAATGCTATTCAAATTTATAGTAAACTAAAGGAATTAAAATTTGGACTTGCTATTAATAGAAAATCCTTGATGTGCAGGTGCTTTAGAGATAAAAAATTTTTGTGAAAAGTTTATAGACATTGAAAATTCTAGGACAGTTCTTCGAAAAAGACTGTAGAAACCGCTGCTCAACATGAAATATTGAAAACTGCGCACATTATGCGGTTCGTTATTTCCCTCAAATTTCTGTTTAATAAGGTTTACCATCACCTTCAAATGATTCATTTTAGCTTCAAATGATTCATTTTAGTAGTTTCTCTTTGTTGATATTTAATGTTTATCATGTCCAGGACTCCACCAGCAATAACAGTAACTGATCACGGTGATGGAATTCGAATAGCAGTTGATGACGATTCTGATGCTGAAACAAGTCCCTCCTCTGATGAAGATGACTATCCTGATCAGGTTTATCAAGTTTTAGTTTAGATTTCCAGACTATAGCTTCATCATTTCCTTTGAATTATCTAAACTCGTAATTTTAGGTAATCGAAGTGCCCTCCGCACCATCAAAGTCGTACGACGAAGTCGAAAAAGAACAAGAGCAACAAGAGGCATTCGGAAAAGCAGTTCTACAACAAATACAGGTTAAAAAATTCTCCTAATTAGAAAATATTTACACTACCAATTTCGATTTGATTAGTCAAATGAAGTCCCAAAAATGAGCTTTAAATCATTGTCAGGCTTTTGGAGAAGCAGCAAATGATGAATTTGACGTGCAGTGGGTTCATGATAACTTAATTAAAAATGAAGTGATAAGTAACATCTTTGCGCACGATGAAAGTACGACACCAGCGGTAAAATTTCTTCTAATATGAGTTATATCTTCCATACATTCGTCATTTTGATAGTGATGAGCATGTTACTGATAGTAAATTGATATCAGGTAGCTTACGATACGATCCTGTTATCAGTCGAAACTGAGCACGCTGACAAAACGCCGAACTTGAATACGATCAATTCCGAGAGGAAAAATCCATTCCTGAATACGGGTAATAATGACAGTACACTAAAAATCGTGGAAGAAAATGAAAATGTGAGTAAAAAGTTCATGAAACTTATAATTCAAATTATGCTTTTTAAATCTTTTTAGATCCACTGAGAACTGGTTTTGTTGCTTCATTATTTTTTATTCTTATTTTTGATGATTTACTCTTGACGAAATTAGGTTTAAGTGATATTGGTGATGATTAGTTTATGAAAAAATTGATTATAGTCATTGGAAAGTGAAGATCTCGATTACACAGCTGCAGCTAGTTATTACAACAGCCAGTCATTCTTAACTCATAGACCTGGTTCGGTTTACACAATTCCAGAGGATAAAGAGCAAGATGATGGGCAAGTCAGTACCGATTCGAAATTTTATGGTAAGCTATAAAGTCAAATCAACGAACCGAAGATCTTTTCTGGTTTTTCGACATTCGTTATATAAAAGTGAGATTTTGACTCGTCATCAGTGAGTTATCAATGACGAATATTTTTTTTGTAATGCTATAAATATTTAAATTAGATGAAAAGAGTTTATTGGATGAAATTTAGCAAAAGAAATGGTTCGCAGGGTACGCGCAGAATCATCAATTCTAAAAGCAGCTTGTAAATCCTCTTTGCTTAGTGATGCAACAACTGCGTTAAATATAGTCTCAACATTGAATTCTGCTCAAAAAGGTTAAAATTTCATGACGCAACAAAGCAGTTAATGTATCAACTTGTTTTAATCTCATTCGCTTGAACTTTCGTTTTATCTTGATCTTTTCGATAAATCAAAATTAATTTATTAAAAATTTATAGGAACTTATTCCAAAACTAAATAATTCCAGACCGAGATGTGACGATAACCGTCTATAGCAGTGACTACTATAGTCAGTTGCAAAAGCGCCAGAATGAGGCTTTAAAACAAACGTTGTTTCACGGTGCGGAAACGGATACACGGACTCCTGCAGTTGAAACGAATGTAGACAGCTTTGAAGCTTCATTCCAGTTGAAACATATCACTACATCTTCATCAACAGTCGTACAAAAAGTCAATCAATTTTTCAATTTTTACCATAAAAAAGATTTAGGAAAGGCAGATAGAGATACATTATCTTCGAGAATTTCTCGGAATCTTCTAAAAAACAAGATATTAGATTTATTTACGGATCATGTGATTTTCCTAAAAACTATGGAAGCTAATATCGGATATTGGCTTCTTACTTATTTCTTAAAAATGAATGAATTGATTTAGATTCAACTATGAAGGAAAATTCGACAAAAATAGGGTTGTAAAAAGTACTCATGAAAAGCATTATATATGTACACTAAACGTTTGTTGATTTTAGCTATTTAAATGGGTTGATTATTTTCTTTCCTTGATTCAATAGAATGTTAAATAATTTATTGAGAGGAATATTGAGCTAATGAAAATTTTTACCACAATTCAAACTACTGATTTCAAATTATTCGTACAGTAATTGTACAAAATTCATAATAGTTCATTCATGCAGGAGCCTGCTTTCTCTTTATCCTCCAGTGGTGTTTCATCATGCAACAGTGCAATGCTCTTTGATGTCTCTTCGCACCGTATGGCATTAGGCGGCTTCAGTGGCATCAAGAATGGATGGATTGATGAAGTGGAAATATCCACAAATTCAGCTGCCAACAGTATTCTGTTTTATATAGAGTTTATCTCGTCATTGTCTTTTTCTGTTTACAAATATTTAATGCCCATATTTATATGCAATTTTATTTCCGTGAGGTACGCTACACTGAACTGTCGATCAGTTCTATTCTTCAGAAAACGAATTTGCTAATAGTTTTTGATCCATCATGCCAATATAATTATGTTTTAGAAAATGATTCTGGAACTGATGCATTGAAAATGAGCGCAGGAATAACCCGACATCTAAAAATCGAAACATCACCGAATTCTGTTTGTAATATCCCAAGTTTTCATAAGAAATTGGGACAGTCATTCAATTCACCTTCCAAAGCAAAATCTGCATTATTGTCAGAGACGTTAGGAAGTGGATTGGATTCGAATGTTACAGCTATATCACCCAGATTTGAAAATGATCCGATAGCCACAAGGTCACCAACATTTGATTTGTATATTTAAGTTATTGATTCATTCAGGCCTTCTGCAAGAGCATTCAGTGTTAGATGCTTCTTATACTATCTCTTATAAAAAATGAAATATTAGAATAATAATTTCTTCTCGCATTTCTGATTTCAGATTACCGAGTAGCTTAGCTTCTGATATATATATATATATATATATATATATTTATTTATTTATTTATTTATTTATTTATTTTTGTTGCGACAAATAGGTTTTTAGATTGAAGCGATCACCAGCCATGATGTTGATGGGTGGCCAACAATATCACATTCCTAGCACGTCCACAACTTCCGAACTATTGTCTACTGCTTGTATGCCAACTTTGTTTTCACAGACCATTCCAAAAGAGGTCGTTTTTTTTTTTTTTTTTTTTTTTTTTTTTCATTTATTTTAGATTTCCAGAAAAAAAAAATCCTACTGTCGTTATTTTATTTCATCAAGTCCTGTTGCATTCTGTTTTATTTCTAAACTTAAATATTTTTTAATTTCATTTCCTGAACATTTTTCCAGATATAAAAAAACCTATGAACTACTTTGAAATACTTCAGAATAATCAGCTTTGCAGAATAATGCTTACAGTTGCAATTATTTTGAAATTATATTGGAAAATTTATTAGTAGTCGATATTACCATTTTAGCATTAATAAATTGTTGCAACCTTGCTGGAAAAAAGTGTAAAATGGGAAAAATGAAGTTTAATAAAATAATATTGGCAATAAATTATTATTTGCAGTTATTAAGGTTCAAAATATCAACGAATGATTGTTTCCAGAATCAAATTCTCGAATTAATAAATTTAGTTACCAGTTCACTTCTAGCATAAATAATTTCTTTCAAAAATCGAAAGAGTGAGGAGTTAATATGATCAGTTAAAAAAAAAAAAAAAAAACAACATACTTAAAAGAATATTTGTGTTGATGTATGTATTTCATTCATTTCAGGTTGCTTCTCAAAACAGTTGTTCTCCTGAGATTTTAGCAAATTGTCTTAATGAGTTTCTCGATTTTTTCCAAAAATGAAAGAGATTCTTTTTTTTTTAATGAATTATTTCTTTCATAAAAGAAAATATCTATTATAGGTGTTTCATATAGGAATGAGAATCAAGGAGAAAGGAGATCAGTTATATTTACAATTATTTGATCCCAAAACATTAGTTTGTATCGTAATAAATAATAAAGCGATTTGCAAATATATTTCTTATAATTTTTTTAACTTACAACAATTATCAGAGAAATTAGAAGAAAAAGTTTTAAATACTAATCACTGATAGTAATATCAGTTAGCATTAGTAGTAATGCTTGTCATTCAAGTATTGACTTCACGGAAATAATTTAATGTGTAGTGGAGATCCTTCTTTTTAACTCTCAAGGGAAATACATTAGAGGCACGCATGATTATCGTAGTGTCCCCAAGTTCGTTACTGCAAAATTCACAATGGATAAATCGAAAAAGAATTATTAGTAGCGTTAGATAAATGAGAAATCTAGAAATTCTTTCGAAAAATAGTCTGTAATTAAAGAGATCTGTTCATAACTTCAAGTTGATCAGCAGTAATGTGATTTCAAGTAGCTATCGTTTCATCCTCCTCCTGCTTTCTTTCTGGAATTACTAAAAGTATATGCATATGAAGATCGATGATATTCGAAAGCTGGAAGTTTTAAGGCCCAAAATATTCCAATAGCAAAGTGCTGAATCTTCTTGAATTGAGATCCATCCTTCTTGCGTTTGTTTGGGATGGAAATTGAAATCAGCAAATAGAGAAATTTTGCCTCGAAATTACGGCTTTGATGAGCATTTCCTATTTTATGCCACAATTTGATGAATTACTTTTCTCAATTTCAGCTTCTACGTTACAACTTTCAATGTTTTTCATGCTATATTTTATTCCTTCTTTCTATTATATTACAAATATCCATCCATGTTATGTGGGTGTGTCCTGATGTATTATGTGTGTACGTCCGTGTCTATGTCTATAGATGCGAAAAAAAAAGCGACTTAATAGGCGTTATAGAGAGAAAAGGCCTAGAAAGGTTCGTTGTAGTTCTTTCGAAATTGGCCAGTAAACATCGAAGCCAAGGAGCATCAAAATGGTTATTGGGCATGTTTGTTCCTGCTGTTGTTGTTGCTTCAATGTTAAACGATGAAACGCAGTGCTCCTTAACTGTCCCTCTTCTGCCACATTTTCATCTGCAAATTTTTCCTTTTCCTGACTTCTTCCATTCTTTGATCATCATCCAGAAAATTCACAGCATTGATTATTAATATTGGTTTCAAAGTACTATCAATATTTATCAGCAATTCATGTCATTTAAAACTGAGAATGTTTCCATGGATGTCTTCCGCTGCCTTTGCTTTTCTACACTGATTGAATTAAATTGCCTGTTCGAGGCAATATAATTTATAAACAAATTTTTATTATAAAAGTTTTGCAACTTGACAGAATATTCTATTCACTATCAACAAAACGGATGATACAACAGCAAATCGGTACAGACTAACAGATATTTCTCAGAGTTATGATACGGATTCCTTGATACGTCGTCGATACATATGTATATATGTAGCACTTAGGCTATGCATGCATGTATATGTATGTGATGGGTATGCGTTGGTGAAATGAGCTTGCACTTCATTGATGTCTCTTGAGATTGATTTTCTTTTTTTGACAAATAGAGGTTGCTGCTAGTAAAGCCTTAGATACATAGTCTCTCGACCCTATCTAGTAATAACTGCAATCTCAAACTGCTTTTCTTGCAAATACTTTTCTTTTTCTCTCATCCTTTTGCGCTCAAGCAAACGTTTCTGCAGTAATATGATTCAATAAAAAAATTCTTACATCCATATCCCGGGCATGATGAAGGAAATTCTCCGGAAGATGTTATCGGAACATTCGCATTTGTTCCATCCCGACTTTTGCATGTCACTGAATGGTTCGTATGCAAATCTATATATACCAATGCAATTTCATTTGTTATTGTTGCAACAAAAAATCAGAATTGATTTGTTTGAGCCAATATGAATAATTCGAATGAATCAGCACGAACTATGACGGTGATTATTTTTTCGATAGTATAGATAAATGGGGGTGGTACAGAAAATTTCGGAAATTTCTGATTCTAAGAAAATGATAAGAATTTGGTAAATAACAACGTGAATAATAAACGTATCGTTAGATAGATGTTTTTCTCCATACAGCTCTTGTTAAATAAGATTACAAATAAGAAAATAGTCGGTGGATGAAGGGTCTTTCTAAGTGAATTTTGCGAATTTTATATATCGCATTCCAAAAATATTTGAACATATTACATAGAGATTTTATGAGTTTTCCAGTTCTCTTCATGCACATTTTGTGTTACGTAATTCTTAGAAATCTTATGGATAAATTTAAAAAATTTGCAGTCAAAACTATTGTCTTTTCCGATGCCTTAATTTGCTGATTCAAATGACTGAAATTAGTCGTCGCAGTTTATCAAAAGACTTCCATGTCTTTATCCTTAATCTTCGGTTCTAGCAATGGCCATGATTCATGATGTTTGTGTGAAGCCCAAATGTGCAGTTATCTTTTTTTCAAATCAAAATTATGTGGCACAAAATACAAAATAGATTTAAGTGATTCCGTGTCATTTTATGTAAAGGTACCGTAAAATACAATAAGTTAGAATAAGAACCAAATATTTAGAATCTGTTATAGATAATCATAGATAATGAAGACGTTTACAGGATGATTTACAATGTTCGACATCATTGGAGATGGGACGACGAAAGCTGCCTTCGATACCAACGCAACGTGCAGAGAAGGTCAGCGAAACGCCTTCCGCTCCAGTCTACCTCACGTCAAGCGCTCCGCTTGTATTTCCGTCTCCCGATCGACAATACCATGCTCAGGATCCTCGTGCCTACTCACAACCAACTTCTCGTACTGCCTCTCTAAGCAATTTATCATTGTCATCTTCCACATCAACCGCCTATTGTCACACTGTAGATCCCGCTATTCTTCCCGGGGCAGCAATCGTTAATGCGAAACCCAAATTACACCTTCGACAGACGACTTCTGCTGCAACGGGTGATCGCTCTTTGGTCCTGGGACATCCATCGGGTACCAAAATGCCAAGCCCACTCGCTCGGGTGTTGCTGAAGAAAGAACTGAAGGAAGTTTTGGAAAGAAGACGAGAATCCTTGGAAGCCTGTGAAATAGAGGCCAATCAAAGGCAATACATCGTTCATCGAATGCTTATTACTGGACTTTTGCCAGAGTATCGTTCTGTTGACATCGATAACATTCCTAATGTAATACCTTGCCTATTGCCTGTTGAACTTATTAGTGGCGCTCGTGTGGTACCAAGTGAAGTACCTAGTGCGACAACCTCAGTGACGACCACTCCTGTGCCTGAACGTTCTTCTATCCCACCTTCTTTATCCTCGGTCCAAAGTGGTACCCAGGAAGTGGGCATTTCCACCGACGACTTATGTTCAGAACCGAAATTTAAATCAGTTGGAGTTCAGTCGGAAAGTTCTTTTGCCTCTGCAACTGCGTATACTGCCATACCTAGCTCAGTGTATCACACAGCTACTGCTTCACTCAGACGACAAATGGAACAGGATCGGTTTGATGCATTTACTACTAATAATAATGTAAAAATGGTGCTGCAACCACGCTTCCGGTCTACGGAAACGCAAACAAATGGTATCTTGACTTATGAAGCTCATAACAATCGAAAGTTAAGTCTTCGTCACCGTAACTCAGCTAGTAATCTGTTTTCAGCTTCAGAACCAAATTTGTTGGAATCTACGGCGAAATATTTCGCGGAATACGATAGACAACTTCGAGAACATGGACGACGATTGAAGAATCGATTTGCTTTCAGTGACGATGATCCTGTAAATAGGGAAACTAGAAAACAGAGAGTTATGGATGAACTCGCTCAGCGAAAAGAAAAGATTTCATCTATGATTGACTTATATTCACCATCCGCTTTTCCAACTATTCATCCCACTTCCGATTATTCATCTACTGTTCCGCATTACGGATCTTTGCCTAGGATTGATTTTCCTACAACACGATCGCCTCGATCAAACCGATGCGATTATATAAATCGCAATCGTAACCGACCTTCATTCGGATACGGATCACTTCCACGGAATTATGAGCGCTACACTGACCGAAGTTATAGTGATGCACAGAATGATTATTTCCAATCATTCCCATTTCCAGCAGGGCGTTATAATGCTCTTTCAAGATCCTGGAATAATGTAAATCTTACTACTGCAGAAAATTCCATCCTGGATTCCAGAACAAGGCTTTATGCGACTCGGCATATGAATTATTTAGATCCATGGCTATCATATCAGCGTCTTCCGGAATCAAATGTAATTTTTGGACGTCCTTTAATGAAAGCTGCATACGATAATTCGTATAGACCTCAGTATATATCTGGCACACGAGCACAAAATTTCGATGGTCCTCAAAGTCTACCTAATACTGATATTATTTCACAGTATGCAAATTATCTTAGTAATCAATTTATCACTAATCAACAGAAGCTTATGAACGGTTATCCAGCGGAAGAGCGAATGTACCTCAATCAAGCCAAAAAACGTCCCTGTTCTGTGCCTAGGTATAGATTCTCTACCACCAGTGGTCAAGCGCCACCTATGGTGAACTGTGAGGATCCATTGTCTTCTGTGGACGTTGATTCAACATGGTTACATCCAAATCAACCAATCCAGCACTCTATCATTCCTGATTCTTACGTAAATTTCCCTTCTTATATGCAAAATGAACATTATGAAAACTGGCCTTGGTATCAACAATTCTCTTACGCGAGTAGTAATGCAATTGATAATAATGCAGTATTACCTTATCATTATTCGAATCATTTTCCTCAGACATCGAATACTCTCCCGGGAACTTCACCTCTTCTTGGACAAGTATACAGCAGGAACGATGCAAACTACGGCTCGAGACCGACTCATTATGCTACCGAGTATGGTAATTATTACCGGGACAGGGCATCATCTTATCAGTTACAAGACTTTTCAAACCGGAACAATGCCGTACGAAGTCATTATCCTTATATTCCGTGTTCCAACCAATATTATGCAGGCAACCGTTATTTGGGTGCTGGTGAGCAACCTTATTCGCCAAGTCAATCGTCTGCATTCTTGAACAACTATGCGCCAACTTCTCAACAACCTGGTCACGTAAGCAGAGCTTGGTCGAATGGAAATATTACAATGAATAGTTATGATGCCGTTTATCCAAAAGAAGATGCTCTGAACCGCTTGTATACAACACTGAGTAATCAACGTTCTATGCGTCCACAACATTACGGTAATGGTGTCACCTCATTTATGTATTCATAGCTTGAAAACTGAAATTTACATATAAAAGTTCTGCAAAATCTATGATTTTTATCATATTTCCCATTTTTTTTTTTCGAAATTTTGCGTAACAGCAACTAAATTACACCAAATAAATACCATCAAGAAAGCATCGAGGAATATTCTGATAAATTCTATCAGATCTTTGTTAGCTATTATTTTCAAATACATTTGGAAGGATTCTAATTTATAGCTTTCAGTAGAACTTGGGAAAGTGATATTAATTGAGTTTCAGTTTTAATTATTTGTGGCACCTAGCACTAGCTTCTCATTTCCTCAAATTTCTCGTCAAATTCGTTAATAATCTCGGATGTTTTGTTTTTTTATTTTCCTTTTTTGTCTGTTTGAAATTACCCAATGTTGACATTGTTGTCGTGAAAGATTTTGTTCAGCTCCTTACTTTATGATACAGTTGTCAAATCTTATTTTGATTTTTTTTATTTAGTATTTTTTTGACTTCATGATCTTCAAACATGGTGATATTGAGGTTCGATAGCCTCATCAGGATTTTATTGTTAATGTCTCACTTGTTCGTCTAATGCTCATATATTCATTGGTTATGCATGTGTTGTCAACGATACAACCAAGATGCTCAGGATGAGTGTGTTTCCTGTGCATATTCAGTTTCTCTGTTTCCATTCGATCGTAGTAAGTAATCTGGAGAAATACTTCAATTTACATCTTTTAAGATTTTTGGAGGAGAATGGAGCAATTGGAGAGGAAAAACGGACAGTGAGAAGGGAATTTTCAAATAATACCCTTTTGTGGATTGTTCATATCCAAGGGGTTTGAACATGTAGATTTGTATGAATTATTTTTTCTTTTTGTCTTCTTTATCAATTTTTCGGAAGTCGAAGTGTTCTTAGTTCACTTCTTGTAATATATGTTATAATTAACTCACTGCTGCAAACCCCCAATATTCATTAGTGGTTGGTTTCAAACATTTTTCTGTTCACAATTTTACATATGTGAGGTTGAAAAAGCACGCAGAATTCTAATCTGAAAAATCTGTGAGTCATGTGGCTTCATTATTACGAAGGACTGCAATACATTAGTCAATTAGTTAATTACTGCACTGCCCTCATTGTGAAAGTCGCAACTTTTCTGTAATCTCTAGAAGTCTGTGATGTTTGCAACAAACTATCTCCTTTTTTAAATCTTTTAAATGTTGCATTAGTTTAGCATGTTGCAAAAGCGTTTCGATTTTAAGCTGTTCTGTTTTGTTATGGTGCAGCTGATCATTATCGCAAAAGACGAAGCAGTGAAAAGCAGTGGATTTTGATTTGCTTTTTATGTTATTCCCTTTTTTTTGCAGCTGTGTTTTTAGATTTATTTGTAATTCCTTCGCTTCAAAATCGACCAGCTTCGCTATACTGTTTTTAACATTTTTGCCTTCATCTTGTGCAGTTTGCCTGAATAATTATAATTTAATCAGTCTCTCTCATTTTTTTTACTTCCCATCTGCATGCATTATGTTGTAGAAAGATCATTAAACAATTTCGGATAGATGCTTCAAATTATGTTTTTAATGGAAGAGATTTAGCAAGTAATTTGCAACATCTACCGGATACTATATACACATATTTGTTACCAGAAAAGTTGATTAAAATTTTATCAAGAAATTTCAGTCACTGCAGAAAAAATATTATCAGGCGCCATCAAAAGATCTATAACTTTTGTTATAGGCATAATTTATTTGTATCGTGTCATTTTTAACTAATTAATGTGAAGTTCTGATTTAAATAAAATGTCAAATTATATTTCGTCACTGTAATTCATGTTATTCTTTTCGATGAAACAATTTAATCTTTGTTTATTAATGTAGTGGAATCTGAATAAATATAAATTTAATATTAAGTGGTGGGGTTTTCAAAAATTCAAGCTGTTCTATTTTTATATTTTGCATGGCAGTGTATATGGCTTTGTGAATTTGGCTTTTTTTTTTTCGTTTTGTTTCATTCTTCTATCTGAATATTATTAAAACCGCTGTATTAATTCTGAATTTTTAATTAAAACAATGAATTATTATTTGATCCAGTTTTTGATTAACGAACAAATGATTGCTTGTAAAAAAAGTTGTTATCTTGCTAATGTTTGTTGTCGCATCTTAGTAATTAGAAGATTGGTTGACAGCACTTTTTCTTTTCATTTTTTGAACAAGTTTATTCCAAGATCAGTCAGATTATTAGCTGAAATAATTTTCTGAAATAGACTTTAGAAAAAGTAGGAATTAAAATCTTTAGCTCCGATTGGCCAATCTGAAATTTGATTGATCATTGAAACAATGAAATCCTTTTAAAGCATTTATGCCAATTAACAAGGGCCTTGGAAAGTTTCATTCAATCTATATTTCAAAAGGATGCATGTGGTACTTCTTCAGCTTCGCTTTCATTTACATTACTCAGAAGATATTGAAAATCTTAAATTGAGCATTGATTTTTTTAGAGATATCTGAAAATGTTGAGTTCAATGAACAAGTTAATTAGAATATAGGGGAACAAGTTGGTATAAACGAAGTTTAACGTCAGAAATCGCATGATAAAGGTTTCGGTCGGACAGAAATAGTATGAATCTTAAACAGCTCAATCTTCATATTCGATGAACTCAGCATTTTCAAAAATTTTTGGGTACTTAAACGGTTGACAATCTAATGATTTGAAAAGTTACTTAAGAAATTTTCAACTGTAAGAATGAATATATTACCGTATGTTTAAATTATTTATTGAATAGAAAATGAAAATATACCTCCTAACACGGCTGACATTTGATATTGAAATTATATTATGGTTCTGGATGGGCGATATTACACCTCATTCCCGCACATTTGAATCCAACTCTTAATGCTAGCATGAAATCAATCAAAAAATTATTTCTTTTCGTAATTCATTTCATCTGTGGATAAAAAAGGAACTTTATGAGGTGCAATTGTCGCTTGAATTGTTCTTAAAGTTGTGATTTATCAGTTATGTTTCGCATCGAAATTCGAATCAATTAAGCGAAATTATTTTTTTTCACAATAGCAGTAAAATTCGTCATTATTTTATAGTTACTTATTTGTTTGTTGATAAAACAAAGCTGCGGCTATTGTAATTATTTTATGCAGTTATTGAAATTCATTTTTGAAAGAAGTTACAGGTCTTTGCAAATGTAACATTTTAGTTTCAGTGCAGTAGAATGGATTTCATAACTACATTGTCTCGGAAAATGAGAAATGTAAAGCACTTCTGAAATCGGATTAAAATATCAAATTTCACAGTCTGGCTCTACAAACAAGTCATGCTTAGTCACAAGAAATTTACCTAGAATTGTGAGGAGGAGGAATTCTGCAGAGAAATTGTATTTCAATTGATAAAACATGCACATAAAATAAGTGAAGTGCGAAATCACTATAAAAAAAAATGAATTTTTTTAAGTAGAATCAAAGTGCGTGAAAATCAAGGCAGACAATGCTACTTCAAGAAATGGGGTCAGATTGCATGTTCAGCCAGTTCGTGTCATGCATTTCTCATTTTCAAAAATTATCATTTTGTTAACCATTCATGCGTTCTTTCAAATCTAACTGCTCAGCTGACATATTCATTCAGGCGACTGCAATCACGTCTCTAGTCTCGGACGCCATGACAGAAAAACGAGGAGAAATCGAGTAGGTTTTTATTATATCATGGAATTTGGACCTTTGGAAAAACTTGATGTTTTATGAGAATATTCCAATTGATTGGTAGCCTTCGACAATAAACAACGCCAAGTCAAAGTCCCATATTCCTTTTTTCCCTTAATTAAATTAATGTAGAAGCCAAAGTTCTTTACATAATCTGCCAATACTTCAAATCTCTCAAATCAAAAGTTAGTTTCCGTAATTCAAATATTTACATTCATGATTTTCCAGAAAAAAAAAAAACAGAAAATACAGAGTATTCCAAATTAATGCATTATGCATGCTTTGAAACCATTAAATAACCGACGCAGTAATTTGATCTCTTTTTGGTTTGTTTGTTGAAATGTTTAGTAATGAGGTGTACATTCATTTTTAGAGAATGGTTACTGCTAGTTATAGTTAGTTTATGATTTCATAAAGTTCTTCTTTTTTTTTTTATTAGAATTAATACGAATATTAACAGGTAAAAGAACTAACCGGAAATCAGTTGAGACAGTCATCCGATGATAGCGATGGAGGAGTTATTACCATAATTCAACGCGATCGGGTTCGTCCGACAAACATTAAAAAGATTCTGTTAACGCGCAGATATCACGACACCAATGTTTACTACGGTTCTATTTTTGAAACATTGAAAAATCAAATTTTGAAAGAATTTGGGTTATTATTTCAAAAAAATAGTATGGTTTAACGAGCGGTTGTTTCACTTCAGAGATCTTTGTAGTGTCATTGCAGTTATGAATGTTAGTAGTTAATCTTATGAGGCAGAGGCGCCTCTTTAAAAATGAAGCTCTAAGAACTTCTGGGAGGATTTTAAATTGCATTACAAAATTATTGTCAAAATATGAATCAATGAAATTTACGGTTTAATGAGTGCGTTACAAGTTTAATGAGTGGGTTACAGATATTGGTATTCGAGTAATAGGTGGTAAAAAACTTCCGAATGGTGAACTTGCGGCTTTTGTATCGACAATAAATCGCGGAAAGGCTTGGGAAACATTAGGCGAGATCAAAGAAGGTTAAAATTCGTCAATAATTAATTTTCATATACAAATGATATTACTACGAAAAGTAGTAACAGTTAAAAACAAGAAGTTGAATAATTTTACTATTCGTCGAACATTGTTTCTTGCAAAGCTAATTTGAATACCTCAAAGTCAGTCGTGGTAAATTTGCAACATCGCAGGAAAAAAGGAATGTTGGATTCTATTAGCGGATAATGATAATTGATCATGGTCATCAATAACCTATTTAATTGAAAATAAGACAAGAAAATCAGATTACAGATATTGTTAATCTCGTCCAAAAAATTCCACATATGGCTTGTTCCGACTTATAACTACATTATGCAGAGATTTATTAAATCTTGCATTATTTTATATCATTAAATTACTTAGATTGCTTATATCATTCATCTTAAAAGAATTGAATAATATTCAAAAAGGATGGAAAGTAAATTTTCCAGTCCTGTTTTTTCCTGAAGTAAAATGAATAATAACAAAATCTGGGAGTATACATTATATTCAAAATGGAAAAAAATCAATTCATTAGTTTTATATCATAGCATTTACGTGA
Source organism: Onchocerca flexuosa (assembly GCA_002249935.1). Classification (NCBI taxonomy): domain Eukaryota; kingdom Metazoa; phylum Nematoda; class Chromadorea; order Rhabditida; family Onchocercidae; genus Onchocerca; species Onchocerca flexuosa. Next base: position 511,659 of record KZ270009.1, on the reverse strand, counting down.
CATTTTTTCGAAAATAAGATGAAAATATGCTTGCTGATCCTAATTTAAGGGGATCGTGTTCTGGAATGGAATGGTGTACTATTAACTGGAAAAACATTTGAAGAAGTGGAGCAAGTGATAGCCGCTAGTCGGGGTGAAATTGAAGTGGTTGTTGCTAGGTTGTTGATGCTTTCTTTTATGCTTTATTATCAGTATTATTTGGGAGGTAGTAAATTTGATGAAAATTAGCTTTTATTCTGATGTTTTATGATTATCTCGCAAAGCGATTTTCGATTTATTAGCGTGTAACTTAACTGTGCTAAAGAAAATGAACTGCTGCACTGTCAACATTTGCAAAAGTTTTTTACGAATTTATGATTGGTTGGAAGTTAAAAAGATATCAGTTGATTTCGTGATAAGTAGAACTCGTTAGAAAGTTTTTATGCTTATCTCTGTAACAGTTTATCTTGAAAGGTCTAATATAGACTTTTGGGGTGCCATTCCTTTTTTGATTAAACAACATTTTGATTTTCAAGCAATCCGATAAGCAGTATGCAAATAACATCGAGTGAAATCGGGAGAAGTAAAACCATTGAAAAGCAAAAAAACAGACGAGAGCAAAAACATGGTATGGATTTCTTATTTAAAATATTATTTGTTTATATACGGTACTCAAAAATATTTTAAAATAATTCTTAACTAAGAAGATGTATGTTATAGATGAAACACGCAATCACTCACAGAAATCAGAAGCCCCTCCAGTACCTGCACATCGTTGCGCAGATGGGCGAGCATCTCTTTCTTCAGATTCTTGTCCTGCTTTGAAACCAACAGTAAATGGTAAGACGACCTCTTTGCAACCACGTAACCACACTGTCAGTATGCTGCAGGTCAGCTTAATTACATAATTACTTCCCTATCTCTTAGCAATATTTTCAACTAATTTTCATTTGGAATAATCATGATAAGACAAATTATGAATGATATTTTAAATTTAAAGGATAATGTTCGATCTGGGAATAATTGGTTATTCTATATCAGTTTAGTCATTCGGTGAACGTTTTTAATTTAATATTAGGAAGTAGAAGTCTGAAAAGTCAAAACTCATATTTAACTCAAAAGATAAGACATCATTGATCATGTGACAAGACAATATTGGTTAGAAAACTGATAAGCATTATATGTATGAAGTCCCCTGAGTTCATTTTAGAAGTATATCGAATAACATCTAATTTTAGATTTTACCATTTTATTCGTTTGAAAATTTGTCTTCTTGTTTGTATGCTGAAAATTTTTAGACTGATACGTTGGGTTATTTGAACGTGGGTTTAGCGTACAACCGATCGACATCAACACTTATGGTAAAAGTGCTTTCGGCTAAAAGCCTTGCATATCGCCAGTATTGTAATGCAATATTTTATCCGAATCCCTTCGTAAAGATCTACTTGTTACCTGGAAGAAGGTAAATACTGCTGCAATGGGCTGTGGAGTAAACTTAATGCACTTTATATTATTTCTCAACGTATCTTTTCTCGTAATATATCCAAAAATTTACAGAGGGATACAACGAGTTATAAATATATTAGACATGTAATTTTCAGGGTATCTAGTAAGCGTCGAACTAAATTCGTGCCAAATACCTCAGATCCCGTATGGGACCAAACATTGGAATATACAGTACCATTTCATGAACTATACAGTCATTATTTGGAATTTACGGTGTGGGACTATGACAAACTCAATGATAACAATGCTTTAGGAAAAGTTGTTATTAGTCTTTCAGGTGATTTTAGTTTATAAGGGCCTTTCTGATGATTGATTGTGTATCGTTCGGATCAGTATTTTTAAATTTTTTCATTCTATCTGTTCTATACCTCTGTTCTTGATAGTTTTGGCTGATTTTGCATATTTCATCTTAATTTTTTAAGATTTATGGATAGAGAAGAGCAGAAAACTGACCTGTAATAACAAACACTTTTAACTGATCCTTATTGAAAGAAACTCATTATGTTCTACAGATCCGTATGTTTTGAATGGTACGTCACGTTGGTATCCACTTCATCCAACAGACAATGATTTAGCGCTACGCTTACCTAGTCCGGAGTTCCATGCAACAGTTGGTATCGCAAATGGGTGTTCTATGCTTCATTATAATCCAAGTACGGCATTTACGATTTATGGTACCAGAAATTCAGATATGCATCACAGTTGAAATATCAAATCTTGCTCCTTCAAAAACACTGGAAGATGAAGTTAGCGCGATAATTTTGCTTGAGATTGCTACCTTGCTTCACTACAGTTTAAATCCTATTTAAGAAAACGGTAAATTCTGATTCATTAAAATCAGTCTTCATTCAAACAACTTCAAAGTTTCAGAATCTTTGGATATTAATTGTCCAACCATTTGATGATGTACACGTTACTGCGCTCAAACTGATGGGATCTGTATCTTTAACTCAAGTGAACAATCTTCAATAGCATCAAATTATTGATTAAAACATCAGAATTCTTATTATTGTGTCATCAAAATGATATTTGTCGTAAACATGTGTAATTATATACTTTTGTTCCGAACCAGAAGGAATTTCTGACGCTGCTCTGGATTCCTCCTAAATTTTTTTTAAATCTACGTTTACGGAAATTTGTTTTATCAAGATCTTGGCTTTAAAATTTCGCAGTCTCAAATAAAACTCAGTTTTTTATGTTGTTAATTCCAGATTTTCACAATTTTTTCCAATACTTTTTCCTGCAAACTGCAAAAAAGGTGTATTAGTATGTGACTAACTGCCACTCCAGTGGCGAAGCAAAAGCACATGCTGTTTTCTCGATCTTAACTTTTAAAGTTTCAATATTGTTATTTATATGATCTCATCGCTTTATAAAAACCAGTTTGTGTTCATGTTTACCTATTAGTTGCGTGAAGCTCAATCGCATCTCTTGCTATGTAGTTGTTTCTTTTCTGTATCATGTCATGAGAAGTTATTAATTATTAATTTATTATTTTGTACAAAAAAATCCATGGATTAATATAATTTGTTGTCTAGATTTAGTAATTATATCGATGGGACACTATTTAACTGATAACGTCTCAGATGGGGTTTAAACTTCCTGCTTGATTCAGTTGTTCTTTGGATATTCTTGATTAAGGTTGCAACTCGTAAAATAAAAATAAATCGATAAAGTGCACTTCTAGAATGACATGTAAAGCATATGTAAAATGCGTGGTAGGATTTTTTTTTTGATTTTTATTTATAGCTGCTGTTTATTAACTTTCCTTAGTTATTATATCGGATATGTATCATTCATTCACTTATATTGATCATAAAATTTACAAAATTGTTTCCATTTTTCAACGCAAGAATTATTCAAGGAAAGGCGATCAATAATCAGCTAACTTGTCGATTGCATAGCCTTCTTAAATTTATCAAAAGTGTACGTGGATAAACGATTCACGATAATTCCGTTAACATTATATTAATTTCATTCTCGATTCCAGTTCCATCGATACCATCATACACTACCTCGGAACTATCCATATTTAGAAAACTTCATGCCGAAATTTATGCATGCTTGCACCAAAACATGAAGATTCCTTGGGGATATTCCATTTTCGTCTCTTCGTTACTTCTGCTAAGGACTGCATTTATTTGTAGACGCAACTTTTATGCCAGTAAGAGTTCAGTTGAAAGCTAAACGGATTCTTACTTAGTTTGACGATCATAGCAGGGAGCTTCAGATGAAGCTTTCATCGTTACCAGTTCAAGATAGGTAATGACCTGAAGTCCATACATTTCTTCTCATTATTTGAAGCATAATTGACCCGAAAAACAAATACATCCGTTACCATTCCGGATTGTCCATTATGAGGATGAGAATTGAAGTTCCCATCATGTAATTTGTAGTTGCCAGTTATCTTCACCTCAGTGACCCTCTCTTTCATAACATTCTTTTCTCGCGCGCGATAAACTTGACTCACTCAGTTCTTCAAATTTTTAAAACTGTCGCATCTCGAAATTTCATCACTTCCTGCTGCCTTTCTTCCTCGCTTTCATTCTTGTTTACTGACCCCCCTGATAGCGCTTCTGATCCATCTCATTTTCATCGAGTAATCGAATTCGACTTTAGTTTTGCATGCTGCTGCTTGAACTTAAAATTTAAAAAACAACTGTGTCCGTATGAACGCAGTGCTTAGCAAACACTCATTTGAAATGATTGAGTTTCGAGTTTTTCGTCAACCTGTTTTTGTTGCAGAAAGAATGGATACCCATTTCATACAGGAAAAAATTCAAGTTTTGGATGGTGGCTTTGGCACTGAGCTGCAAACAGCTGGTTACAACATTCAGGTGAATTATCATCTATATTAATAGAATAACTACATTTATTTAAATCTGTTTAAGAACAGTGCAGAAAATTTCAGAGAAAACTGAATGGAAATACACAGATAAAAAAAATGACTAACTGCAGTACAAAAAATTGACCTCTTTATTTTTGTCAGTGTGAATAACTTCATAAAATTCGTCTTAGTTTTTGTTACTAATGATTCGGGATTTCTGATGTGCAGAAGCGAAATTCTCGAACTTCTCTTCTTGCAAGATCATAAAACAATTGTATATGAAATCCAAGAGAACAATACAGAAGTGTTGCAGAATAATTCACTTTGGAGTGCTGCGGCATTGTTTGACAAGCCAGAGCTTATATTTCAAATACATAAACGGTATATATTTCATAACAGTAGAGCCTTTGAGCAGCCTAAGATAGCTATGAGTGTTATGGTATCACTGAATTTTAATTGAGCCGATGCATAACACTTTTTGACGAATATCACATGTGTTTCATTAATGATATTTGAATCGACAATTCCACTTATTTGATTTGAAATGTGAATATAACTAATTCATGCAATAGCTGTTTAGGTTTTCTCTGCGAAAATTCTTATCCTTTTCAATATATTTATGAAATACCTTGTTATGTTATAATGAGCATTTAGCTTCATCGAAGCTGGCAGTGATATCATTCTTACAAATACTTATCAAGCTTGTATAAGCACAATGATGAATTCACGTGGCATGACGAAGGCTGCTGCTGAATCGTCCTTGAAAGTAACTCATATGCTTCCATCTGATAAGGCTGTAAAGTTCACCGAAAATTTCGCATGTAAATTAAATTTGAAATAATGTATGTTTAGAGTACTTTAAACTGTCATATTTTATACCATCAGTTTAAACCGTAATATTATTGACGTATATCTAAGATGTTGTCTTTTTTAAAACAGAAATTGGTTTCACTGGCAGAACAAGCAGTTGAAGAACATTCAGGGCAAAAAAAAGTGAAAATAGCTGGCTCAGTAGGACCATACGGTGTATTTCTTAATAATGGTTCTGAGTATAATGGGAATTACGTTGATGAGCTTGAGGAACAGGTATGGATGTTCATTTAAAAAAAAAGAAAAAAATAAACTTGAAGATAAATTATAACAAAGCATGAATATATGTGTAAAAGTAAATAGTTTGCACATTTCTGGGATTAGCTTAATTAACATGAAGGTTTATTTTTTGTCATTATTGAAGGTTATGGTTGATTATCACATGCAACAAACTATACCATTGCTTCAAGCAGGTCTCAAAGTTATAGCCTACGAGACAGTTCCATCATGCATAGAGGCTATGGCCATATTGAAAGCAGCGGATGCTATTGATCATTCATATAATTTCTGGATATCATTTTCTTGTAAAGTGAATTTTGGATTCAATGATGTTTTCAGCTGTGTTATTTTTATTTTTTGCAGTTGAATGCTCAGATTAATCTAAATTGTCAAATATTTTAACTGTCAAATAAACTTTAATCTCTGCAGGATAATGAACAAACCTGTCACAACGAGAGTTTCTACAAATGTATAGAGAAAATTTCGTATCATCCTAAAATTCTTGGAATAGGTATGTTCGTCCTAAATTTTTCTTTCGCAAATTTGTTATTACATTAAAGTAAAGATTTTGAGTACTGAAAATCCAAATCTGAAGAATTCAGGAATTAATTGCACATCACCAAATTATATAACACCGTTGTTGCAATCTGCTAGTACCTCAGTCAGTTCATTACCATTTATTGTTTATCCGAACAGTGGAGAGATATACGAAAGTGACACGAAAAAGTTGTTTTTTTTTTTTTTTATAATTTATGTCAGGTCGTCTTTTATAGCATTTCTCCTTAGATTAAATTTCTTGTAGATAAACAGTTAATTAGCTAGTAACTTTTGTTGAGAGACATGACTTTCTTGAGCAGCAAATTTGAAATCGTTATTTTTAACACGCAAATATTCTTTCAGATGGAGAAATGGCAAGTGTACCTTCCCTAATATAGAGCAGCTAATGGAATGGAAAGATTTAGGTGTGAAAGTGGTGGGAGGTTGCTGTCGAGTTGGGGCAGAAAAAATCAAAGAACTCAGCATGTTGGTTGCAAAATTGAATTCTGGATACAGTATTTCCTAGTTCATAAAAATTCTTGAACCAAAAAAATTGTTGAGTACGGCTGTTTTCAAAACAGTTTGATTAATTCAGTTGATTACAATATGAATTGTAAGCATTTTGTTTGCAACATACAATGTGTTTTTAATGAACAATAAAAAGGTTTTGCAGCTTAAGTCAGTACGGAAATAAATCATATCGAGGAGAATTTGAGATGACGCATGAATCACTGCCACACCATGCTACAATACCGCCCTCTTTGTGTTCCGTTGCTCCTGTTTTATCTTAATTAAAATCTTTGAGATTCTTATCCTTCACATACACTGTTTGCTTCCTGTTGCTTCTCGTTTACTTTAGTTAAAACCTCTGAAGTTTTTATCGCTTAACATCGATTGTTTGCTTTTTACTTCCACGAAATAGTCTCTTCAGAGCATTCTGGTAATCGTGATTAAAAACCTGAAATTAAGAAGAAAATCATTCGTGTGTATAAGTTTTAACTATTATCACTTATGCTTCTCATCCTCACTTGATAAAAAATAATTGCAACTCGAGCATACCGTGTAAGTAATTGGATTCATTGCTGAATTGCTGTATCCCAGCCAAGTGATAAACATCCATATACGCGGGTCAACTTTACATGATGAACAGAACTGCATCACTACATACATTCTGGAAGTTTGAAGTTTTTTAAATATAAACTAAGATACAATGTTTCCAAATGGCAGTCAAGTGGCTCTGCCTGCTATCTTACTGCCAGCAAGTATCTTCTATATAAAAATAAAAATGTAAATGCCTCCTGTTACAACGCAATGGACTCCTCAAATTCTCCACCGATTTTTTTCAAATTTCGACATAAGTTTGCATTCGGATAGACGAGCGCCCTTAGATAAACATACTTACTTCATTTCACGTGTTACGTGCGTAACAACTAAAAGTACGTGAGAAGGCGGAGCTTATTGACCCCGCCTTCCTTTTTTTCTCTGATTCTCCTTCTTTATCTTATCTCTCTAATAGTAAAAATGATAATCCTTCCACAATAATAATAATAATAATAATAATAATAATAATAATAATAATAATAATAATAA
>KZ270009.1:464013-497410 GCA_002249935.1 Onchocerca flexuosa | reverse complement strand
TTGGCGCGTGGGGGTCATCATCACATTGACCCTAGTTTAGGGTTACTTTTACGCAAGAAGGAGAGAGAGGTGGGGGAAAAAGGAGAATTATAGAAAAAAAAGTGGGCGGAGCCAATAAACTCCACCTACTCACCTATTTTCAGTTGTCACGGACATGACACGTGAAAAAAAGTAACATATTTACGCATTAAGAAAGTCTATTGGAGTACAACGTTGTGTCAAAATTTGAAAACAATCGGCTGGAGAACTTCTAGAGAAATGGGGTTCCAAACATGTAGCATTTACATTTTTATTTATATAGATTAATAAGTTTTGAAATATTCCCAACGGTTTAAAACTGATGAAGCATAAAATTCGAGCAAAATTATGAATTACAAACTTTGAAATTGGTGAAATAACATATTTTTCAATACTTTTTCTTTTCATTTTTCTAATATTTAAAAATTTTCTAAATTTTTCAGAATAATAAATATCTTAAAGTTAAGCAAAAATTTTTAACTTCAGATAAAAACTTAAATTTCATTTTATTTAAATTCTGTGAAATGTTCATTATTAATAATATGAATAAAACCACAATACACGATAAATACAAGAAGATGGTAAAATACACGATAAATAAAGATGCTCAACAACTGAAACGTTGATGGATTTTCTGATTGAACATATCGCAGTACTCCTTCATTAATTTATCGGAATAAACGGCTGGTATAGTGATAGTGCCATATTATTTGAGACTGGTTAGATTTTAATTTTCCTGTTTAAAAATTAAAATAATCTTCAAACTGAAGATTTTTTTTTCTATGGAATCAATTCTCTTTTATTAAAGTTTCCAGACTTATAATCCATTTGCTATATCGAATTCATACATCACAACACATGTATTCACGCGTAAACATCCCGGTGGGTTCTAATGCATCCTTCAAATACTGTTAATAATTTATAACTTTAAGAACAATTTGATCTATTAAACTGAATCGGTATAATTTAAAATGATGGAAAGACTAGGAATAAGATTCAGACATTAAATCTGCTCTCTTCCTAGGATATACCGGTCGAAACATACTGATCCATTCCACATCTGCAAGGGAGACTAAAATTTTTCATATTGTAGCGTATGTGGAATAGAACACAAAACTTTTATTCTCGCTTTTTATAATTGACAGAGGGAATGGGGGAGCTTGTTGAGTTACATTCTTGTTAAGCTGCGTTGTTGCAAGAAGAGTGAATTTCCAATCGGAACGGAAGACTGACGGTTCCGTAGGCTAGTGATATCCCTTAACTTCCTTAAATGTGCGGTGCCGAGAGTAGACGATTCGTCTTGCTCTAACATTTCGATGCGATCATATGGAACCGCAAGTTTTGAGCGATCTCATTTGCTGTGTTTTTGCAGATGACTGTATATTTGGCCGTGGATTCATCCTTATCAATGCGATTACCTGTTGACGAAAATAACGAAATGTCGAGGCGGATGATTGCATGTCAGCTAGTTTTGCAAACTATCAAAAAAGTTCAAGCCTTGGATATGGATCGTAAGATTAGATTGGTCCGTCTGATTCATTCCGGATTTCTTCCGTATCTGAATTCCTTTGGATTTGTTCTAAACCGTTCTTCTCTTTTTTTTTTTTAAATTTATTTAAGTTGTTCATGTTTCGTAAAGATTGAAGTTATGAATTTAGAAACGATGAAGGAAATGTTACTGATTGTTTTTTCATATATACGCCGTAAGTTTTGCCAGATGCTAACATCTAAACTTAAAATCATCATGAAAGAGTTCGAAATTAAGAAGGAACTGAATAGAAAAAGACATGGAGCAATTGCATTTCAGATTGACTTCTCACACAATTCAAAAATTATGCCATGCGACGTACGGAACATCGAAGATGCTGAAAGAAATCTGAATTGGTTTGTATTTTTCTTAGATTTTTGCACGAAGCTCAGTAGTTCTTCTTGTGTTTATATGGACTGGATATTTTTACTACAATTTTAGAACTTTTTTTAGATTTGAGCAGGGTAGTAATATGTGAAATTCGCTAAATTACTTAAGCTCCAAATCATAAATCGGAGATTATACACCACTTTCAACAAATTGATGAGAATCTTGCAGCATAAGTGTATCTGCTTCAGCTGATTTAATCTCATTGTTCTTACTAGTAAAGATGGAAAATGACGATGAAACTAGCATCCTTCTAGTATTCACGGATGCATGTACTTTCACTCCGGTAGGTAACTTTTTCATTTTCATTCCTCTAATTCGGTAGTTCTAGTGCTTTTAATTTAGTTTTCAATAATTAGAATTTCTCCCATAATTTAAGGAAGAGGTGAACTTGACACATTTGCCGAACTGTACAGTCAAATTTGTTTGTGTTTTGGATGAAGCTTCAACAGACGAAAATCAAATTGCTCGATTGTGGGCTATTTCGTGTATGTTTAAATAATTTTTTTTTTTTGTCTTACATTGAAATAATCATCACCATAAACATAGCGAAGAAATGAATAATTTGACTGTATACAGCACGAATTATATCTAAATTATCGAATTTTTGCTGCTTTTTATTAACATCAGATTGTTTTAGTGCAGACGGAAGGTTTCAAGGAGGAATTTGAATTTGAAGACAGTCGACCTTGGATGCCATATTTCATGTCAGATTACGATACTGTAGACAGTTATAGTGATGCTCTCGCAAATGATTTATGTCCTGTACCAACATTTTTGTTAAAATGTGGCTTATTAAAAGCATATTTCAAGGTATGTTGTTGACTTGGAGATTAATTGACATCTAAACTGCTATCTTTCTATCTGGAAATCTAAGCAATAATTCTAGCTGTTGTAGACATTGCCATCGATAGACAACGATGACTGGAGCACAGTTATTGAAATAATTGGTTTTGTTCCTGTTAATTCTTTGACGAATATGCCAACCACTCGACATCATTTTGTTATATCACAGCTAAGTATGTTCTCAAATCAATTTTTACTACCATCTTGCAAGATCTTAAGAAATCTTTAGACTTATGATTTCAGATAGTGAAGATGTGCTAAACATACTGTGCTCCGCACTACGCTTAGAAGAAAGCGTAGCCATCTGTCGCGTGAATAAAAATTTATATGGCACATTGTGTCATGTCAGGTAATTTTCCGCTTAATTTTATTACATTAATTTTTTAAAAAAACCTGAGGAGTATAATTATGAATCTGTGCCAAAATAAACGATTCGTTGACAGTATTATTTAGTTTTGGAATATCAATTTATTTTGATTTAGTGCAAAGGAAGAAGATCCTTCAGTTTATCGACTTTCAATCGTATTATTTCCACCTGGTTCAATGCCAGTTTCCTGGTTGCCTCCATTCACTACAATGTCCTCTCAGGTTGCTTTTGTTAAATTTTTCTTTTGTTTTATAACCTCTTATCTTTCTCGCGATGGTTGCTGTGAAAGTTTTAATTTCCGTTTTTATCATTCTCTTCGAAAAAGATAAAGTTTTTACCCGGAAATAACAGTTTCACTTTTTTGGAATTTTTTTCAGTTGGTAAATATTTACAGAGCGTTGTAGATGCTGGAAATGAAGAGCAGCCGTTCTGTATCAGAAATGATGGCCTTTCCAGGCCCTCCTATTCTTCAATACAAAGGACTTGTTGGTATGAGGTTCACGGATTGCAAAGTGACATTCAGAAAATTGCTCGATTGTTGAAGAAAATTCCCGATAGAACATTCTTGTTTTATTCGGTATCAACGAATATCTTTACAGATGTGACACTTTAACAGACATACTTCATTATTCATAAATCTATCGTCAGTGTTTGTCATTTTATGTGTTTTCAGGAATTAAATAGAATACATGCTTATTGTTGTGCTCTCGGTGCTGAAGATATTTTGGAAAAGTTAATTCAGGTTTTACATGAAGAAAGCTCCGCGCAGTCACCATTGATTATAAAACATTCTGTGTATGCGAATGAGAAACTGAGGTAATTCTTGCATTTTCCGGTTTTTTTGAGTTGTCCTACTATTCAAGGATAAATTTAACTAATGAAAATTTCAAATGAAGCGATGAAGGAATAATGTAGTAACTGATGCGATCAACTTAGACTCTATAGTCATCTGTTGGTCCGTAAATATAACTCAATTATTTGAGATATTTTTTGTTGATATTGTTCGATTTAGGATGTACGGTTTGAAAAATTCAGCAGAAATCCAACCCTTGCAGTGAAACGTAATGGAAGTACACTTCTTGATGATATATACGCTATTGTTTCAGGATACATTAATAATTTTTGTCTAGTCTTTGTCATTATTATTGTGAGACAGTTCTTCTACTTGTAAATAGTTTTTCGTCTTTTATTTTTTCTTTCTCTTTCTCTTTAAGAGTGATGTTGTTTTGTGCTTACAATGAATGTATAAAAAAAGCATGCTTCAAAGAACTTTTGTATGGTTTTATTCCAGTCTTTTTTATTAAGACTTGGATAGTTTTATCGGATATCAAAATATATTAATTAAATCGTGAATTATTCAATAATTTAGACAAAGTATTATTTATTTATAACATAGTTTATTTGGTATATTACATAATGTTTCATCACATTGTAAATATGTTTACCGCTTAGCTGGTGGATAATTATTTTGCAATTTTATTTTATTTTTCGTATTTTGATGTATTTTTATACTTTTCACTGCACTGTTCTGAATGAATGATTAAGTTATAGCAAATCTTACCTGATTAGCCTTAATAAAATGAGTTAGTGAAAACATTCATTGATTCATTTCTATATTTTGCTTCTGTTCATATATATGTGCAATAGAATGCAATTTTTTTTTTTTTTTTTTTTCAAATTATAATAAATTATGTTTCTCTTTTTAGCTGCAAGCATTACTCTTCTGTGAAGAATAAGGGAAGTTGAATTTAAGCTTGATATATATTTGGTCATAAGCCAAAGTATGCCATGATATGTGGAGTGCATTATAAAGAAAAATTATACAGGGGAACTGGGTTAGTTGCGCCATTCAGTTCTTCCAGTCAGTAGTTGGCGAGATGCATATGTGACATTATTATTTAATACCTTGTGTTCCCTGAGTTAGGTAAGCCATCATCTTGCATTTCATACTATTGTGAGCAAGTATCTTCGCACTTTAGACAACTCCTGCATTCTTTCTAATAATGATATGACTGGAAATTTCATCATAGTGATTTCATAGTGACACATGACATACTGCATAGGTTTACCGAATTACATTTGGTGAAATTTTCAGTTACTTCAATATTAAAATAGACGGAGAAGTTGTCTACAGTGGGGAGATATTGGCGTCATCTCTTGATGAATTAGTGACCATGAGCTGTAGATAAGCAAAATCACGTATCACTTCATGATTCATATATTATCGGACCAGTTTTTCTTAGACAAATCACCGATGACCATATTGTTCTCGGATTCATTTTCATCATCTGTTGCAAATTAACCTCGCTACTGCCGAATGCTAATAGAAGAATTGAACTTATGATATAAGAGTCTAGTAGGATGAAATTGAAGTGTTAATGTTTATGATCGGGAATTTAAATTTTAGCGTAATTTCGCATTGAAGAAGTTTCGGTTGACACCGTGTGTACTTTAAAACGCATGAGTAACGAGTGTTTCTAAATTTGAGAGACAATTTTCAGATGTTACCACAGCATTTGTTACGAGTGCTTAGGATATCAAAAAGGTAATGTCCCATGGAATGTTGAAATTGTTTGCTGCTGCTGCACTTGTGGTTTTTGCTATCATTTTATTGTTATTTTCCGTTTTACCGAATTCGACTGAAATAGTTGGTAAATTCTACATTGGTTGCTTATAACTTTCTCTTAAATTGAAACGCATTTTGTTGCATAAAGTTCGTTTGAATTTCATTTATGTTGGATTTCTTATCAATTAAAGGGACTTAAATTTAATATTCTCGAAAAGTTTCTATAATTATCTTATTTTAGATGACAAAAATCATATAAAATGGAGTTATTCAATAGTGATAGATGCTGGTTCCACGGGATCTCGTCTTTTCCTCTACAAATACCGCTCTATAAACGATCGAGAATTAATCGATGTAAAACCAGTTATTGATAAATTATCATTACATCCTGTTGTGAAAAAGATCATTCCCGGATTATCATCATTTCAAGATAAACCAGAGGATGCTACTGGTACTTTATATATTTTTTATATATATTTTTTACGTTTGCATTTGTTTGCATTAATATCGACACCAAATAATCGTATTTTTCGAATATGTTTAACAAAATAACAAGTATGGTGTTTCTTGAAAGAAATAATAGATATGTGGGAACGAGTTCTTCAATTTTTCGCATTTTTTAATTGAAAGAATTCATTTGATAGTTTCAGAATATATCAAACCTCTCTTGAATTATGCGGTTCAGTTTATCCCGTTGAATAAACATTTTTATACATCCCTCTTCATATTTGCAACAGCTGGAATGCGTTTACTTCCCATAGAGTATTAAATTTCATTCCTTGTAATATGATAAAAGAAGCCATATGAAATTCTTAGATATCTGAAGATTAAAAATGGGTTTTTATTGATTGATTTTGGCGTCTTATCGGTTCCAATTTGCTATATTAGTCTTATAAACAATTCAGTTTATTGTAAATATTTTGCAATATTCTAAATATTTATATTCTTTTTTTTCAGAAAACAAAATGAAATATTACGAAATCTACGGCAGAATCTGCCTTTCCAAACAAACATACAAATCATTCCAGACCATATCAAAGTTATCGAAGGAAAATGGGAAGGAATTTATTTTTGGATTGCTGTAAATTATATTCTTGACCGGTTAGTTGAATTTTTTCCAATTTTTAGGGAGGTAATTTTTATTTATTCTTGACTGATTGTCATTTTCTGTGTAGATATTTGTTCTTGCAAAAATAATTTTATTTTAGGTTTACTCGTAATAGGACAGAATTTTCGCGACAATCTACGGTAGGTATCGTAGATATGGGTGGCGCATCGATACAAATTGCGGTTGAATTAAATTCAACAGGTAGTAGCACTGATGAATCTGTGGAAAGCATCAACTTGGGCTGTAAGGATAATGAGCAGGCATACAGGTTTTCTAATGATTTTCTACTATGTTTGCTTCAGCTTGCTTTTCAGCGCATTATTTACAAGAAATTAAATTAACATATTTGCAGTTATCGACTCTTTGCGACAACATTTCTTGGTTATGGAGTGAATGAAGCTCTTCGAAAATATGAACAGAAATTAAGTGACGATTTAGTTGTAGAAAATACTAGCAAATCTTATGTACGAGATCCGTGCTTGCCAGTCAATTTGCTGAAAACAGTGAAAAATAAAGATGGTTCACAATTTAATCGAAAAGTTAGTTTCCTTTTGGCTTGGATTCAGTTATTCCGATTTATTAGATTAATGCAGAAACAACGAGTTGTAAATTTCAAATCATTATAGACCCAAACACATCCTTATTAATTGAAATAACACCTGGACAACCAATGGAATTTTGACAGGTAGAAATAAATTTATTTATTATGGCAAGCAAAACCTTGGTTCTTTTTTCTCATTCAGCTGCTTCTGGAGGGATTTTCCTAGCAAAAAGTAGTCCAGATAATTGAAAAAGTGATTCGGTTGACAGGAAATCAGATGAATACGGCGAGTAAGACAATATTTCGTAGCCTAGTTTCTTTTGAAGTTAGCCAGTTTGTGATCAGCATCATTGTACACACAATCCACTTCCCATCTCATACAGCGATTGAGAAATAATTCGTTATTGTTGTGTGCAATAAGAGAAACCTACATTGAAAACAATGACTTTTTTATTTTCAATCAGATTGTAGAAAACTCAGTAAGCTTTTTTCATCTGTCGAATTTGTTTCAAATACCAAACGACGGTAGTTCGACTGATGTTGATTCTTCTTTAACTTCTCGTGCATTTGTGAGAGGATCAATTCCAAATCTTATTGTTAACTTTTGATAACCGGTTATTGTTATTTTGATCTATAAGGCTGTCATCATATTCGTAAAATTGTTTGAGGGGATATTGCACTATACGTTCATAAGCAAATCCTTGGAACAAATACAATGTTGATATTGTGATTCGTCTTAGCTATTTTATAACCTATTATGAACTTACATATCATTTCCTTAATTTAAAATAAATAGAAAATAAACAATAAATAAAAAGTCATTAGCAAAAGAACATGAAACAAGAAATGCATTTTAAAATATATATCATATAGCTACATTTCTTTAAGGATGTATCCCAATCTGAAATCACAAATTCAACAATATGAAAGCTGTTTTTACTTTTGTATCACCCTAATAGCTGTATAACATATTTTAAATAGTTCAGAATCTCTTGCACCCTGCATTTCATTTTATCAGATTTATAGCCGAAAAATTTCAATTTTTCCAGGGTATTGGGGATTGGGACACCTGTATAAAGAATGTAACGTCTTTATTGACGACAACAGTGACGAATCCGGAATGTTATTCACAAAAGTGTTTGTTTGGTCTAGTTCGTTCTCCTTCGATTTCCCTATCAGAAATTGAACTGTACGGCTTCAGTGAATATTGGTTTTCGTTGGAAGATGTCCTATCCATGGGTGGACGATATAATTTCAGTAAAACGGCATTGAAAGCACGTGAATTTTGTCGCATGAGATGGTCAACGATACAAGTTAGTTTGTTATACCATTATAGTACATTTATGTAATTAAATTACAGGAATATTTTTTCATGCCGTCATTTCTTAAGTTTATTCCTCATCCACTGAAGCTTTGATTTGGTTTTCAGATTTCTTTGGTGAAACAGACAAAGTTTTTAGACCTTGGGGATTCTTTATTTGCTGCTTTCATTTTATCTAAAATTACCGTTTGCAAATATCTTAGAAATAGTGAAAATTTTATGCTTTTTCTACATTATATAAGTGAAAAGTTTTAATGCACCTAATGCTAAGATAGTTTCAGACACAGTATCAAAATAATATCTATCCAAAGGCGGATGAAGATCGTCTGCGATCACAATGTTTTAAATCAGCTTGGATAACAGCTGTTCTTCATGAAGGTTTTTCCATTAGTAGAACTCGAAATCGTTTTCGATCTGTTTTTGATGTTAATGGGCAAGAAGTGCACTGGGCGTTAGGAGCCTTGTTATATCATATGAGTTTCGTTATTTCTTGATTTTTTTTTTTTTTTTTTACAAACTCATTGATTGTCTTTGAGAGATTTGAAACAGCAATTATATGAACTTAAATAATTTTTGCAAGAAAAGTTTTAAAATTGCATTCAGGATGAAAGAGTTTATAGTTCTATTTCCGCTTCTATTAATAAGAATTTTATTGTATTGGTAAAGTCGTGAACTGGCCTTCAGCTGGTTAGTTTTTTTAGCAGTGTATATTTCTTCCTTGTTTCAAAAATTCAATATTACAGATATTTTCCACTTCGTGAAATTGTTCCGCGTAAACTGCAACATCCTAATTACCGAATAGTTAATAACCGAATCCCTGTATATTGGATTATATCGCTAGCTTTATTCGTTGTTATTGCGTTATGGATGTTATATAAGAATGGTAAAAAGCGATATTTGCGACGTGATCCATCCATGTGGGGATATATGACATTATTGATATCACAAGATCAGCTTTACATGCAACCTTAATCATATTTATTATGTAACTGGTAACGAGATGATATTTCCATTGGAATATATTTGTCTCTTTTATTAATTCTTCTCCGCAAAGTTGCATTTCACTGCTGGAAAAACTGGAAGTTCTAGACAGAACAGCAGATAATACGAGTGGAAAATTCGCAACTGACTTTTAGTTGTATGATTTTATCGTCTATTTTATTTTGTTGTTACATTTTTCTCAGTATCTTTTCCGCAGAACAAATAATTAAAATCTTATTCTTTCGGCTGAATATTGATGCCAAACTAATTAATTTCCTTTTGCGCACCAAGTTTTAAATCCCATTTTATTGCGAAATGACTAAATGGATTAGGTAATCATCGTTAGAATTACCAAATAATTCTTTCCTCATTGTATTATGGTTGCACCATTTTTTGTTTACTCGTTTCATGTGAGAAATAAAATACATCGAATCTTGTTCATCAAACCATATCAGCAGAAGTGAATTTTAAAAACAGTTCTTTCGCAACTTTTTTCGATTAATGAATGGGTTTATGACTTCAGTCATTGCTGTGATCTAATTTTCTTTCTCTTTCTTTCAAAACTGTCGCTAAAGCGCCGAATTTGTAAGAAATCGACAATGAATTATTCTGGATTAAATTTATCTGCAATATAATGCCATCATCATCATTATTGCATGGTGTTTCTCGAGCCATTTTATTTTTCAATTAGCTCTGAAAATCTGGAATATGTTGCAGAATCTGCTCTAAAAAAGGCTATTGATCTAGCTTATCGTGATACACTTCCTAGTCACAAGCTTCTGAAGTCGTAATCTTTCCACTGCTTTTATTTTTCTGCTAAAAACCTGAGGTAAAATGTTTCATAGGCGCATGATTTCAAATTCTGCGTCCAAGAATAAGGCTATATAAAAGCTCACTTCAAATCCGATAAATTTAATATTTCTGTAGCGTAATTTGTGGGGACTAGAAATCAGGAATGGAAATATCGTGACGATTCTGTACCCCTCTTTCAGACATGCAGTTTACACTTAAGACACAGATTAAATTTTATTTCGTAAATAGAGTATGTTTTGCTATATACAGATGTCCAAGAATGCAGGGCGAAATGCCAGTGATAAATTGATACAAAGCGGCAGGATGGATATTGAATAGATGCGGAAGATGATACTGTCGCTCAAATTCTAGGATAAAAATTAAGGAATGGATTCTATGAAAGAAGGAATTCTTGGAAGAAAAAGTTGATTTCAAAATGCCTACAATATTAGAAATAGATGGTGCGAGATTAACATCAGTTATCCATTTTATCATATTGAAGTGAATTATTTTATCATATTTCATGAGGTAAAGTAAGTGGCATCTTTCAGTGAAATAAGCGCCAGGATAATTTTACATAATTGAACAGAATTGTTTATTAGCACTTCGCCTTATCTTTTGGGAAAGGAAGCGCTCATTCCAATATGAAATGTAGAAAAAAGGAAAAAATGGCACTTGGAAAACCAGGTAATAAGTTCGTCCAATCTTGCAGTCTTCTTGACATAAAATATTTTTTTTAGGCATGAAAATCATTATAGGTCAACAAAATATGGAAAAATAGAAAATAGATTTGCAGCAAAATCCGTTTTTTTTTTTTTTTTTTTTTTTTTTTTTTTTTTTTTTTTTTTTAAGATTTAGTTTATTTCAAGTGCTTTTAATCATGCTGTGGCAAAAAAATTATATTTAAAAAACTGAAATAGAGCTGGCTTGATTTTGACAGTTCTTTTTTTTTACATTAAAAATGTGCTCAGAGCAAATGAAGAATGTACCAAGAGGATTTGGACTGAAATGTTAGTTTTAAATTTTTTAAAATATCAACTAATGAAGACAGACAAATAGGATGCAATCGATACAAGAAAACTGGTTCATTAGCAGAAGTATTGACTGTTTCTGATTTAAGCTTAGAGATAAACGTGCTCAAAAATCCCATCTCAATTCTCCGAAATCGCTATTTTTAAAAGTGATTCTGACTTTTCAAGTACCAAACAAAAAACAAGTCATGCAAAATAATGCTGTGCACCTGCACTTACTGAAACTCTATTTTGAACTAATTTTAATGGACTTGAGCCAAAAAAGAAAATCGCCAAATCGGTCACTTTTTACGAAAGTATAAATAATGTCACTGAAAAACAGGCGCTGTTGTTTGTGAAAGCGAGAAGCGTCGTGGACGATCTGCTTCTTCCATTGAACTAAAAAAAAAAAAAAAAAAAAAATAAAAATAAAAGAATGCTTGAAAACGGAAGTAATAAGCTAAATTACTGAGAGATTTGAATTTAATTCTACATACATTTACAATATCTAGCATGTCTTCTTTATTTTCCGTAATTTGAGTCTTTTTGCTTTTCGATAATGTAAAAATTCTGCAAACCTGCTTAGCGTACGCTGTCGCTCCATTCCAGGAATAGCTACTCCAGATAAAACACCACAACCTTTACATAACAAAATTAACGAACGTGCCAGCTTTTCGGGCTAAAAATACAAACTATTCAGGTAGGCACAGATCATTTTATTATAAAATATTCAAGTGTAGTTTTCACTAAAATTAAACTCGTAAGAACGAACCGCTTCAGCCATTACATCACTAACATTATCCACAACCAACAATGTCGTTTTTCGTTTGTTCATTGACTTATGTGTAGTGTAGACAGTATGCAAATGTGATGCCCGTGCACCAGTAACCAGTAGTGCATCCATACTACAAATGTTATTATTAATGAAAAAATAGACTTATACGGATTTGTTTCAAGTTCAGATTTTCGATCAATAACTTGAACAAAATATTGTAATAAAACAAACAAATTCCAAGAAAAATTTAAGTTTGGAATGAGTCATAAATAGAAAGTAATACTGAAACTGACAATTAATTTATAAAAATCAAAAACCTGAGTGAAGTCAACTTCATTTTTTCTGATAGGCGAAACTCCATATTCAGTAAATTTTGTCACCCTTCGATGATGAAAATGTAAACTTACTTATCCAACTTAGTACCAATGAGCGATGATATGTCACTCCTCTTCGAAAAACTATAAAGATATTTGCTAAGATTCTTCGGATTCAAGGAGCTCTTCAACTCTTCAATATATGCCTGCTTTTCTCGTTTCTCAGTCTAGAATACGATATGTTAACAGAATTATTTCCGAAGTGTCAATGAAAATAAGTATACTATAAACCATTCACTTCATTAAAAGCACTTTGAAATGAAAAATTGAATGCTTACAGATCCAAATTTATGCATTGCGAGGTAGTCCCATGCACCTTGTGACATAACACCTGAATCAAGCCGCATGTTGATAAGCTGTAACGATCGGGAAGATAAAAACTCATTATAAACAAGATAGCAATCGTAATAAACGAATTAGATGCAGATGAAAAAAAAAAAAAAGATTAAAACATCAAATGGAAAAACGACATATTTTGTTGAGCAAACATGAAAAATGCACTGTATTATAGAATCTCTCATGATGAAGCCGGGAATACTTTAAATTCGAAACAAGTTCGAATTCTTAATAAATCAATGATCGCACTTTATGCGCTGCTTATAAAAAAATAATTCCTACAACAAACTTTATCCTTGCAATACTCGATAATTCCGGCGGTAGTTGAAGTGCAGTGCACCAGACAAATTCCCATAATTCGATTTGGAGAAGACATCTGCACACCTAAGTTGAATTATTATGTGCACTGCTAGCAAGTGTTAGTTACTTATATTGCATTTACAGAAAAGAAAAAATTTTATGCTAGTCACCCATTTCTGCCTAAAGTGACTAGATTTTAATAAAGAAAATCTAAAGTTTTGGCTGTCTTTCAGTTGAATAAATTTAAGTTCCCAGAGAAGAAAAATAATGTATTATCATATCCATGTTTGAATACAGTTTGTTCAAAACTCTATGTTGGAAGATCATGCAATAAGAAAAAAAAAATGATAGGAGCACTAAACTTACAGCAAAACGACAAATAATATTCGCACCAGCTCCTTCACCAAATGCAATGCATGTTTTCACATCCAATTTATCGAGTACACAAACAAGATCCTCACCAAGCTGATCAAGCGTTGGAAAACTGCAAGTAGTGATTTATTCATTTCGTTAAAAAAATTTAAGAATCAACTACTGCAATAAGGATATTTGTGGAAGTCTCAATGGCTTCTGCGGATACCTTTATTTAGTTACAGCATATTATTACTCTTGTAATTAAAATACGAAGATTAAGGTATCTTCAACCAAGTTCACGGCAAAAAGAGAAAAAATCTCTGTTCCAAACACTATATTCAAAGAAAGTTGAGTCAACTATTTAAACCAGTTTTAACTAGCTTATTTTTTATGGAATATGTGCAAGTTTCTTTAATAAATTTTATTGATTTAGAAAAATTTCTTTATGTGGAGCATATGATTTTGAAATTTTAATTCAAGTAAATGAAAACTGAAGTGATTACTAACTCTCCCACGAAATCCGGTGCATTGTCTTCCTGACCAGGAATGCAAACATGCAGAAAAATTGACTTCGCTTTCACATCAGCCATTGAAAGATGGTTGCAAAAGTGTACAAAACTTTTATCTACAAATGGAATTAAAAAAGGATGATAATAAAAATAAGACTTCACCAAATGCAAGCACAAACCATTGGGGAGATCTCTTACATATATGATACAAATAGAAACTAAGCGTAACAGCTTGACTTACGATAAGCTAAATTTTTCAGTACAATTTCGCAACATCGCTGGTGATAGGAAAGATATTTTAAAATAATTATCAAAATAATTAAACTACAAAAGCAAATAAAATAAAATAACAAAAAAACAAGTAAGATCAAATATCATGATTCATTGAGTAGTTTTTCATATGTTTTATCAACCTTAATCTATCATTTTCATATCAGTCACAATTAAAAAAGAAAAGAAAATCGCTTTTCACTTTCCTTTTCCACTCAATACTCGGCTATTTCAGTATAACCTTTATATGATGATTCATGGAAGCATAGAAGGATATAGCGTACATTAAAAAGTTTACAAATGGAACATGGAAAGAAATTCAAACAGCTAACTATCAAATCATTTATTTTAATGCAAAAGCTGATTAGGTTGTTGACATATTGTTAACTAAGAAAATTGATCACTTCCAGGATTTTCGGATGGATTTGAAAATACTGCGTAGGTATTATTTAACCAATGGTGTGTGTTATCATCATCATATGATTTCTTCGTTACAAAGTACCAAGTGCAGAAATGCAAAAAGATGATCGCTCTATTTTTTAATACTCGACATTTTTTTCCCATAAAAAAATTATGGGCAAATTAATTTATCAAACAGTAACTAAATAAAATCAAAGAAACGTACAATTTGTTCCAACATCATGTACAGTCATGATCATAGTTTTGCCATTCCGATCATCTAGATTACCTTGCACATACACGTGCATAAAACCACATTTCGTAGTTTGTATCGAAATCATCTATAAAATTGAACTAATAAAAATGTTAATTTTTTTCCCAACAAAATCGTAAGAAAAAAAAAAGAAACAGATAAACAAAAAAAAAAAAAAAAAAAAAAAAAAAAAAAAAAAAAAAAAAAAAAAACATAAACTGGGTGCATCAGACGTGGCTCCTGAATAAAATCTGAAAATCAACTTTGACATATTCACGCTGATAAGAATAAACGCGTCTTTTAATTTCAGCCATTATCATTTCATTTGTCGAATACTGCACATCAATCGTGGATTGCGATATAGGGAAAAATTTTTCTTGTAACAGGATCTGTGCTTTATGTATCTTCGTTTTGTGTTAAATTTCTAAGACGCATTTTCCTTCTTTTGATACACCATTGAAGCTACCCAACAGAGAGAAAAAATTATTTTGCTAAGTCGAATCATCTACGATATTTTCAATCGAAGTGTAACAATTCTATAAAATTTTGATGCTTTCCGGTGATTCATTTTAAATTCAAAAAATAAGAAAGAGGAATTTAATGTAACCACCATTTTTGATTCATTCCTTAAAAGAAAATAAATTTTTATAGGAATGAAAATTAATGGGAAACTATTCAGCGAAATAATTCTTTCTTAGAGAATATATGGGCAAGACGGCGAGGCGAAAAAAAAAAAAAAATCAGAGAAAAAACTGAATGGACAATTATATTACTAGTCATTTTCAGTCTTATTTCGACAGGAGTTTTTGAAAGTTCTGAATAAGGTGACTGAAATATTTCCAAGAAGATCGGAGAGGACTAAAAATCTGCGACAACTACAATTTGTGCAGAATGAGCTTGAAAAATGTTACCTGCCCAATACGTTCCGATATTCATAAATAATCTGAACAAAAAGAACACAAAAATTGGTAGCAACAGCTGTATCAATCAACAAATCAAACCGAACTGTACATTGAACGCTTACTTGTATGCCTGTATGTTCACCATGTGCGTGTCTGTATGTATGCATGTATTTGTGTGTATGTGTATGTGTATTGTATGTTTACATATATGTGTGCGCATACGTCCGCTTGTGTATGTACGTGTGTGTGAGTACGTATGTGGATGTATGTATATATGCATGTACACGTGTATATGTGTGCATATGTGTTTATATGTTGTATGTTTATTTATGTGTGCGATATAAATGTGCCGCGTGTCTGTTCGTATGTATGTATATCTGTACCAGTCATCTTTTTCAGGAGATAGGGAGAAACCGATATTTTTAATCAGATGTGTTTTTTTACAAACAGCTATTAGGTTCTGGAAGTTTTATATAATTGATTGGAATATTAGAGGAATAATTTCGTATTTAAATCTGATTAAAAAGGGGAAGAAATGACTGCCACATAAATCATTTCCAGAAATTTTTCAAACAAAAATGATTGGGCTATACGATGTTTTTGTTTTATTCGGATAGCAATCGTTTGCATGAATCTCCTACTGAGGTATTCTACTGAAAATACGGATGCTTGTCAATATGGAAATTGCCTAGAAAAGGAGTCCAAATGAGTTACCTCCAGTTCTTCGTACATCGTGCCACGAATCAGTTTCTTGTTTCCTAGCACAACGCAATAGATTCACTGAAATGAAATGAAAAAATTCGTTTTAATAGCTGAAAATAGATGGGGAGATGACGTAGAAAATCATATGAGGATATGACGTTATCGAAAATAAAAAATCTATATGAATTTTTATGGCAATATTGAATTCAGATTTGAGAAGAGAGTTATTTTTCATCGAACCATTGCAACTAACAAGTTTAGGAAGCTGTATCCCAAATAATAAAATAACCAAAGCAAAGTTCTAAGAATTTACAATGCTCTATTCTATAAATATAATTAGCCATTCTTTCTTCAGAAGGTTATTTATGCAAATGGGTTATTTGATTCAGTTTTGGTAAATAGCTGTGGAACTGTTAGAGTATCTGGCGGAAGCAAACTAAAGTTTTGGATAGTAAGGAGAAGCATGCCAACATGATTTGATGAGGTAACCAATGAAATTATGATAATAAAATTTCTAATATTAAAAACGCTCTGGCATTAATCAAAATGAGGATAGCTTTAATATGAATAATAATTGAACATTTATGAATACAGAGACGACATTCTGCCATGTTTCTCGTCCTAGAAAGGTATATTAAATTCAATCATACCTCAACTTCAACCTAATTATGACTTTTTTAAAACGGATTTTATAACTAGCGAATATTAGTAGTAAAATAGGATGATTTTTAGCAAAATAATAATATAAGAGGCTCTCTGCCATATAAACAAAACGAAGAATAATGAAATAACGTTTGAAGAACTAACTGGAAACATAGGCAACTCTATCATTAATTTCTCGCGTCAACCTATGGTTCGATCACTGCTTATTATTGTCGCTGTTGTTGGCAAAGCTAATGAGACAGGTCGAAGAAATATCAAACTGCCGTTTGCAGAACAAACGACTGTCATGCCGGATGCCAGATTTTATGAACAAGATAGAAGTATCTTATACAGTGAAATTCGAGAACAACACATCAATTTGGTTTTGGAAATCATAATCGATTATATCATTCCCTTCCCTTTTTTGATACTCTATCATTTCACTAAATAAAAATCGATGTCGAAAAGACTCAACAAGGAAACGACTGATGACTTTAATGCTATTGCCACCGGCGGTGACAACTCATCATTATCATTTCGAAATACTCTTTTTTTTCTTTTTGCAACAAATTTTCCCATCAAATTATTTTAAAAGCATTTAAATACAGCAGTTTTGCATTCATGTAAGAACTGGAATCCATAAATGAATTCAAATGGAAATGGTCGAGATAGTGGTGTGTCAATTCTCAATCGTCAAAATTCATTAAGTAGTAATACGGAGACGTATGACTTGTTAACATCCCTAAGAAGTAAGGCATAGTTCCAGAGAATGGTATGCCAAAAATTAGATGATAAATTATAATTGGCAGATAACAAATATAAATAAAAATGCATAGAACCAATAAAAATTTGATATAAATAAGAAAGTTGATAAAAATAAGAGGAAAAGAATTTTTTGTATTCGAGAATGCTTCAAAAATTCAACGCCAATCACGATAAAGAGGGCGTTGAATATGACGAGAGTGAATATCTCAACAGCAAAATATAACAATGTTCTGAATTTTAAAATGACAATGCTTCCTATATAAAAGTCTAAAATTAAAGTTTTTATCAATTTTTCCAAAGTTAGTTTTTGAATTCTGAAAACACATACATTGCACGAAAGTGATTCTGCACTGATTTCGTTGTCATGGGCAACAGCAACTTATTGTTTGATTTAATTTTAATTCTATCATTGAGGTAAAAAAGTTATTACTGTCTTAATTTCAATGAAAGGAATGCTCTAGAAACCAAGAGTTCACAAAATGCTCTACAACAACACTAAAAACATTTACATTCGCTATTATTTTAATTTGAATAGATGCAAAAAATTATCAGTGCAAAAAGATTACTGCAACAATTTATTTGAGCAAGCTTGAATGAATGATTTCAGGGACTTGATAGAACGAAATTCATGAATCATATATTTTCACCATGATATGAAAATTTTATATTCAGTTCGCTTATGCTTGCTACCATCTGAATTATAATTTCTGCTCTTGGAGATATTTTTGGAGAAAAAAAAGGAAAGAAATGTGTAGAGCAGGAATAAAATTACTGCAATTGAAACAAATCACAGTCAAATAGTTCGACTTTAGTTTGGAAGATAGAGAAAGATGAATGACATTTACGGCTTTTGACGTATGTAAAATGGCAATTTTCGTCTTAAATTCAATTTATAGAAATGGGCACCGGCAAATAATAGAACGGAATAAAATTATAATAACATGATCAATGAGACAATGAATGATTAGTATATAAAGCAGGAATTAAAACTAATGCCAGCGTTTTATAAAATATTGAGAGGAGAATGAATTATGAAAAGTAAAGAATGCTATAATTTATGCTTTATTTCTTCTACTTTCCGCAAGAAAATATGAAAAGGAAAAATTCAAGATATCAGTTTCAATTCCTTACAGGGCAATATGAAAAAAAGGAAGCAAATAAATAAGTGCATTAATAATATGATATTTTCTTTCTTGATTTATTAGTAAGCTCAATTTTACTTCCTCGCTTGAATATGCAAGAAAAGAAGAGACGAAATGATAAATTTTACTGATTCATACTTCAAAGCTCGAAAATGTTTGAAACAATGATAGTAAAAGTGCTGATAAAAACAAACTACGAGTGGTCACGAGAATGATAGTAGCAATAATAAAAACGATGGAAATGATTTACGGTCTACAGATGACATCAAAACATAGACAGCGCATGGGTAGTAGAAAGATGAGTTGTATGCTTTGATTTAACAAATACGAAAACTAGAATCAATTGTACTATGCTATTGGCTTCAGCAAGCTCAGGAAAGATGGACGACTAGATGCAAGCGAGCATCCAGAAGCTTAGAGCATTTTTGCAGTTCTAGCAGTAGCATGCCGCTCTGCTTCCCTCTCCCCGTTCCATACCTTTTCTCTTTCCTTCCAGTCAGCCTTCACTCATCCTTCAAAACTCTTCCACTTTTCACTGATCAATAAGACGCGTTCATATCAAATATTACCGCATCAATCAGCGTTCAACTCCTCACACATATTTTCTTTTGCCAAATTGCACATCCAAACATATTAAGGTAATTAATTCACTTGAATTTATATATTATGGACAGAGGTTCGAGTAAACAATCATCGTCAACTCGTTATTATTCTCTCTATCAACTGTTGCTTATTAAACAAAAAACCTGATTATTTGATGAACCTGATCTAATTAGGCTGAACATTTCATTTCAATTAGCTCGATGTAAATTACTAATTGCTGTACTAGTGAATAGCTTACGTCTAAAATGACGAATCTATTTCAAAAGCTTCATCTATGGCTGCTGTTACTAAGAGACGCGTTGCACTGAATGACGACCAAACGATGCCAAGGAATGAATTGAATTTTTAAAGGTCATCCCTTTTCCAATATTCAATATTGAAATAAATACTCTAAAACATTGAAGTGATTTACTTCGAAATGAAAACATAAAACAGGTTGTTGCTTGCTTTACTAACAATTACTGCGTTAATGTTCTAGATAAATGAAATCTCATAGTACTTTTGCAAGTGTAGCAACACATGATTACACTTCCTCAAAATTACTCACTAAAACTAAATTAAATCACATGTTTTAATGACTAATTGAGAACTGCCGTTGAAAAAAATTGATTTGTAATAAAACATAATAGAAAGAAGAAAATTTCTCCCACTAATACCACTTGCAACACTAACATTATCGAAATTACCCCCTCATTCACAGTATCGGATCCATTTAATGACACAATTGCACACCTGACATCCCTATACGTTGACCTTACAATGTACTTATAGTATCAATTAGTCGATCATGATTTATATTCGCGTCACTTCAACTGCTCACTTAATGAAGATTAGTTCATTTTACGAGGAAGTGTTTTTTTTTTTTTAAATTATTATGCTAAAACTATGTGTAAAGTGATGATACTTCAGACAACAGTGAACTCTAATAATACCGTGCACTCTTATTATCCTCATCATCAGTTCGATCAAATATGCTATTATAATTCAACAATCTGTATGTTTTTTACTGATATCATTCCATTCTCAGCAATATCAGCTGAAGCGAGGTCTTATTTACCATGCAAACTGCATGTCCAATAACAAAACTCACATGCAATCAAGCATTTGTGATAATCATAATATAGATATTAATGTAAAAAATCTTTTGCTTTGGAGTAATCATAAATACCATAATTCTGATATGAATTCATTCTTGCTGATAAATTCCTTCGAGAGTTGTAAATTCGTTAATTAAGAAATTATTCATTTCTTTTTCGAAGGGGAAAGAAAATTAATCATCTAAAGACAATGGGAATTTTTTGAGAGTGCATCAAAATAGTCATGCGGAACAATGTCAGCATGGGATTCACTGCACCGTGACGCATGCCGACTTAACAAAAATATGGAGGCTGTGATTTCAACAGTTGCGCCACCACGAATGATTCGTTAAAAAACAGGAATAGAATACAATTCGGTTACTTCACGCATTTTCTGCTGGGTATTTAAAAATAAAACTCCTTCAATGTTATTCTTGGGCAAGAAAAATCTATTAGATAGTGGCAAAAATAACTGCTGATTGATCATCAGTAGTTCTACATAAATGGAAAATCCTACTATATGTGAAATTGTAAAAGCGCATATTTATATAATAATTTAAAGCAATGAATAATCTAGAAAATATAATAAATTCAAATTTATTTTCAAATAATTTAACAAATAAAATAAATTCAGATTTAATTAAAATTTAAATTTAATTGAAATTCATAAAAAAAAAAAAAGAATTCATATTTAATTAAAATTTAAAAAAAATTCAAATTTAATTAAAACTCATTCTGCTTGCAAATGATTCATAGCTCAAGAAAAAAGATAAAGCAATTAAATGTGTCCAGAAAAATGGCTGTGGCTTTTCGATACCTTCTCCTTTTGGTGGTAGATTTAGATTAGATTTTTGGTTTTCCTGTAGTTAAACAGCCCTATGATGTAATACCATTATCAAATATTAAGTTTTCTAGTTACGGTTGACCTCGCTTCGATATCGATCCAACCCATTATATACAGGATCTTAGTCGTCATCGTTCCTATCCAGTGACCTGTCTTCGACCTTAAACCATCTCTTCTTTAAAGAATTGGAGCAAAAAAAGCAACAATGGCAAGCAAGAGTATAGAAAAATGGAAAAAAGTAATGAGAAATGATATTATGAAAACTTTGTGACCTGACACTAAATACCAACATAAGAATCGATATATCCATCACTAAATTGGTAGTCTGAAAGTTAAGGTAAACGAAGATATCCCGTACTTCAAGATTTTTATCATCTTTTTCTTATAATTGTATAAAACATCCATGAAGAGCTGCTCTGCACAACTGCATTTTTATTATCGCTATTGATAATCCATACAAAATTAAATCTTGCATGCTTAAAGCAGAAAGAAGTGCCATTAAATTCTTTGGGATTTCTTACTTGCATGAAAATTTCAATCACAAATTCTCTAAACGTCACTCTTCAGAAATTATATCATATTACCAAAGTAATTTAATCAGAATTTAAATATGGAACTGCATCGGAATTTTAATCATTGAAACTCTTTCACGCGCCTCAACGACCTAACATCATCGATTCATCACTACCGTCTTCGTAGATGAAGGCTCATCATTTCTTTTAATGAATAGAATCTCAACCTTACCAGTTACTTCAAGAATCAACTTGTTCTATTTTCTTTTGTTCCTCTTATTCTGTTATTAAATTTATCAAAAAATTTAGCTTAGGTATCAGGCTTGTTTAAAATAAACCTTGCAAGAATCCCGGATGTTCTGCAAATCAGCCTATTCATCTGTAACGAAAATTTCAAAATTCTATAGAACTTTATTGATGATGAATTCAACATTGCAATATATCAAATTGGAGTAAATTTTTTAAAAAGGTCTATAAGATGCCTCCTCTTTTCTTATAGTGATGTAAACAATAGCATAGGCCACGACGAGCTCAATCACAAAAAAAAAAAAGAAAACACTGATGGTACATATCACATATACACGCACACACATAAATTAAACTGAAATACTGCGGTTGGAATTTCGGGGAAAGAAGTAACTTTAATAAAGGATAAAACAGGAAAAACAAAACTTGCAGAATTTGAATTTAAGCCCAAAACCTGTGCTGCAGAAAAATAACGGCATTCATGAAGAAGCACGACAAATGTCCTCATACCGAGCATATAAACAGAAATAACAAAAAAATCGGTACTAAGAATGCCACAGCGAACACAATAAACAAAAAGGTGCTAGCCAAGTAACAATTTTGCGTGAGAGCTGAAAATTTTACAAAACAACACTGCAAAAGGAAAAAACACTTCGACCGAAAAAAAAGCGGAAAGAAAAAGACGCATGGAAAATAAGGCTTCATGTTGCGCACATAAGTGCACCTTGGATAATTAATCATTATAAATAATCATTAAGTCACCAAAAACATTCGTTTGAGGATAAATACAGGTAGTGTTATTTCAACAAATAAAACATCAGTGCAATGGAATTGTCTGATACGGATGCAAGCAGTGAAGCATATTGCAAATCATCAATCTAGTCCATGCACTGGAATTTCGATTATATCTATTGTAAAGCGACAATAAAGTACAATTTTGTAATAAGTTGAAACGAATCCATTAACATAATTGCCGGATTAAATGTCCATAACTTAGAACGTCCTGCAATCAAGCAGCAAGCTGCAGACTTTTGGACGCATTTAATACAAATATTTGGGTGGGAAAACGCCCAATCCAAGTCTGCCCGTGCTGGAAAATACGTCCTTTGTAATGAATGTGAGATTTGTTAATGATTTTTTTTCATTGCAAATCCTTCTTTTTAAGACCCCTCAAAAATATATCATACGAAAAGTGCAACAATATAAAAGCAATTGCAGCTAAAATTAGATACGTTGGATATGAATTTTTCTTTTCAATTAAGATGGCAAAAAAAAAAGGTTAAGTGCTGATTTCAAACCAGAAAAAACGAACTGATGTTGATAAACATGTGCGTGCAAAAAAAAAAAAAAAAAAAAAAAAAAACAATATAGAATCTAAGATAACAAAATAAAAAATTCACGCTTGCTCTATGGAGAAGATTTGCAATGACATGAAAAGGACGAAAAGTCCATTCGAAAGAATATGAGACAAAGTTAAAAAATATTACACAGTCGAAAAAAATGTTAAAGATAATATGAAGCGGAAATAAACAAAATATTGAAAAAAGAAAAAGAAAAACTGCTGAAAAGAAAAAGAAGCTGGAAAAACTGATTATGATTTTTTTTTATAACATTCAGAAAAATGAATTGTTCGAAAAATTCCAACAAAAACAATCCGCACAGCTACCAATTTTTGACTAACTACACTGCTTTATTTTCGTAATTGCACTTTCTTTTAGTTCGTATCACAGCTCAATAAGAAAAATGAATGACACGCCCCACAAACATTTTTACGGACCATCTTCCCAAATTGCTGCCTTCACTTGTTTCAAATCTAAAACATTACGATTAAAGAAATTTCCAGAAATGATTCATTACAACTAACAAAGATTTATCTGGTAGAAATCATTTGAACCCATTTTAAACTATTTTTTCTCAGGAAATCACTTTCCTTACTTATGATTTCAATACTGTACCAGATTTCCTTACTTCCTTCTGAAAAAGATGAAAAAAATGTATTACTTATTAACCTTTTGCATCTTTCAATTGTTTTCTTTCATTGCTGATCTGTTGCACCGAAACATTTGAGCGTTTGCCAAGAGCACCCTCAATGAGACGGCGAGCCACAAGTGGTGTTGTTTGAGGACGCTGCTTATGAGGACGAAGCATTGCCTCATATTTGCGAGCTTTCTCCTGTGTAACCCTGGTTGCATCACACAACGAACGAAGTCGAACCTTAGCAATATTTTGTCGCTGTCGAACAGCAATCATAGCTTGCAATGCTGTAACCAAATTTATCTCTTCCTTAGACTAACGATTCCATCTTATTCTTCAATTACCTTATTACAATTTTGTCTCTGAAATTTACCGGCATTTCTTGAGGCAAACACAACCAAACAATGTGTGTCATCAACTGGATGAATGGCTACGTCAGCGCAATCATGTTTGGCCAATTCTTGCTTCACATCGTCTTCGGTAAATCTAACAGGAAGATTAAAGGCTTCCAAAACGTGCGGTAGTAAATTATCATCCCAGGGACCGACAAGAGGACCGCTGAAGTAATCGATTTTCGGCTTTCGAATCTTTACCTTACACATCGCTATTTCGATCTGTAAAATGGAGTGAACTGGAACCTAGGAAAACCAAACAACAGTGATTTGCAACTTTATATCATTCATGAACTATATATTGAAAGCGAAAAACCGATGTTATATTAATCATTGCACTGAACATAAAAATTATACGAATTATCAGCATGCAATTAAATCAAAACTGGAAAAAACTCAAACATGTATGCCCAAAAAAGAATTACAATTCAGAAAAACAATTTTGCAGATGATAATGTGAACCTCATTAACAAGTTTGGAATTGTAATCATCGTTGTCAAGTTCCTCCCATGAATCCACTGCACCGCTATTGGGTACCACGGCTACATCTTCTCTTTTTTTTTTTTCATCTATGAATTCTTGTTTTTTTTTACCATCCATTAATTCCGTCAAAGAAATCAGCTTATTTTTGGTTGGATTTGACATATCATTTCCATTATTGCTTTTTACCAGATCCTGCAAACAATTTGAAGTGGAAATTTGGTGAAACTGAAGAATATTTCTGAGTTTATAAAAGTTCATTTCCGAATTCAGTTATAAACTGGGTATTCTAAAAAAACAATCTTCCATAGACTATTTAGAAACTGTAAGTCCTAGCAATCTCAAAAAGAAATTCTATCTAAGTGTGACTTCAGTACGTTACAAAACACGTCAATATACAAACCTGATTATTAAAATCTTTTGTAGTGTATGAAGTTTCTGTCAGCCCGCTTCTATCGAAAAGACTTTCGACCACATCCACAGCTAGAGCTTCAGTAGCATCCATATTGTCATCTGCTACTGGTGCTGAAGAAGTATCCTGTAAATGTAGTTGAGATCACTATAAAGAATATGAAATTTTAAAGATAAATATCTAATAAAGCAACTTGAGTCTGAAGTTCACATAGATGCACAAACCTGTACTAACACTCATGTTTTCTGAAGATTAAGGTAATAAAGAGCCAGCAAACTGAAGTGATTCACAAACAGAAAGTCATGATAAAAAAAACAACAAATCCGAATTCTACTTGTGCTTGCAATAAGTTGTAAAATGAAACTGGAATAAAAGGTAAGTCTCTAAAATGCCTCAACTGGCAACAAATAAAATCGGTATTTCCATACTTGACTATAATCCTTTCTTTCAAAATTCTAAAAAAAGAAAAAAAAAACAATGAAATAAACAAGTTTGCCTGAGATCCTTTTTTCATTGCATCAAGTGAACTTCCAAATGCCTCTTGCGATGCTTAAAAAATTTCATGAGTAAACATAATAATACAAAAGTAACAGCCAATTGCCAAAAATTGCTAGTTTTTAGGTGAAGATGATATTCAAGACTTTGAAAGACACAAATCAATGACGATTATTTACAATACACTAAAGATAATCTTAGTTACTACTGAATGCTACCATCACTATCGTTTTCTCATTTATTTATTCTTTTATTAATTACCATATCGAAGACTGGTATCATCAAGAATCATTTCTTCTACGTCGAAAGAACATCCATTATAACCAAATTCTCTGATATTTTCGCAGTCGTCTAAAAGTTATACCTAATACGAAAGATAAAATGAGAAAACCTGTGATAAGCGAAGGATTTAGCACTCATGAGATAGTCTACATTTTCTAATCTAGAAGGTCATACTACACGATTCCTATGTCTCCGAAAATATTTCACCAATGGAAAATCAAATTTCCATAATAAAAAGATTCAGGCACCCAAAAAAAGTGCCGAAAAGATTTGATTATTATCTTATGAAGAATGCTTTTTAACTAGCATAGAAAAAAAAGAAAAAAAAGAAAAAAAAAAAGGAAATGAACCAAATCCAGTGTTAGCTTTGGGTGATACTGAATTGCCTGCTATCTTTTGAATATCGGATGACTTGACCGTTGCCACTGTTTTAAGTTCTGTTTTTGCAAACTTCTCTGCAAGTGAGACTGTTATTAAAAATCGATTATGGATACTAACAGTAATATTAAGAATGAAATCCCCTGCAGAAAATTGAAATTCCAATCAAAATATGAAATTTCAACCTCGACAGACAGTCCATGATGAACCAACTGTCAGTGATTCTTCGGAAATGATTGAATTTGTAGACGCACCGGTAAGCAATAAATCTGCAGGAAATAGTGGTCCTTCACTGCAATCACTTTTGTGAGTGTCTGAGGCAACTAGCAATGCATGTTTTGCAGAATTAATTGCTTCTCTGTCAAAACTTTTAACTGTAATACGATCGTC
Organism: Onchocerca flexuosa; assembly: GCA_002249935.1. NCBI lineage: Eukaryota > Metazoa > Nematoda > Chromadorea > Rhabditida > Onchocercidae > Onchocerca > Onchocerca flexuosa. The sequence goes on along the minus strand of KZ270009.1, from coordinate 470,138 downwards.
CCTAGTATTCGGTTGTGAATAGAACAGATCTTTTAAGCCGGGACTTGCATAGATTTTGGTCTGTTTTTGCTGTTCCTCGAATGATTGATTGATCATCGCAACCTGAAAATTCGGAATCAATAAGGGTTACGCATTGAAAAACTGTATACTGTAAGAAACAGAAAAGTACTTCACTGCATAATATATGAAAAAGAAACGTACTTCAAGGTCGTCTGCGTCCGGTGGGTTACTTCCAGTATCACAAAGATACATGTTAGAAGATTTTGTTAAACTTGAACCAGCAGATACACGCCCAGAATCTGCGTTAGGACTCTGACAAGTCATTAATGGACTCGATAAATTGCGTTCTAATTTTAGATGCAGTTCCTGTAGAATAATAAAACTACGACACAATGTCCAAATCAAATAGCAACAGTTCATCCAATTTCGACCACAAATTATTTTCAAAATTTAAAAGTACACGCACTTTTGACTCGAAATCATCGTAAGAGGTCGGTAAGTTATCCAAAACACGAGCAAATTCGGCATCTTCAACATCGCCATTATAGATGTTCCATTTATTCACAGATTGCTCTTGTAAGCCTGAAATACCAGCTTCCACTGGTTCCAATCTGAACATCTAACTGCAGTGCGACAAAAGGAACGCTGAAAGTCTCATCTATAAGCAGACTGAATGGATGGAAAGATCTGATAGCTTAAATGGAATCGATATCACCAAAATGTCGCCCAAACATAAAACCTCCTTTCGATTATGAAGCCCAAGAAAACCTGGTAATATTGAAGACAGATAAGAAGAAAAAAAAAACTAAACCAACCCGGATTCGACAGGCTAAATCAGAATCTTTTTATTACTAATTCTTTTAATGCGAACATAAAACATTTCCTCAAAGGGATAGCTAAACAAACTAACCGTATGTGCTACTAATAGTTGTTTCAATAAATCGTTTGGCGGCTCGTCTGACGTCTTCAAGATCTGGTGCGCAAATATCGTCATTTGGGAGCTGCAGCTTTTCGGTAATTTGGCTGGTACAAGGTGGAAAATTTTGCCCAAAGCTTGTAGCAGACAGTTGCTTCACGACGTTGCTTGAAGAAAACTGCTGCCCGGTTGACGCGAAGTCTTTCTCATCATTCCTTCAAAATATTAGCAAGATCAGAAATTTTGGATTAAACATAGCTAGAATTTGAACAGGAATAAATAATAAGTAACCCATCTAGATGGCAAAAGAGAGTGAAACTTCGAAAAGAGAGATGAAACTAACCTGCCCCGTTCATCGGCGAAAAATCCATCTCCTTGAGCGAACGAACCATAGTCAGTCATGCTCGCTCCTCTTCGCGAAACCCCGCATATAGCCGCACAAGACGGTTCGCGACCTGATAATGCATTATACAAATCATTATCAGCTGATACTTATCACTCACAACATACAAAAAAAATTACCATTGCAAAATCAGTAATGCCCTTACTGCTATTAACACTAATACTATTTGCTATTTATGATGTGCATAGCATAAAATGGAATATATCATTTAAGTAAGCAGAAACGATGAGTCATACTCGAACTTAACGCACTTGACGACTATTCTAAGAGCTAATGAAACGACAATGAAACAATATGCGACCGATCACAACAACAATCGCTAATCTCACAAAATGGAAATGGAATGTGTGACGGACGGAAGTGGTTGAAAACACGAGTGAACTTGTCTGTGTTTCTAGAAAAATTTGAATAATTGCTCCAATGACACATTACAATGAAGACACAAGTACTCACACAGGTGCTACTCATATCTTCTTTCCTAACCGCGGAACTCCTCTAGGAGGAACATCCGGGAATGTCCCCACACCAAACCATGACACCACTCATTGCATGCCAGACAGCCAGAGTGAAGGTGAACGGAAAAGGCAAGTAGGAGATGATAGACAGAAAAGGAGCGAAAGGTGCAATGCCTTTCGCTAGCAATAGCACTCTTTAGTTTTCATAGAGTCTCAGATACTACAGTATTTCGTACAATCACTTTGGGACCGCTCATGGTTGCCGCATGTCATCTGAAAAGGTCGAGTAGAAAGAAACAGGTCAGGTGAAAGAGATTGATGAAGGGACGGGATATTTGAGCGCTGCGATGAATTTTGTTTTATCAAGACGTCCTCCTATAGTTGTCTATGACAAGTGGTATTCAAGGATATGTTAAGGAATACAAAGAACAATGCGATATCCAAAACAAGGAGTTTTCTTCTGGATTTCATCTTGAGACTAAATTTACGTTTACGGCTAGATTGAAGTTCAGGAACGGGCTTAATCTTAGAAAATTATATATATATATAAGCATAGAGTTGGTCTAAACTTAAATCTTTTCAAACGGAATTGTGTAAGTTCGAATAGAAAACCTTCAAGCTTAATCTACACTTTTCGAAATGAACCTACAGTCTTATTTTAATTTTAAGTTCAGTTGAGTGAGGGATTTTCAAAAATTTCTTTCCGCCCTTTTAGTTGCTTCAGATCGCCTGACAACTTCAAATCTATCTGCAAATTTTCGTCTCGAAAATATTATTCAATCTCATATTCCTTACTGAAGACCGGAAATGGTTTTCATAAACTCATAACTCGGGGAACTTATCTTGAATAAGTTATGGATCTTTTATTTCTGTAATTGTTCCTGAAAGATTTCTCTTTCGTTAAATTATGGGTTGATTCTTAAATCAACTTAAGACAGGTTTTGGAAATTTTACCGTGTTCCTGAAATCATTCCAAATGATTCTTCGAGAATATTTGAACCAAAAAAAGAAACTCCAAATATTCAAAAACATGTTTCTCGGACTCGAGCTTAACACTCACTATTATCCTTCAGTGGAAAAAATAGCACATTTTGACAATTGCTTAGTAATAGAACTTATATTAGTTTTAATCAATTGATTGTTCAGCTTTTTCTTTAGTCTTTGCAGGAATTTGGAAGTCATCATTGCTTTTGTGCTACAATTGTTTGTTATGGTCTTCGGAAAGTTAGTTTTGGAATTTTTAAATTATTTGCAAGTGATAATAAGTCATAGAAGTGAAAGTGAGGGAATTATTTCGGTAACATTGGTTTTTAGTTCATTTTTTTGAGATCAGTGAAGTCATTATTCCAAATTTCAGTGAGACGATACGTTTTTATGAATTATTTCTATCGATAATAAATTGAGCTTGAAACATCTATTCGATGAATCAAGTCCGTAACTTCAGCAATTCATTCGTAATTAATCCTCTTATCTTTCATCTTTTATCATTGAAATCCAATACTTGCAGTATAATCAAACTGTGAACTATTTTCAACATGTTTTCGGGAAAGAAAGCTTGTAATTTCCGATCCCTTATTACAATCAGCTATCATATTAAGGTGTAATCATTAGGTTGTATTTATTCTCAACGATTTCCCGAATTGCGTTGTGAAGAATGCTTTCTCTTTTTTGCCATATTTAAAGTAAAATAGTATAAGTTTTACTGTGAGCATTTTTATAAAAAATAGTCATATGCGCTGTAATACATATAATGGCAACAAATTTTCGAAATATCTTTTGTATTCGATTTCTTGCGTGAAAGAACACTGAAATTAATATTATTTTTGAAAAAAGTCTTCGGAAAATATAATCCGAGAGGAAAAAGAAATGGACAGAAAAAGGGAAATGGATTAAAAACTAATTTGTCTTGCATTCAAGATTCTGAAGTATGTAGGAAAATATGTACATCAACCTACGAATATTACACAAAAATCAACAATCAAAGTGATGGTGAAAATTTAAATTCTTTTATTTGCATTTTTATAGGAAAAATTGAACGAAAGACGCAAAACAAAAACTAAAATTGAATTGAGCAGAGCAAATACATGATTGCGCTCCATGTTTCAAAAATGCGACTTCTTCAGCTAAATTTTCTTTTATCACATGTCAAATTGCTTCGTAGTAAATATAAATTATCTGTAGTAATAGAGATTATTGAGCTGATAGAATTATGATATAACGATAACATGATGAAGATATGATAGTATTATATGATAAAATAACGCTGATATAGGCGAGAAATTGTGCGTAAATTGATTTTAAAATTACTACGCTGATGTAATAGATAACAAGGTCATAGATTTTTTAATGTCAGGCCGCTACTCACTTAAATATTCTGGGCTTGTTTTCTGGATTTATTCTTCGAAACTTTTTTAGGACTACTGACTCAATATCATTAATTAGTTCTTATTCAAATAAAGTAGAAACTTCGGATATTTTATTGAAATTTTTCTTGTGTGCATGCTATCCAGTTACATTGCATTAAAAAATTTTCGAGATTTTCTTCCCAGAAGTTTCATATTGCGCGCAAACATTATTCAAATTTCAACTGATTTTCTAGGTAATTTATTTTCATGAAGAAAGAAATATTTTATAATAGAAAACACTTTGAAAGATTTTCAGACTTCTCACTGATATGTAGCCGCCAGAGAACACACGCATATACTGCCATAAAAGGGATATTCAAAGAAATATTTTGTTGTGCTCTATAAATGTGATATTATTTTTTTATTATTGCTTTTGTTTTACTTATTTCTTTTGTGGATGTTACTGACTGATCAAATGTTCTGAAGTTAGGTCACCAGCCAAGACTGCCATCACACAATTGCAAGGCTCAGAAAATAATTAGCAAATTTCAGTCATTGGTTTTTCCACTCGCATTCTTATGAACGGCAAAACATAATGATTCAATGAAATATCTTTGTACAGATGTTTTCTATGAATCAGAATCTTTCATTCATGCATTCTCGATTCTTTTTGCTGTTCTTAAATTTTAAATAAATCAATTTCCGACGAATAAAAGTTCGTCTTAAATTTTTTTCGAAATGGTAAAATTCCCGGCTTGCAGAAAGAACAAATGGATCTTTATGATAACGAAAGTAGAACTGGAAAATGAATGAACGTAATGAGTAAATTTTTCCTCTATATTTCCTTATTTCTGTAAAATTAGATTGCAATAATTCATGGTGTAAATATTGCAGCTTCTGGTGATAGTTTTTGGCAAATTAAGGAAGAGGAGTGTATAATGTGCCTGGAAGATGATAATAAATTATGAATGAAAGGATATGATGAGAAGATGCCACTAAGCTCATTCACATTTCTTTTTGTAGCATTCTCTGAAAAGATAGGATCTCATTTGTCCATGACTTGTAGTTCATTTCTTCGTGTGTTATTGTTGCTGTCGAAAACTGGTGCGAGATGTATCTTTGAAGATCGTAACCTTTTGCAAAACTTGAAATGGAACTTATATTGCTGTAGCAACATAAGGTAGAGCAAGTTATAGGCATTATTTTAAATGACGGAAAAGCGTCAAATGTGTAGTGGAATTGTTTGAGAGAAAAAGAGTTGAGGGCAACTTTTGATTCACAACTTTATTTGAGTTTACCACCTCCACTCACTTATCCAGTGTAGACATTAGAATTGTTTACCCACAAATATGTCATTTTAACAATATATCTGCTAGTGGCCCGGGTTTTGATTTAGAAGTGTGTCGTCCTAAATGCCTTCTTTTTATGGAATAAATTCCAGAATAGCTGAATATAAGAATATTTTGATGTATAAAGTGCATGTCCTTGTTCTTTGTCTTTCAAAAAATATATGCCCTTTTCCAGGTGATTTTTCGGATGCAATGTGTTGGTAGGCGAACATTACTTGTAGTGGCTGCAACACTGATTTGGAGTTCAGTAAACGCAAGACAGATTTTCGCAATAAATTCGGAATGTACGAGCTGTTCCTACTACACAACTCACGTCTGCATATCACCCTTTTTATACAACGAGCGTCTTGTTAACAGCATTGAGAAGCAGATATCCTCTAGGTTTCTTTGATTAAGTCTTCATATTTCTTATTATTTTTTTAACAAATTTCTTAATAATAAAACAAATATATAAATGAAAGGCTATAAAAATGAGGAGTAGGATTTACTTCTACATATTTTCTGAATAGTGTTTATTCATGTCAGTATATTTATGCTCAAACTGACTTCAGATTTTTGCTTGTGTTGATGTATTGAGACTGATTTTATAGACTGCATTGATTTCAGATTTCAACCGTGCTTAAATGGGAGCCAGCAAAAAGCTAAGCAACCATTACG
>KZ270009.1:309142-459928 GCA_002249935.1 Onchocerca flexuosa | reverse complement strand
ATAATAATAATAATAATAATAATAATAATAATAATAAAATAATAAATAATAATAAATAATAAATAATAATAATAACAATAATATTGTTATTATTATTATTAATTATTACTATTGTTATTATTATTAATTATTACTATTATTAATTATTAATTATCATTATTACTATTACTGTTATTACTATTTCTTACATTATTCCTATTACTAGTGTAATAGTTTGTTAACTGATTAGGAAAATTACACCATTGTGAAGTAATCTTTCGCATACCTTCTTTCTGTCCTATTTTCTTAATTGTTACCGTACAGGGCTTCTAATAGCACAATGTCATAGGCGCGCTTAAAAACCCTTGATAACATGTAATATGTAGCTCAAAGTATAAAGTCAGCAAGTCCAACCATCATTTCGAATATTTTAATTCGCCGTCGCAAGTTGTCAAAAACATCATTAGTCACTATTTTTATAGATGCAGCAAGAACGAGACTGGATTTCCGGTTTTGCATCACATGCAAACGAAATTGTTCAAAAAACATTGTGTATGATTCATTAGTGAAGATTTAGTACAACCCAAAAAGGAAGTAATCAAGCAACTGATTTTCACTTCTCAAAAGGTGGCTAATCGTTAGATGGAAGTTACGATAGCTTCAGGCAATTTATAAATATTTCTACCCCATCTGTATTAAATCTAATCTGCGACTGCATTTTAATCTCTTTAAAATGAAAGACGTTGTTAGGTAGGATATTGGAAAAACTGAATTCATTAACGAAGAAATAAAATAAGTAAGGACTAATATCTAAAACATAATTAACTCCCGATAATATGTTGCCAGTGAGAAAGTTTAATGAATATTTTCGAGATTATATCAGAAATTATTAACGAATAAATATTTATTTTGTTCTAGAGCTGCTTTTGCCAGACGATTGTTCATTCAGTCTCAGAAACTTTCAAAAGTTGTCACTGATGTATTAAATTATCATTCATTATATCTCTTTCACCAATGATAATTTGTTAAGTAAACTACCTCCATGATTTCTAAGATGATTGCTGATATCTGCGTCCAAATAGCTGCTCTATAAGCATATGAGTGAAAATGCATTGCGAAACAAATGCTTTTCATTCTTTCTGCGAATCTGTATGCACGTGCGAGATGTTATGCTCTGTGCATGGAGCAAATTTATTGAAAATTTATGCATTCGTTAGACATTAGTGATCTACCAATTACTTCTTAGTGATAATTTGAAAGAAGAAGAGTGAATTGCTTATGGGATTGTCAATACACCGGCAGAAGTATGATAGGCAAACAGGGGGATTGCAGAATCAATGAGGAAGATTGGAAAGGCAAGCCTATAAGGGCCTAACAGAGAAGAGTGAAAATAAATGGGGCCTGAGTTGTCTTTTCTGTTAGTGCTTTTTCAACAAACTTCTTTGGGGTTTGAAAATCATTCAAACGACGTGACTCACTATTGACATTTTGATCGCAGATCAGTTGTCACGTTAATTTTAAGCGTTGCGATGAGATAGTTTACGTCAGACAGTGTTAGAATTTGTAAATTTTTGATGCATAATGCGTATTTCTTTCACGTATCAAGCTTACAGTTTCTGATTTTTCCTCCGTAATATCAACTTACTTGAATGATGAAGGGAACAATAATTATTTGTTGATTAAATAAAAGTTTGAGAAAAATGCCATGAACAAGACAATGACGTAAATGAAAAACGGATTTTTATTTTCTTTCTAATGTTTTCCTGTTTTTGAAATTTCCATTATTAAAGCTTTCGGATTTATTTACTTAATTTAAATAGCTCTTTTAAGAGTGCGTTGAATAGCCTATTGAGAATAATAATAGAATAACAAGTATTGGACGAAATAAAAGAACTATTAAACTTTTGTTAGATAATGAATGCAAAAAAGTATTTCTGCCTGCATCATCAATTGTAAACTAAATTCGAGCAATAATTAGTTTGAAAAGTGGTGACTAAAAGAAATGGTTTCAGGACTAGATTGTTTATAGTTTCCATTGCTCTTATTAAATTTTCTGCTCCTATGAAAAGAACTTTTTCATGAGCAGTTCATAGAAGATATGATCAACTTTCTAACTAAGTATGACGTCAACTCGCATAAATAAACTGTTTCCGGTTTAAATTCAAACTTGTCAACAATTCACTATTCAGTGAGGCTTAGTGATATGGAAGTATAGTTCGTAGAGAAACAGAAATGATAATTGCATGATTTCGATGCTTGATCACAAAACATGGCAGTATGAGAATAATAGGATTTCTTTCAGCTGACAGAAAAGTACGAAAGTGAGGAAGCTGAACAGCTAGTGAATGAATTATTAAGTATAATGGATATGAAGACAAGACAATCAACAGTTTCAACGATGGGGGAAGGATCGAAAGCTCGTGAACATGTGCCTAACTGGGCCTTTATTGTCATTATCGTATCCATCTTGCTCTCTGCTCTTGCATTCTACATTGGCACTTGCATCAACAAAAAGACATCTTGGAGGTAGAGTATATTCATATTATTTCCTTCATTCATCCTAAATTTTTTTTCAATATTAAATCGGAAATAAAGTTCTATCACTCGATTATTGTTCCATAACCTTCATGACTATCACTTTTTAATTATTTAAAAAAACTTTCTCACCACAAGCATCATCACTATAAACTATTTATTTGCTGTTAGTTAGGCTAATTTTCTCTTTGCCATAACTATCATTACAATTATATTTATTGTAGCTAATTTCTTCACTATTTTATGCACACATTATGTGAGTCATTTGCTTTAGAGATATTATCATATCTTCACCAGTAATTAAGACATTTTACCGCGGAATCTTTTGCCTCCTGCAATGCATTACATTCACCTATTTTGCACGAAACTAAAATTAAACGGATTCATATGGAACGATACAGATGATAAAGTCTTCCGTTCACTTCAAAAAAAGCACAATAGTACTGTTCTAGCAGCATGTCTTGGTGATAGGGGTTAATCTATTGATGATAGATCAAGTGGTAGGGGTTAATTATACAATGTTGATGAAAAATTGCTGCAATTACTTATATGGTTGAAAGAAATAATAGTGATATATGATCTTCTAACAATGAAAGTGATTACTGCAAAAAAACACTCTAGCACTTATTTTAACATCATCTACTGATTATGAAATTATTATTCACTTTTTTTTTCTCCAATTTTTTATCTGATTATGAAATCAAATGGAATAAACGGTGAGATGAATTTTTTAGAAGTGCATATCCTGAAGTTCTGGTACTTCAAAAATGATAGATTCTATTGCAGGCCATTCAGTAATGGAAAACCAAAAACAGCAGGAAAACGAAGGCTGTGGGGTGCCGGATTCTCTGGTGGTATATGGGGTGCATCTTGAAGACTGCGCATATTTTCTGCTATCGATATCACTGTCTTGATACAAGAAGCGGCTGTATCCTGAAATGAACATGAAAGAACCGCAAACTACGGAACATCATCGAAAGATTCAGAAGGTTGTGAGCAGCATTCAGATCATTCCATTGATGGATCAGCTTGCTCACTTAATTGTCCCATTGTCCACTTGTGTCATTGATACTTATGCGTGATTTCATTGCCTTATTTCTCATAAATGGCCTTATGGGGTTGCTTAAGTCATGTTTGTCTAAATGTTGAGTTTATTTCAACAAATTTGAGAACAGCAGTGGTCCTTGTTGTGAGCTGGTATGTTGATGATATCTTAGAGTTGGAACACTGATGAGGTTCAATACCTCAAACCCCATTAGTTTACGAATCGATTGAGATATTTCAATAAGCTATAGAAATTTGATTGTGGAAGAATAGTCGATTACAGGAGAAACAATCTCGAGATTAATTCATCATTCGGGAATCGATGTCTTTCGATTTCAATCTTCACTTTTGATATATCCGTATATTTCTTATCACATAATCATTGCAATAATATTTGTCCAGAGGCTCAGTAAGTGTTCAATGAGCACAAAATACTGAGTAGTTATATAACTTAAGAATATCCCCAGGAGTCATAACTTAAGCACAGCACTTACTTAGTCGCAAAAATTTAATGATTATAAGTATTTTCATTTCCTAAGGATGAAATTATTGGTTAGTTCTTCACAATGGGAATGTTAATGCGGGTCATTAGACAAGTATCCAAGTAAATGTTATTTCATATAAAATAACACAAATAGCCATTGAATTAAGAGAAGATGACATATCACAATCTAAAGATATATCTAATTCATTCTTAGTAAGACTTGTTAAGCGTAGTAATCCAAGAAAATGAAATAACCTTTATGAAGAGCCAAATTGTGACAGTGAAAAGTCCGTTGTAACAATAAAAGTCCGGTCAAAAATTCGTTTTGATTGTTAGTGAAATAAGAAAAAATGCGTTTTAAACTGAGCTCTCAAAAAAGAAGTGCTGCATGGAAGAATTGACCGTGTAGGGAGGGATATTCACGTAATTCTTGTAAAGTGTAATATGAAGTCTCCTGGGGTAATAACTCATTGGAACTTTCACTTTGAGAATGTCTTGACTCATTAAGTTTTGTAATGAAAATATATTATTGCGGCTGTTCAGTACAACGGATCTTGTAGCCATGTAATTGTTCACCGAACAAATAATGCATATTTCTGGATGTAAACCAATTTCAAAAAAAAAAAAAGTATTTGTCTACTGTCAATTCACCTGTTTACACTCATTAAATGATTGCTTTTGAGGACTGCTTAATTTTTGCGGACAAAACCTAGTAATAATCCAGTTTGCCGTATACTGCTTTGTTGTATTCATATTCTATTCAGCCGTTTCCAACTCGTGGTAACCGGATCAGGTTTTGATGGATGAGAAAAAGAAGTGTGAAGAGAAATGTGTGCAATAATCAAAAATTCATATATATTGAGCTGTTAATGAGAGTGATGCGTGAATAAGTTGACGAGCTAAGTTGATAGCAGCCAATCTAGGCCTTGATGATCTTGAGTCGGATCAGCACAAATGCTTCTGTGGAAGAATCTAGGTGCAACATATCTCAATCACTCTGCTCCATTTTTTAATATGCTGCATATAGCTTGTCTCTGATGTAGTATATCAAAATGTAAAGATTCAAAAATTCGAGATGGAAGTCCGGAATTAAAATATTTAATGCATACTAACTCGAGTTACACAAATGAAACATCTATTAAGGGCTGATGTTATCCAATCATTTCGCAAAAGGTTAGTTCCATTGCATACCAATTCGGGTAGTTAATAGGTTTTGGATAGCTTGGGTCATTACCAGGTATATTGCTAACTATCCGGATTTTGAATTTCGGTGATCTGACTGAGATATTGCTGTATATAGAGTTGCAACAGATCTTTATCCCCAGATGAAGGAACAATGAAGAAATCACTCCATTCAGTATAACAAAGTGCGAACTTACGTTATGGTACCGCTCAATTTGTTTATTAAACTGTTATTAAAGAGAACCGCCAAAACTATCTTAGAAGGCGGAAATTTTGACGCAGTCATTATATGCAAAATTTGTAGCAACCAGAACGCATTCGTTCCTCGTAAAACAACTTAAATTGGTTAGAAACCCGGCTCATGTGACTATAAGAGTCCCAATAATTGAGAGAGGAAGAATGACGAATGGAGGCAGGAGAGGAGTTGTTCAGCTGAATGTTTGTTTCGTTAATCGTTAAGTTATAAATGATAACGACAAGGCCTACACCAAATAGCCAAGTTGCCCAAAACTTGTTAACTATCCGAATTTTGAGTTCCGGTGGTGGATGGAGTGGTAGCACTAGAATTAGTGAACGGGCGGTGCGGCGGTACATCATCGATCAACATCGTGGGTGGTCCCATGCAGCAACCTGTCGCATTGCTAAAATTCGTGTTGTTATCAAAAGAAAATGATGTGTTTGTTGTTTGGGGTGGAGCAGAGTGAGGCAAGGTTGGATATACAAGGTTTTTCCAAGTTACCTTGTTTGGCGGGGAAGTAATGGATTTGAATAAGATTTACAGGGAGAACATTGCATTGATTGGACTGCAAATGATTAATTGGTTCGAGAAATTATCTAGAGTCTGGGAAAGACAAATCCCCGTATACATGGACTTGAATCGATTGTATTGATACATCTGTCAGGCTTTTGTGATAGAAAGTCAGTTGTGATGAATATATAAATATATATAAATAGATAGATCATGTACACAGAAATCAAATGTTTCAAAGATAGGTTATCTGATTCAACTTTTCATTCTAACCTTGTGCGATATTTTGCCTAATAAACGGTTTGCTGATCAAAAGTTTGCAATGTACAAGCAATATATGATTGGTTCTGCAAAATTTAATTCATGCACTTCGAGAGAAAACGGTAGTGAACGAAGTATTTGAAGAATTTTACGAAGAATGAAGAATTTTATGAGTGAATAAAGGTATATTTTTCAGTATCCTCTTATTGAATGGAACAAGTTGCGAGCATTCGCAATAGTGTTCGATTAAAAATATCTTTCCCGCACTCGAATAAAATTTGGAACGAAAATTATAAAAGTCGCTTCCCTAACACTTATTATTATTCTGAAGTGAGAATGATCATCTCGAGCATCTGGGATTCCAAAATCCAATTGATTCATCGCAACACTGATTATGAGTTGCTGGGTTGTTTCAGATTCGTATGGACGATAACTTTCGGAAGATCCACAAATTTCTTTATTTATTGCTATCAGTTTTCCATTATGTAGAACTAGGCTTGAAAAAAAAAGTTTTTGTTTATTTCAGATCTGTCTCTTTCGGACTATTTAGCTTCAATTCTCATCGTCTGTATCCATCTGTCGCGCAAATTACTTTCAGTAGTATTGCTGAACTTCTTTGTAATCTAGTGTGTGATTGCTGGGACACTTTTCCAATTTAATCTTTCATAAATGTCTCATGGAGAACAGATTTCATTTGCATTATAGTACTGCCGTAAAATGAATTGATGCTTAAATTTTTACATTGTAGAAGGGAGATGGAGAGAACTATTGATTCATTTTCCGCACAGCACAGCAGCTAGGAGATTCAGACGAAAAATCCAAAACAATGAAGAATGATTCAAAAAAGGTGCTGAAACAAGGTGAGTTGAAAGTTTTGTGCTACTACAGCAGTTCTTATTTAGTTGCATTTTTAAACATTATACTGTAGTGTCAAGTTTGTATGTATCATTAACTGGAGAGATTTCAAAAAAGGTATGGTGGGTGATACCTGAGGGATTGTAAGATGTGTTAAAATGTCTTTAATTCATTGCATGATTCTGCTCTAAGTAACGATGTTCCGCGATATTCGCTGGCTCAACAGTCGTCAGCGACAGTTTATTGCTCTTTCTACAGAGCAGATGGCATTTTATGAAGATGTTGATGAAGTTCGACCGAAGTTGCTTCACTGTTTGCCATTCAATCAAACCAATGAACTGGTAATGTTTTCTGTTTAATTTCACAGCGGTTTGTTATAGAGGATGTCTTTTGGAGAGTGGTAGGTGATAAATTCAGAGAAGATTGTATTAATTGTAATGGGGATGGTTTGATGCTGCATTTTTACTTTTTTTGTGAAGCACTTGCACACAAGGGAAATTTTAAAGAGTGGCTTTTAAATAATTGCTGGAAATTTACTTTGAATCAATGCATTGTAAAAGTGATGTTATGGCTCTAAAGTGGACAATGGTCCGAACTTAGAATGTAACCATATGATTGGCATCACTAGAAGGATGATGACATTTATGGAGGGTGGTTTCAGAATTTTTTTGTAAGCATGATAATGTTTAACCATCAACTTGAACACAAAGTGAATGGAGTCGAAAGCAATCTTCAACAATATAAGCAATGGGAGATGACATGCAGGTCCAACTATCTTTAATGATTTTAAATTAATTTGTTAGCTAAGAACGAAGAGACTGTATAAGAAATAGAGCTTACTTAAGGATATTTCAGGAGCATCTGCAATGCTTCGACCTAAGCCCTTTGTCTGATGAGGCTTTAGCATTGGGTTATGCAAATGGTAAAGTGGTAATAACTAAGGTAGCTGCTGAACCAGATATTAGGTAAGCTTTTGTATTGGGTTATTATTCATTGACAAATTTTTGTCATGAGACAATCAGTAAACTTGTTTAATCAGCATTTTCTCCCAATATATACAATTTTTTTATTTTCATACATAAATTGGATCGTTTCAGAAATCTGAACGATATTGTGGAATTAGTGTGTGATGTACCAAAACCAGTTACTTCCTTAAATTTCAGTTCTATAACAGATACTTACTTGGCTGCATGTTTCGAAGGGTAAATTTTTTTGTGTATTCTATTTGTGATCGCTGGCGAAAAAAAAATAATTTTTGAATTACCAAGGTTTCTTTCTTCAGTGGACGTTCTCAGGATTATACTGTCTGCGTATACGATATCAGCAGTCCAAAATTACATGTTTTTTGTGTTAACTGCAATGAACGTATAATGGATTTTACTTGGCTCAGGTAAGTAGTAATACTATTTCTTTTGAGATAATTCGGTTGTCCAAAACGTTTATTTAATGAGCATTATTTATTCAAGCTTCTCCAAAATTAGAAATCATTCACGTTGCATATGTTTTTCTTTTTTAATAACAACTCTGATTTACTAATTCAAGAAAATGTCTATATTTTATCGAAATATAGGGATGATCCGAGTATACTGTGTTTGGGATGTTCACGCTCAATAAAATTTTTCGATATACGAGAAGGTACGCGGCCAGTTTGCTCTGTACCCGTTTCAAATCAGGTTCGAAGCATAAGTGCGGGTAGTGTACATTTATGCATTGCTTGTATCATTGACGATTTTGCCTGTATATACGATCGAAGGCATTTGAAATCTCCTTTATATATGATGCAAGTCTCCTATTTTGTAAGTTATTGCTGCCATTTTAAAAAAATAAAAAACAATGTTGTTTTTCTCAATATCATTTTTTTTATCGTTGTGACATTGTGATTATAAACTATTGTTTCTATAATTACGAAAGGAATTTCAGATTAAATCTAGTAATGAAGTAGAAAGTGATCTTCTGCCTGCATAATGCAAAAATTCGATTAATGAATAAATACTTAAAATGTTTTAGAAGAAGAATGACGCAGGTGCAGTGAAAATATTATGGAATCCTCATTCTCCAACTTGCTTATCGTGCTTTCGCCGTAATTCTAGAGTTGTCACAGAACTTATATCACCATGTGACAGTATTCTAGAAGAACACTGCATAACAGAAATGCCAAACGTATGTTCTGGTTATTATTCTCATGCATTAATATTATCTATCACTGTAAGTTATTTTGGACAGAAGGAATAAATGATGATTTGTCCTTGAAAAAATAGCATGTTACTGCCATGAGTAAAGATGTGTTTAGTTTCCAATGTCGGATACAACTGATTTAATGCAAGGTGGATCACGTGGTACTCGATATTCGGAGGACATGGGCCCCACTAAATTACCACATCCTTATTTAGAACTCAATTATAAGGTATTTTAATGATAAATTTTATTCTTTTGCTTTTGTTGTTTTTATTACGTAGATTAAAAACATAAGATCATCATACTTGAAATATGAGCGACTTTGATGATAGTTGGAAAAAATAAAATTTATTTCAACTTTTTTTGGTTGAAATCTTTCCTTGTAGTGAATTTAAGTTTCCTTTTCAGTTTTTTGGTATTTCAAGAGTTTCTGGGTTTAGCTGGCATCCTGAAAATCGTGATCGATTGTTGGTAGTGGCACCAGATGGAGGACGTGGTGCTTTTGAAGTTAGGCTTGCTACGGTTCGTTGTTTATTACGAACTTATTTGTTGAAATAATAGCATTTGTGTATGCTTTATTCGTCCATGAAAACATTTACCCTTTGTTTTTTTATAGGTTAATAAATTTGTGACGGGTGATTGTTCATCGCAGGGCTTTGTTGCTCACGCATCTGCTAATCAGCTTTATGTGCGAAATGCAGATCCAGTTGTGACTGATGAATCAGTAGATATTTCATTTGTGATGAAGAGTCGTGCCGCCAAAAATTTTGGCTCCCCTCCAAGCACTAATTTGGAAGGTAATCTCGAAACTTAGCTTCACTTTTTGCGTTACAGTGTAAATCCCAGAATAATGTAAGTTTATTTCAAATGATTGATAAATCCAACTAATAATAAAAAATCAATTCCAGCATATATACGGTCTTGTAAAGAGATCATTGATTGTTGTCCGTATTCAACATCTGAAGTGAAATGGCTATGGAAATGGATAAGCCATATGATTAGTATTGTGGACTGGAAACCATGTATCTATGGGACATTGTAAGGTTTGCGTTTATGATGCTTTTAAAATTTTTGTCCTTCCTATTATTTTTGAACTTGCAGGTTCCCGGGTGTTATGGATATAATGCAACACAGTTTAAATTCGGATAAAGATGAACTTACTACAGAACGAATATTTGTTTTTGATCCATTTCTCGGGCGCATCAGAGTGAGTTCTCTTTCCGTCTAGAATTGTTTGTAATTTTATTGTGGCTCTCTTGTCTTTCTTCCGTTCTTCCATTTCTTCATTATGATATAGAAATGATCGGTTGCTTAACTTATATCAAAATGAAAATTTTTCAGATTATTTTTAGTATCCAAATTTTGTCTTCGTCGAAACACATACCTCAAAAAATTCATTTATAAAGTACCTGTACTTGTAATTTTCTTCAAAACTTGAACTCTAATATATCTAGATCTTTGAGCTCCAATATATCTAAAACTATGAGATTTATTTGGAACTGTTCTCATGCTTTTGCGTTTCTTAAGCATCTTTTTATTTTCTAGTTATTTGGAGCCTCTAGTTTACATTGTACAAACTAAGGAGAAAGGGCAAAAAAGATTCACTGCCATATATCTTGATAAATGTAAATATCATTATTGCTGATACTACAGTTGTACAGAGGGACCGAACGAAATCGAGTGCTTCGAATGTGTGGTTGGCCTGCTCTTGGAGATACTGTACAGCTCGATGCTTTCATTGACGAAAACGTTAAAGAAAGGTGAATTACTTGCTAACTTTATTTATTATCACAGATTCCTGTTATGGTCACTGTGCAGCTTTCATTTGAAAAAAGTAAAAGCAGTAAGATGAACACGGTCTTAATAATGACATTCATTGAGACAACAATTTATAAGTAATTGGAAATCATTTCATTTGCTAAGCACTTATTGTTACTTGGATATGAAATTTGATAGACATAAATTTGGTGCTTTTTAAGTCTCATTGTTTGTTTATGTTGTTTAGGAGAACGCAAAGTCGAGCAGTAGCTGCAGCATTAGTTACAGCTAATTCAGCCAGGATGAAAAAAGTGAGCTTATTTGGAACTAATGTAAAAAAAGTATGTTACAATAATTTATAATGATGCAATTTTTTTTCCATCTCTCATTTTTTTTCAGACTCTGAATTCAGTGTTGGAGAAAGCCAGAGAGTCAAATGATGAGGGTCTGCCGGAAATGGAAGCTTTTCAAGAAGCTTTGCAACATTATCGAGGATTACCAGAACAATGGTTGTCTTTTAAATGTAACTTGGCAAGTTTGTTTTGCATCCGTTTATGCCACTACTCTAAAATTAATTTTAGGAAATCAGTTTCCAAAAATCTCAAAAGCATTGTCAAGGATCCATACTTCAGTATGATCATAACATTTCTGGATGGGCGTTGTGATAATTTTTCCGACCTCCATTGTATTGTCCATCAGCACGTATGTTATTTATTTTGTTATGTTATGAATTAATTCAGAGGAAATGGTCGAGAAGACTTGAAAGTGATAATTTGTTGCTGTCTTAAAAAATGGATATGTAAGGAGCTAGATTTCAGGACATTCCATTAGAGGACAGAATTGCTTTCGCTGCTATTCACTTTAGCGATCAATATTTTATGAAGTCAGTGAAGGAGTTATTTACGGATGCTTGTTTATACCGAACACTTTTCGGTTTGCTCATTACTGGTATTTCCTATGAAAAGGCTACTCATGACTTGTTGTCTCAGTGAGTTCATTATCATATTTATTTGGAGGAAACCAACTTATGCTTTTTGATCAGAAATGAGTATTTTTTGCGCATAAGATCTTAAAGTAGTGTTAAAGATGTTTTATCAATATTTAGATATGTGGATTACACGGGAGACATACAAACAGCTACAATCCTATTGGTAGTGGGACGCTGTTTTGTGAAAGAACAATCCTGGCCTATAGCTTATTCTGCTGAAGAGATTGCTAGCATTGATTTCGAGTTACTAGCTATCGAAGATAGCGGAGCATGCAATAAATTGTAAATATCCTTCAGCTATTTTATCCAAATTGAATTTGCAAAAGTATACAGTGAAAGCGGTTTTATTTCATCAGATTATGTATCTGTTCTCTATATTTCTTTGTCTTTATTATTATTATTGTTAATTAATGGGAGATTGGTACTTTCAGAGATGAACATATAAAACGAAGTTTTACCATTGTTTGTGATTATTTGGATATGCTAAACGTATGGGGTATGTGGGTGCAAAGAGCTCGCCTTGACTGTATACTTGGATGGAGACGAAATGCCATTTTACTGGAATCAAGAATGGATCGAAATACTGTACAGGTTTGCTTGGAGTTTTTTTTTTTTTTCTTTTAAATATTTTTATATGTTTATCATATAATTTGTCTACTTGCAACTTAGTTTTCAGGCGGAAATTTGTTGTCAGTTTTGTCCTCAAAATATCACATTGGATAAGTCAGATATCTCGTTAACTTCCGTGCCTTCTGCGGTGCTCATACCTACCACTCGATCAAACATTTCTATAACGTTGGTCATTCTCATTTTTATTCACTGATGTATCAATCTTACATGCATAAGTTTACTTTTTATCAATGAACTGCGAGACTTACTGCAGGTTGACATTTTTCTATCGTGTATATTCATTTCCTAGTGGATGTTTGCAATCAATTTAACTAATTACACGGAACAGAGGATTCAGCTGATGTATACGAAGCTTATCACTTCTTAATCTTTTGAGTGTATGAAAAACCGATAATTCATAAGTATGAAGTACGAAATGGTAGAGATTACTTCTAGGTCTTCAGCTGCTCCATCGATACCAGCTAGAGAAATGGCATGTCCCCATTGCTTGAAGCCTCTTCCGAAATGCATACTGTGTCGTAGGCACATGGGTTCGTATGTTCAAACAGAATGTCACGAACTTGGTCGATTATCTTCCTGGTTCACTTGGTGTCAGGTATCCTGTCTTCTTATTTTTTTTTTTCGAGAGTTTGAAAATTGATATTACTTAATACAGAAAACTTTAATTGGCTAAGAGATTCGTTAGGAGTTGAGTTTTGACCTACTCTGATGCACTGCAAAATAATGATACATGTGTAAACGAGATAGTTCGTTCTAAATTACTGCGAAATGGAAGCAACTAACATATGTTATATGTATTTAAAGATTTGAAGGAAAATCCAGTGTATTAATGGGTGCTATATGTAATTTAATGATAACAACAATTTGTTATCGAACAAAAAAGTGATCTATGTTTAAGTTTGGGGAATTTAAGCACTGAAAATGATTTTAAATGATCTTTAAAATATTGATAATGTTTAAAACTGCTTATTGTGTTAATTCTTTCTAAATCGACTTTACTGATCTAAAGATTTCAAAGAGTAGTAAATACATGACATTGGAATTACTTAAAACGACAGCACAGGTTTAGTTTGGTTTTTTGTTTAGAAATGCCGTCACGGAGGTCATATGGCACATTTATGGCATTGGTTCAATGGTCATGCGGAATGTGCGGCAAATGGTTGTTTATGTAACTGTCAAATGGAAGACATCGATATTATTGGATTGAATATTGAACCACCACAGCTTTGTTTATTTTGTGAGGATTCGTGCTAAACATCGAACCGAAATTGTCATGACGTTTCATACGTCATTTTCATAATGTTGCTTTGTGAATTTGGGAAGGAGTTCAAAACTTTCAGCTTTGTTCAGAGCATTTCTTTTCTTGTTCGTTCACTAATTTTGTTTGAGAAAGAAAGGGAGCGAGAAATTATTCGATATGGCATCCTTGTGAGGAAGCGTTAATCCAGTTATTATTTTTATTTATAAATAAATTTGTATAATCAATCTTTCCATGCTACTTACGACCAGCTTGCTGAAGCATTGAAGCCGAAGTCGAATGGAATATTATCCAAAACCTGATTATACAAATATAATATATTATTATACAAATATTGCTGATAATATTAATGATCCTTCACTAATGTTTTTGATAGAAAAGAGTGAAAATGCGACTCGCTAATAATTTATTGCAAGTAAGTCACATTTTCATTGTGAAATCTTGCATTAATATTATCAACATGACTTGCTTAAGAACCTTTTTCTGCAGAACCTTCGACTCTATTGCTATTGAAAACAGCTCCGCGAGCAGTTTCTAGCTAGTTGGGACTTGTTAATAAGCCGTTATTGTTGGTGATGACATAAAAAAACTTGACAGAATCGGTTTAATATTCTTCCCATCAAAAAATTAGCAGCAAGGAAGTGAAATATGTTCTTTAAGAATATATGGAAATATTAATGAGCGATCAAAATATTCCTTTATGACAGCACAAACATTTACATAAGACAGAAAAAAGTGAGTACCAATTGAGTAAAAGATCTTTTTCGAATTATTGTAGATGGATTGTCTTTGCCAGGAAAAAAAGATTAGAAAATAAGGTAGAAATACGGTTTGGCCGTAAATAGTAATCCATTTAGGCGAGAAGTGTTTGGATAATATTTTAAGCTTCATTTCAAGCTTCACAAAAATTAACTGCAAATACGGAAATATAAATTTATGATACATTTGCCGTATTTCACAGTTATGCTGATATAGTTTCTTGTCTTTTCATTTTAGAAAGCCGCATGCTTGTTCGACACAATACTGTTTCCAATACGGAAGGCACTCTTTGGAAGATCTGCTGTGACTCTTCCGAAGGCGCATTCCTGCATCTGAAACCTCATTTCAACAATTATTTAAGTCGTAACAGTATGGCGATGAAGGATAGTTCGACTAATATCACTATGATCCGAGCTTCGTGAGTAACAGATATGAGATACTGGAATAGGAAGAGCTACTGCATGCTTCATGTGTTTCTGCCGGGTACTCACTCCTGATCAAAGTGATTCGCAAGAATTAACATAGTTGGAATAGTTTGAATCAGTTGAACAAGACTTATTCTTCCTTTAAAGCACTAAGCTATTTGTTAAAGAAATCGGGCGTGACTATATGTTTTGCACTGAAGATTGATTTAGTGATCCAGAAACTTGAAATTATGATCACTGTCCAACTGAAATGAACTGGTATCAGTGTGAACATATGCAGAAGTTTGGAAAATGAATGTACTGGAATGTCAACCGCGGTAACTGGCTAAATGGATGCCGCGGCATGCGTTAGTGCTTGCAGCACACACACACATGAAAGCCTAAGCAGTCATTAAACAGGCACCGTTGTTTTGTGAGATCATTTGAAACAGTTGGTATAAACGCAATCGGGTTCAACACAGGGACTGAGTTCATGAATCTTACTGGACCTTCTGAAATATAATTTATATTCTCTGAAAAAAAAAAAAAGTCTAAATGATAAGTTCTAGAGAAAATCGTTGCCTTGAACGTTTCTCCTTTTAAACACAAATTTTCGTTTGTCAGTGCAGCAGAAAGGATACTGATTATTTGATTTCCCTTATCATTTGAAAAGGAGACAAATTCAAAAATTACCGATAGTTTTGAGCAAGTTTTTTTGATCTCGACGTTGTCGCTCTCTGCTATATTCATCGATCAGATTGATTGCTTTCATGAATCTCATTTCGAATTCCATCTGTACACTTGATACACACATCGAAACCAGAGCCAGTCCAACGATGAAAAATATGAAAAATACTAAGCACAAAATACATTCATTTATGCATAAATTTTTAACTACCCAAATCATATCTAATATTTTACTTAAGTGGAAGGTAGTGAGTTAGGCCACGAAAACAAAAGAGGGAGAGAGATATACGTTGGAGACTCATCAAATTGCAACTACTAGCAGTGAGTAATGATGGGGTGACAAAGAACTGAATGTGAAAGGGACTTACCGCAAGCAAAATGGGGATGACCTGGCATTTCGTCGCCCAGTCCGACAGTGGTTAACGAGATGAAGAAGAAGTAGAAAGCAGTGAAATAATCCCAATGTTCCCATATGCGAAATATGAATGAACAAAGAGCAATGTAAACAACGATGATCAATACTGCGCCGTAAATTGGAAATGTTTCATAAGCATCGTCTTCTTCATTCATTGAATTCTACAATAAGTCGTGTCTACTATACCGGCCTTTTTTATCTCCAATTAATGATTGCATCTTTGTTGATGATGTGGTCAAGTCAAATTTTACATAGCCTTTGATTTTCTGCTCAAATGGTGATGCATCTGACACTGACACCAATTTAAGTAAATCAAATTTTTCTGTTCCAGGATTGTTGCCTGCTTTTTTACTTCCGAAAGAGCTGCACAGTTAAGGAATTCGCATTACTAGTTTAGCTCATTTCCTTACTCAAAATATAATCTTAGAAAAGAATACTTTCGTAGTATATTGTCACATATCTGATGTCATTCGTCAATCATTCAGGAACAGTCAAAGTAGGTTGATTAAGACAATCGGGAGAGAAAAAGTAGGAACAACGAAAATATCCTTCTATATTTGAAATGCATTTCTTAGCTGACTTTAACCGTGAAAAACAATGATGTGAAATGTGCAATATATGAGAGAAAAGCATGCATTAAAAAAGTAGAAACAAACATCTTCGTTGTTGTCACAAGTATCGTTTTCTACTATTTCACCAGTTTTTTTCATATTGACTTGAGCTTCATTGGAGACTTCATACTCTCTTGTTCTCCGCCTTAAATAATTTCAGTATAAACAAAAAGTATCTGTAGCAGTATATTTATGCCAAAATTTCAACTAGTTCAGTTCACCTTAATATAAATTGTGTTGTAAAGCATTTGAGACCTTTTCGGATAAAAAGCCAAATATTGCGTACATATACAAGAATCAGTTTTCCAAATTCGTTCAATACTACCAACATATACGGTACACCCAATAAAGCATATAAAATGGTAAAAACCCGGCCCTCAGTGGTTCGGCACCATATATTTCCATATCCTGCATTTATTTCTATAATTTAGGTCCTATTGTATTTCTGCATTTCTTGTTTAAACAGCAACAATAATTGATGTGGCGCGATTTTAAAATATGAAATATAGTATCAGCGAAAAAAATTTTAAAGATAAAAGAGCATGGGAAATCTTCATATGGTTTCGTGAATAAAGAAAAAAAAGAACAAACCAATGGTGGTAAAGATGGTACCACAATAAAACACAGCATTCCAATAATCGGCCCATTTCCAGGGATTCTGCTTGTAGGCGGAGATGCCCAACTGCTCGTCGTACGCCACTAATAGCCGTTCAAGTCGTCTATTACATGTTATCTGTTTTAAAAATGGTGCTATCTACAGTATCCAATTGAATGCTCCACATTTTAATTTATTTATAGTTCAAAAAATAAAGCAGTTTCTGTGCATCATAAATCTAACCATTCAAATCATGATTGCACAGGAATATTAACTCAGCTCATCCCGTCAACTTTTGTTTGGCCAATAATTTTATCAACTGTTAATTAGTAACTTGATCAATTATTTTAATTCACAGATGATGTCGCTTTTCCATTCTCTTGTGGACACAAAGAGTTATGGCGAAGAAACTATTGTACCAGGTGAGAATATTCTATAAAGCGCATCTCGGTTCTATTTTGGTCATCACTGTGTTTTATTGTAGATTGACAGAGTGGCGACGTAAATAATTCTGATATTTTTTTCACATAAGTTTTGTAGCGTTGTACAGATTCCTGTAAGTGGGAAATGATAACAAGGATTCATGGGAAGGCAGCAATTGATGTCAGCGATAAAGTTACTTGGTCAAGCTGAGCATTGAGTTCACGTTCAGCAGGTGCCTCAAACTGATGAACAAGGAATCCACCGAAAAGTGCATATGCAATTAGCACCAACAACAATAATACGCATTTTATCCAACGACCAAGCCTGAATTCGAGATTGTACCACATCAGTTTGATTGGATTGCGCTCACTTGACCTGCCGGTAAACGATAACAATTAAAACATATAATCCGTACAATTTAAATTGGAAAATAAGTATCAAAATTAAAGTCACTGCATCGAAGTTTCGACATTTTCAGTCTATCCATAGCTCTACTCTCAAAAGTATATTTTTATTCTTGCATACATAATAAACAGTATGTAATCTTTCTAGTCTTACAAATCCATTGAGATAAGCATTATATCCAAATATATTACTACCGCTAAGAAGACATTTAAACAGTGCAGGCAAAATTTGGACATAAGCGGTACTTTTATATTATGGATCTACTTGAAATTGCTTAATTCTTTCTAATATATTCAAAGTAAATTAAGCAACTTACTTGCTCCGACTGTTTAAGATTTCTTCGATGACATCGTACACATTTGGCTGACTAATTCCTTCGCTATAAATACTGTTTCCATCATAATCTATAGTATCCTAAAATCTTAACTGTTAATAACTTTATTCGTATTGCCTTTTGAATTTTACTCCAAATCTTTTAAATAAGTCTTCTGAGATATAACTATCGTTTTACTGATTGATTTTGTCTTGCGCCTGTTTCTCATTTGCATTTACAAACCAGATATAGTGTCCAGAATTCAGTTATTTTGACGTTTCACCGGTATTCATATTTTAGCCATATTCGGCTGGTTCTTCTTTTCGGTGTTTATTATTGTTTATAAAAAGCGCTGCCAAAATGAGTAAATTTCAAATGTAGCGATCAAGTAGTGGAGAAGAATGTAAAGTTGTGGTGGAGAAAAAATTAATTGTGCAGTACATTCCTCATGTACTGAACAGTATTACCGCAATAACATTATTTGCATTCAATCCAAGAGATTCTGTGTTTTGAACCTCTGCCGTTATGGATTCTGGTTTATGAATTTTCGAACTTCTTAAAGCATTCGTAAGAGAGCGTCTATATTTCCTTCTGCAAAATTTCTGCAACACCTGGAATCTGCATTTATGATATTTATGAGCATGCAAATGGGAACTTGTGCCTTAAAATTAGCTATCAGCTTTATTAAGCACACGAAGACAACCTTCAGCCCTTCGTCCTCTTGTTCATCGCCCAATCGGGCCAAATTCCATACCATGGATACGATTTCCAAAAATATATCTCCTAAAATAAAAGTAACGTAGAAAATAAGGAAAAACAAGATGCGATAATCTGGCAGTGGAAATGGTTAGTTTCTCGGTTCATGAAGTCTTCCTTTCTTGGCACTCACCGTCTGGAAAATAAGCGGAAGGTAAGCGAAAATTTAGTGAATCCAATAATTGGAATACAGCGTCAGAAATTAATTTCTCGAGGATACTTCCAACTCTCCTTCATTACCATCAATGTTAAGGAAATAAAAGTTGCCAAGAAATAATTGCAAATGCGTGTATTTGAACGATAAAAGGTACACTGTTTCTTCCGGTAAGAATATATGATGGTAACGGGAAGAAAGGGAAATGATAGCGAGCATGGAGAAAGGAGCAGATGTTGGAATATATTATGGCATCAAACTAAAATCATTTTGCTTATCTGCTGATTCCTACCGAAAGTGTTTAGAGTGTGCAGAAAGAATTAGTCATCTTGCATTTAAAAGCATGATATTATAATTTGCCAGAGCTGTTGATTTCGTCCAAATTTTGGAGCATTAATAGTTTCAGATAAGCTAGAAACGTTTGATGACAATCAATGATAATTTTGATGTAATTTAATGAAGACACAAATTATCAACATTTTAAATTTATAGTAAGAGAAATTGGTTACTCTCTCAATGTCAGAGGGTACCCAACTTCTTCCCTTTTTCCATGGAATAACTTAATTATGCCAAAGCATCGAATTTTTATGAAATCTGACTGATACATAACAGTTCTACTTCTCAAGAGTTTCGGAAATTTTTTGCTCCATTCGCTTACTTTTGTTTAGACTAGGATCAAGATTTAGATAATGACATAATTAAATTATGATAATATTTGATCAAAGTAAATTTTGATCTTTTTCTGCCAATCTAACAGAAGCATTAGTCCTGTTTATTCTCTTTGGATTTCCATTTTTTTTTTTTAAATTAAATTATGTGAATGTTTCAGATTACTGAGCCTCACAGTACATGTACTAAAACCTGTATTTTTTGTGAATAATATATTCATTAAAAACAGAATGATCTTAATATCAGTAAATTGATTCTCAAAGAAGTTAATGAAAAACGGACGGCTGATAATAGGAATCACACATCTCAAACGTTGAGTCAGCTTTTAAGTGAAAGAGGCATGGGGACGAACTGTGTACTGTATGAGAATGGTTCAATTGGTGCCTTTTTGTGGGAGTCATGAAAAGGGGAAGGGAGGGGCAGGAAAATGAAGGGTGGAACAGAGGATGGAAGCATTCTATAATGATTAATTTTCACCATTTGTTTTCAGCATAGCGCTTTACTATTTTTCTTGCCGAACGATATGCAGCCAAAGACGGAAGTATCTCCGGTACTTCCCAACAATATCAATCGCTTTCCAATAAAGGACAGAAAAACAGAATGATTCTCTGTCGTAAGCCTTCGTTAATTAGTTGATAAAGTACGTGAAGAGTGAAGTTGTGTGCGAAGTGCACGCCTCTCAGTTTGCATTTCATGAAGAAAAAGAACCATTGGGAAGCAGGCGGAATTCTTCCGGAGTAAATAAAGAAATCATTGTTGTCCAAATATATATGTTATTAGTAGTCAATATAGTTAACCATTAATTATTTATCGAGGTCACACACCTTCTCTTTTGACCTTCCCACAATATTTCACTTACGTAGTGTGCTTCCTGTTGCACCTCTTCGATCTCTCTCACTTCCAGAGAAAAATAAATTTCAAGGAAGTTCAAGGAGTCACATCTATTCTCTATTAAAACAGATTTGAACATATGTCGTGCCTATTGCACACTGCTTTGATAAACTGTAAAAGATGCTTCATCTCATTGTTGTAATGCAGCTGCTATCGGCTTACTTCTACTATGATTTGCCCAGCTTGAATGCAAACAGGCTCAAACGACACTCTTTAAAGCTACCGAGCTGGAACTTTTTCATGCTGCTCATTATTAAGTTCATAACAATGTATAAGTAATTCATACGACGTCGATTACCCAACGGTGTAATAATAATAATAATAATAATAAGTGACCTTTGCGTGCTTCAATGTCTTTATTATTGAACTTCAAACTTCTACTGTTGATTTTCTGCCCACTTTTTTTTAATTCAGTAACTCCAGTCAATAAAAGACAAAATTTATTGAGACGATAGAAATCAAATGACTAATTATCTCTTAATGAATATGTCTCATATATTTCAATGAGAAATGCAGATATTCGAAATTGATCTTTGATCCAGAAATCATTTGAAAAATTTGTTATATTTAATTAGAAGTCATCGATTAAATCGATGTGTTACGTGAATAAATGAGGCTTTTTTAGCGCTTAAGCTTTCACCCCTCAGCTTCTGAAAACTTCCCTTCTCCTATTCACTTCATTTTTGGTAATGGTACTAATTAATAATGACATCTTAGAATAGTGTCACCCAGTTCCATTCAACAAATCGATGATAATCTACTTCTGTTAGTATCTTTCACTTAAATTTATTATTTCAGATGATCAACTTTAGTCTTTTTGCGACATTCTATCTTTCCATCATTTCACCCGCAATTTATGGTAAGTTCTAAAAACTATACCTGTCATATCGAAATGGTTTCTCTCTCACTTCAATATATAATTAGCTGTTTTCTAACCTCAATAGTAAAAACTAACTCATTCAAACATACGGCAGCTCCATCAGAATTGTGTTACCTATGGTCTTATTTGTCTCATACGATTCAAAGCATCAGTGTGATCTTTTTGATAGTTGAACGAAAAAGAATATCCTATCCCATACATGTAGGCAAGTTTATTCGAGAAAAAACATTGTTGAATAAACCACAAATATGTAATATAGAAAATATATATTGAATATAGTTTTGTACGGCCTAATTCCATTAGAGAGAATGACAGTGGTTGAACTTAATAGCGAGCGTATCTTACTAATAACATATCCCCAAGTAATTCTAATGATTCGACTTATATATCGTTTTTAGTAAGTTTTTCATGTGCAATTAAGGGTATGTATTCGCTTGTTTGGATGGATGTCAGTGTGATACAGACGACGAAGTAATCTATTGCCATAATGGCCATCGAACTACAGTAAGTTTCCAACAATGGTTTTCAACATCGAATCCATGATAGGAAGCATAATTTGATAATTTCAGCTTAACCTGCCGGATACTCGTTTACGAGGTTTTGTAGTGATAGGATTGACAAATAATGCAATCGAAAAGCTTCCTGACGAAAAATCCATTTTGGAAAAATATCCGGACCTAAAGGTACCATGAATCATCTTCAGTAATTGAATATTATTTTTAAGTTTCGGTAGAAAAGGTTACATTCGAAAAATGTATTTAGGCCATTGACGTGGAAGGCAATGAACAATTTGACTGCGATTCGCTGAAAGAATATAAAACAGTTAAGGTAAGCGAATCCTATATCAACTAATATTCATTTCAATGCGATATCAATTACTACATTCGTAAAATAGATGTGCGATCTATAAATTTATTTTGAAATTAAGCTTGAACCTATTATTTCATAGGTTTTGCAGGTGTACAGTGATTGTGAAGGAAGTGAACCGATGATAACCAATGGCCATAGGCTACCGGATATAAATATTGGGCAGCCAACTGATGCAAGTTTCATTTCTCTTATAAATACAAGAACGCACTTTAACATTGTCATCCTTCAGTTGCGATAACGACATAGTGCTGAAAGCTTCCTTTTTTTTTATCAGCCTGTATCACTTGCTGAATATGCCCATTTTGTGTGCTCTCTTGTTGTTTGCTAAGCTAAACAAGCCTAGCTTTTTGTATAGGAATCGACATCCTAAACAATACATGGTTTCAGACATGTGATTTCCAGTGCCAGGTGGACAAACACTACAAAATACTATACAACTATCTGGTAAAATTATGGAAGGTAAAAACTTTGTAGTCGTTCCACTAGAAAAACTGCTTTACAGTTACAATCAAATGCGATTTTAGCCCAATTAGTGTTGCAAAGCGATACGAAAAATGGAGACTTTTATCAAGTAGAACCAGATATTTTTAGATGCTAAAGACAAAATATGATGAAATTGATAAGGAGAAGATTGTGAAGGATGTGCAGGACTTCTTCGTTACTATTGTGAAGAAAATTGATGAGCTGCATAAGAATTAAGTTTCGCTTCCAAAAGTAATGCTTCAAATGGAGATGTAGTGTATGCAGCGGAGTATTCCCTAACGAATGCCTTCTCAGAAGTTGGATTGGTGTAAACTGTCTCCGTTTCTCCACTTTTAACATGAGGATTTGCTGTTTTTTATGCAATAAATTCAAAATTTTTTTGCATTCATTAAAGCTGCAGTGGCTACTATATACAAATACATCATTTATAAATTGCAAGAAATATAGTGGGCACAAGAAAAATTATTGAGAAATCTGAACAGGGATAAAATCACCGATATTCTACTACATATCACTTCAGCAAAATAGCCTTAAAAGTTAAGTGAGGTTTGCAAAGCAATATTTACATGCATTAAGAATAAACAATAAATCAGGATAGTCTAAATCAATATGAACAGAACATCTTGAGATGCTCTAAAGAGATGGCAGAAAAAAAAAACGATACGGGATTCAACGATACGTCCAACGATAGGGGATTGTTAGAACGCACGAAACCATCTGTGCAAAACAATATTCATGAAACCATCTTGTAGTATGCATCATTCGCATGAGACCTTCCAATTTCTTTCATATGCACCGTGAACAATCCAAAAAAAATATAAGGAAATAAAACGCAAGGAAGCATAGATTGAGATCAAACAGATATTTAAAAATCATTTCCATGAAACATTTACAACCTTCTAAAAGAACCAAATAAAAGCAAGTCAGCAATAGGCTGACTGCAGACTTTCAGATGAGTTATTAGCACTTTTACTAGCAAGCGATGATTCTGAAACAATGAACTATCAAACTCAAGAGGGATCAATCAAGAATAACTATTGTTCGACGCGTATTTGCATTTAGATAAAAAGGAAATCACTGAAGTAATTGGGCGATCTAGAAGTTCGATCATCTCCAGAAATTCGAGATCTGAGCACAGAATCTTGAAATGAAAAGTGTGGATGTAGAAAAATCAAAAGCAAAATTCGTGCAATCGAGATAATCAAAAAATTAAAAAAAAAAAAAAAAAAAGAAGCAAATCTAACCTATGCTTCAGTTCGAGGGTAGCTAAGCTCTACTATTAATTCAACAGATTCATTCCCATTAGAAATAAATTCATGTTTTCGCTAGCGTTGTTAATACATAACGATATAATAATATGAATAATCAGTGGACTGCGCTAGTGAATTGTATGTCCTTCGACAGTTCCATCATTTGTCTGAAAATAACTTCATTACAGAAACTGTTTTTATGAGTGAAATAAATTTGAACTAAAATTAAGCAAACCTTCTCAGTATTAGCACTTTTGACTGCAGTTCTTTTTCACGTACTTTCCACTGCATTATCGTTTGCTTTATACCATCCATTTGTTTCCAATCACGAATCCATCGCAAAAATAGACGTTCCCAAAACGCCTGAAAACTCGAAAATGACTTCAGCTTTCTGTCAATTACCAAACAACACGTCGGACGAAACAGATGAGATACGAAGCTTACTATGCTTTGTGGAGCAACGCAGGGCCACAATACTGCTGAATTAGGTTC
The DNA here is from genome assembly GCA_002249935.1 of Onchocerca flexuosa. Classification (NCBI taxonomy): domain Eukaryota; kingdom Metazoa; phylum Nematoda; class Chromadorea; order Rhabditida; family Onchocercidae; genus Onchocerca; species Onchocerca flexuosa. Next base: position 434,974 of record KZ270009.1, on the reverse strand, counting down.
GTACAAAGCGTTCACATAGGTACGCAATATTTCTGGGTTATTCACATATGACCAAAGCGACACTGTTCGCGTTTTAACTTCAAATCGTGCCTTTTCTTTCTCACTATTTCCTAAAAAATTATAAGTTTAAGACAGTCATATTAAACTTAGCAATAGTATAAATCTAGCGAAACAGGACATTCAATTCGTCAACAAGGATCAGCTCATTTTTAACGTCTACATATATAAAAATTATTCGTTCATTTCCGTCATTAAATTTTTTTACTCAGATAAACGCTGCAAAATTATTCTAACATACCACTGTAGATGAAGTTAGCTCGTATATTTCATAATAAACCAAAGCAAGATTACATTAATTCACTTTATACAATTAGACAAGATTTGAAAATTACCGAGGAAAGATCCGAATTCGGAAGCATAAGCATGTTCGAACAAAAATATGAGAAACTCCTCGGTAAATTCAAATGAGCACGGGAACTGCTGATATACCTTTAAATAATGGTAAAAAAAAAATTAAAAAATTAATGGGAAATTACAGCGTTCAAACACATAATTACAGCAATTATTAAAAAGACCAACTTGCCAAACACAATCCAAGAAGCAAAGAAACATAGGAGATTCATACGGTCCCGTGACAGCACCAGTAGCAAAGGCTGAATGGGCACATCGATAGGAGAAAGGATGCCCAGCAGAAATCCATTCTCGCTCAATTAAAGATTCGAAACTGAAAAAAAAAAAAAAACATTTATTGAAGCAAACTTTCTATACTACTATCGAATTAATATAAGGGACAATTTAACTTACCCTCGAATAGTGCGAGAATCAGAATCTAGCAGAAGTTGTGCCAGTGATGTTACCAAAAGAGTTGAATCGGTTCCTTCAGCACCATGTACCACTACCGGGACTTCTAATAAGCAAATGTTTATTAAGGGCATGTTAAAACACTTCCAAAAGTTTCTTGGAATCAAAAAATCGTCAACTCATCGATAGTTGGAATTGGAAAAAATAAACAATAGAAAATAATCCACCAAACTGACTCCTAGAAGTATTTTGGTGAACCCCTTCAAATCCAAAATGAATTATCTTGAGAATATAGCAGTCTTTAACGGGATAGGAAAGTTGAAATGATATTACAAGAGTTTGCTTATTAAATTATAAATAGTGGCAAAAATGATGTTCGATTAAATTGCAGAAAAAAATTTTTTTAAATCGTTTTTGCAGAATCATCACGTAGATATTAATTCACAGTTCAATTAAACAAACATTTTACTGATTTTTTTTGTAATAACATGCATCCTGAAGAAGATGATTAAACATAAATGAATAAAAATACGGATTAAATACCTGCACTACCTTCACAATGTACACACTGGGCTACTGTTGCTGCACAGGTTAGCATATCAGAAATAAACTGAAGCCAGCCACAAGAATCCAGCGATCAACGTTGATAGTCGTTTCTGTACACACTATAACAAAATCACTCTTGGAAAAGTTTTTTTTCTTTTTTCTTTTTTTTTTTTTTTTTTTTAATAAACAAGAGAAAAGCAACATTACTGAAATTTACATCATTTTCTTTTCTTTTTATACATTATTTTAAAATTTTTTCCATTGCAGAATTAAACATTAAACCTGAATAATTAACCAAAGTAGAATGTGAGAATGTTAAATATAGAAATACCAAAATATGTGAGGATGGTAATAATACTAAACACCAACACTCATGTATTACAACAAAACGAAATCATATATAACTTAAAAGTTTTAAAATGAAACATGACAGAATGGGTAACTCGAAAATGGTCATGCAAAACAATTAACGGACTATGCTGAAGTCCAGAATTGATAAATCTGGAAAAACTGAGCCTGATGTTTTGAAAACAAAGAACATCGCAATGCAACCGAGATGTCAAACTCACATTCAACTAATTTGGCCAGTGCATCATGAACTTCTTTAATTCGTGGAGTGCCACCATATATATATTTCCACTGCGAATAAAACATCTGCGATTCATATCCGCCTCCTTTAAACAAGAGAAAATAAGTGTTTATAAACTTAACTGTAATATCTTTACATCGTAGGGATACCTGATTTCCATTAATTTCAAGTCAATTTATCCAGCCTTAAAAATATATAAACTACTTTCTTGAAAATACCGCAAGAAAAGATTATGAAAATGAGCAACATCTTTATATTGACCGATTCATGGCTTGAAAAGTTGCTACGTTGTTTCGAATGACTTTCCTATGTGTAAAACCCTTTTCAGTGAAGTTTTTTAAAATACCAACTGGTCTGGAAAAAATCTATGGGATCGTATCAACCACTGTTGCTTTGCCAAAACTAACAGTAAAAGCAAGTATGAAAAACATCAAAAATAAAAAATAAATAAAAGAATACTGCGGTATTACAATAGCGACGGCACGTTTTGCAAAAAAATCAGCAGATATAAATAAAACGAAAACGCAACTGGATATACCTTTATTTTTAGCGCTTTGTGCAAGAGCTTTTGTACGTGTGTCTACAATAACTCCTTTACTTGTTGAGGACAATAATGAATTTAGGATCGTTTCATCTTCTTTACACCGCCGATTCGTAGGACCAACTAAAGGTTGACCGCAACGAATAAGGCAAGACTGAAAAATATAATTAAAGTTTCTAAAAAGGAAGAGTTGATTACATTAAGCGTGACTAGTAAATGACATTTTTCCAATATATATCAAAGGGAATATCTATTATGAAACCAATGAGTACTAAAACAAACCTTCGTTTCTTCATGATAAAAGCTTAGTATGGGGAAACGTCCACCATCTCGAAAAGTAGCAGATATTCTAAGATAATCATCGCCAATACCCTTCGGTACAATTACCATTTCTGGATACGTATTACATACCTATTTAAAAGAATTATGTGAAAAAACCATCCAGCATATTCTTATAAATATCCAAGAACTATTGGATAGTCTGTCTGTATATATTTCCGATTATTTATTGACCGCAAAAAGTGTCCTTTTGACGAAAGCTTTCTTTCCGTTACCCGAGATTTACTGGAGCGTATTTCATTTAATTTATTACTTACAATTTCCTACATATTTTTGTCGAATTTAGTAATCAAAAATCTTCATATTAAAGCTGCCGTGTACAACACCGAGATAATATGTTGTAGGAACGCTTACATCGACTGCACCTCAATCTCGTTCGGAGAACAGTTTAGCGAATAAAGTGCAACTTGTATCAAGAATAAACATCATTTTATCTATACCGGTGAAAGGCTGATAACTTTAAATAGCAGAAAAATGTTATACCTGAAAGCCCTTGTTGACAGCACTTATACGCCATCCATCTTTGCACCGTATCATTAATTTCGCATATTCTTGTTCAGCATCAAAAGCAGTCCATCCATTATCCAGCACAGTAAACGGGCATCGATAATAAAATGGATAATCGTGCTGTATGCCTTCTGAAAAGCAAATATCTGTTAATCATGCCTTCTTCCTGTAGAAAAGTACAGTTCAGTATCAAAAACTATAGATGTTTAACAATGAGATCTTTTGAAAGCTGTCAAACCATTTCACTTATTATTACATACTTTTACGATATTAAAACTGAGTAATAATAAATTAATAGCAATAATAAACAGTAATTAATAATAGCAATCTATATTTTTGTTGTAAAATTAACAATAATAAATAACGAATAAACAATAACAATGGTAGTAATAACTTGCTTAAATTAGATAATTTTTCGACAGAACGTGCAACGGCGACGCAGTCATCCAAATCTTCGATTTCAAAAATACAGATCATGAAGTTCTTGCACTTTAAAATCAGCTTTCCACTACGACTTAAGTTATCTTTAATGATTGGCTCCACAACGACACGATCCACTGCACGATGAAGAAGCTGAAACTACTGCCTTTCTCCATCATTCTTGCATAATTTTCAATAACACCATCCAGCAGTATTACCAGTTTGTCAAACGAAAGTTTCGATCTAAAGAGATTTCTGGACAATAATTTCGTGTACATATGGATCTAACATGCTACTACAAATGTATGTTTGAAAATCTATATCAAGCTTGAGAAGATCATGAAGCAAGCCCGATTTCTTAACCGACATCTCATGTTCCTAGAGAACTTAATATATAACTGAACTAAGAATGTAAGGCAGGATCGGGAATGTCGATCTGGATATACAAGTAAACTATTGCTATTCATGCTATTCACGTCATTTGATTGAAAATCTATTAAATGACTCAAATATCATCACCTTACCGATATATATATATATATATATATATATATATATATATATATATATATATATAAATCATTGACACAAGAAATCCGCAAAATGTTATTCTGTTGGTTAAAGTTACCCAAAGTTCATTGCTATGTTCCTTTTCGTTTGGGGAGTTTGTTGGGCCTGAAGACGGTGAAAAAATCATATGATGTCCAATGAGAGCTAATGAACCCGACTGTGGTTGTCGAGGACCTTTCCGTAAGAATACATTATCTACACGTGGCCGTTCTATTACCTCCGATAACTCCATATCCTGAAGTTTTAATTGTTAATAAGACATTTAAAAATAACTATATCCCATTCATATTTGTAATGGAACCAAGCGCAGAAAAGCCTGATGATTCTGTACAAATTCTTCCTTCGGTTTAGGTTTGTAATTGAAAGAGTCGTATATTTTTTGCAAGTAAAGCAGCATTAAAAAAAAAAATTCAATAATTATTTGCAGAATACATTTGCATGAATAGTCGTCACAAAATATTGCATCTCTGGATCAAGCTGTTGCTTGAGATAAGCAAAGCACAAGCTTCTTAACGTGAACTCATAGAATCTGCTGTACGCCAATGGATAAAGGCATTGTCACCCGGGTACATAAAGAGTATCTTGGCTTCGACAGAAAGGCCGAATTGATAGAAAGAAGAAATGTAAGTCTGAATCTCAGTTGTCAGAAAAACATAGTAAGGTAATCAGCAGCCGGCATTATAGATTGGTGGAATCGGATAATGTTAGATTAGGTTGGAGTGGCTTGACAATATCTTTAAGACGGCGCGTGTGGAGTTATGAACTGTTCAACGTTACTACTTGTGCAGAGATGGCGATAGGCGATACGGATAGAGAAATGGGAACAGTGTCACGACGGACGAAAATTAGCTGTATAGCTCCGGACATCAACAGACACGAACGCTTTATCTCCATGCGGAATAAACAATCCACTGATGCCATTTACCGGAAATACACGAAGTGGGCTTGGATACGGTTCGCCAATTTGGCGTACATTAATTTTTGTCATTGTTCACTGACATTTGTACATACGTAAGTCACGTTTAAGTTTGTTTTTGATATATTTGAGTTGTGTGAAAGGGACAATTGAATAATCTAAAATCAACGAGTAAGATGGAAGCAGTTCAGTGCAACAACAGCTCATCTTTGCTTTTTACGTAGAACGAGCAGTCAAATAAATATCCTGAGTTATTTTGAGACGTGCATTTTAATTCACTGAAATCTGATGTTAAATTTAAATAGGCATCACACCATAAAATTCTCTAATTAATAGGTCTTAGTGGATTTTCTGCACAATTTGATCAGTAATTTTCTTTCTTAATGATTTGATGCAAGTTATATTTGTTGGAAGAATTAAGGATTGCATTGTGGAATAAAAAGTATCCATCGATGCTTCCACTTACTAAACCAATTTGTCAGTGTTTTACACCACTATTTTTAGTGTCGTTGGTATTTTTTGTTTTTTGAAGCGGAAAGTGTAAATGCAGTTTACAGTTAAAGGATGGTACCGTATAATTTCGCGGATACTGTTGTACAATATTGAATGATGTGCTGCACAGTACAAGCATTATAATAGTTGTAATAAGTGATCAATGTGTTCTAAAAAGAGCTTGCATGCATTGCAAGCAATTATTTTCAGCATATCAGAGGGCTGATCGGTACGCTGGATTGAATGCTCTCCATACTATATTATGCAGACACGCTCTAAAACAAAAGCTGAGAAAGAGCGTCGTGCTGCGCAATTCTTGTGTGGTATTGTTGAAGGTATGAGAAAAATTGAAACTCTAGATGTATACAGTATTATATTTTGATTATTTAATATTTTATGTCTATTAAAGAAGGCAATCTGAAAACAGGATTCTATGGACGACCGTGGACAGCAGACCAGCGGAAAGATTTATTCGCCAGAATGAGACGTCTAGGAATGAACACTTACATTTACGCACCAAAAGACGACTTGAAGCATAGAGCTGAGTGGAGGCAATTGTACAATTCCGATGAAGTAGGTTAGTGGTTTGCAAATCGAAGTGCTACATATTCTTGTTTTTCAAGGCAAAAATTAAGGGTGGGTACTCGGTTTATTCATTTACAGAGTTATTGCAATCTTTGATCCAAACAGCAAGGATGGAAAATGTTACATTCGTGTACGCGTTATCTCCCGGGATTGATATTATTTATTCAAGTGAAAAAGACATTAAAGCTCTGCATGATAAATCTGAGCAGGTTGGTTGTATTTGGTTATCCTCATTTTTATACTGTTATATGGAAGGCTAACCATAAATTCTGTCAACTAGGAAGACTTATAGAAAGTAACATATAGAAAGTAACACTTTTTGAAATGAAGTCGAAAAATATTGTCTTTGTATCCTATTGAACTGATTAACTTACCCTTATGGTATCCTTTTCTAGGTACGCTGTTTAGGATGTGATGCATTTGCGTTGCTGTTCGATGATATTGATGTGGCAATGAACGATGCCGACAAAAAGCAATTTCCGTCTATTGTTATGGCCCAGTTAACTGTTGCTAATTCTCTATACGAATTTTTGAAATGTCCTCATTTCTTTTTTTGTCCTACAGGTGACTCAGTGACAAGTTCAGCTAATCTTTTAACATTTAACTGGTTTATCTGTCAGGGCAATTTTTTGAAGGCACTACTGTTACTTATCTTTATTGGTTTCGCAGGAGTTTGATCGTTCAGAGATGAATTTCTTTTGTAGAGTATTGTGAATCACGAGCAAATCCATCGTTGGAAGAATCGGACTATTTAATTACGTTGGGTAAAAAGTTGGTTGCTGATATACATATTTTGTGGACAGGCATGTTTTGCATTGTATATTGAAACTATTTTTGAGAGCGAAATTTCAACAGCCGTTTTTTAAAAGTTGAAACTTCACCATTATTTTACTTGATATTTTGATATTATTAGAAATAATTTGATGAAGGGCCAAGAAATTAAGTAAATATATTTGAGGACCTCGAGTAGTATCCCGTGAAATTACAGTCGAACATATTCGACGTGTTGCTGCTGTGCTACAAAGAAAACCGGTGGTTTGGGATAATTTGCATGCCAATGATTACGATCCTAAGCGGGTTTTTCTGGGTCCATTTGCAGGAAGGTATGTATGACATTTTTAAAAAAATTTTTTTTGATTGTACTGGCGTCAAAATTATTTCTGAAAAGTGTTACAGACCTGTACGACTGAAAGAGGAGATCGCAGGAATTTTATTGAATCCAAATTGTCGTTATGAAGCTAATTTCTTGCCATTTTATACATTAGCGGAATGGAATAGCTGTCATGCAGATGCTGATGTTCTGGAAGGTATCGCCACAATGCTTATTTTTGATCATTTGGAGATTGTATTGGTAAGGTACAGTTTTTCTGAAGGACTGAGTGTGTGTTACTGTTAGCTGACATCCATAGTTTAAAAGTAGTATAATTTTAGGTGTAGTTTACACTTTTTCATTATTTTAGAACATTTAGAAATCCTATCTTTAGACTACAGATTTAAATGAGGTCATGCAATACATAAGAATCTCAGAAGTCAGTAAGTCAGAAGCTTTGTATTTTTCTTCCCTTTTAGACTGCCTTCGATTCCTTTCAGAAGCAGAGGCAGGTGATGTAGTTCCTGTTGCAGCACATATTGTTGAGAATGCTTCGCCGAAACGATTATATCATCCACTAAAAGCTCTAGATGAAGGTATTAAGAAATGGATTGAATATTTTAACGCCGAATCGTCAACAAATTCTCATCCGTAAGTTAATGCTTCCGCTTAAATTTGTTGATGTCATATTTTATTTCAATAAAACCAGTTTTGTATATTCATGACGTTTCCAATTTCAAAATATTTCAGATCTGTGTCTGTTGAAATAGCCGAAGCTGATGAACTCAACGAACTGAAGCCATCAACAGGCAGTATTTCTGTGGTTTCTCGAGAACTGAATGCTCCGGACAACAGTGACAGTCAGACAGCAATTATTTACTTCAATGCTGAGGTAATTCTAACTACATAATCATCGATTCCGGTTTGAAAAATTGTTTGATTCCAAAAAATGTGAGCATTGAGTATCGTGGGATAATTGGAGAGATAAATCAGATACATGAACATTTTTAAATCTTATCTTGATGACTGATGAATTGCATGTTTTGGAATGCTAGTTTAAGTTTGCCTCAACTTTTTTTTTAGAACAGCTCAGTGGTACAGACAGTAAACTCGATGTGTTCTGAGTATAGTGAGCCAATGGATCTGATGTCGGTTGCCAAGGTTTTTTGATCTCTTTCAAAAGCATTTTTTGATTCCACTTCATGTTTCGTAAGTCTTGCTGATCGGTTTCCAGGATGACACAAAACCGTTATTGGAGGCATCAGATCAAAACAAAGGAAATGTTCAGGAAATGCTGGAAGTTTCATCGGATATCAGTATGGACAGCAGTGTTCATTCGGATTCGGAAACGAAGTATTTCAAATGCTTTATTTCTTTTACTATTCCTTACTATACAATGCATTGTATTGTTTATTTATGTTAAACATATTATATAAATTATTTTGAAGAACGAAATAACACACAAAAAATGAATTGTTCCGGCATAGATTTATTATAGTATCACTGGAGTGGATCAAGTGGCAGTCTTTGTCGACATGTTTTATTTGCCGTTTGAACATGGTCGCCGTGGGATTCAAATGCTGCAGGAATTTTCTTGGCTTCACGAGAACTCATATGTGATGAGGAGAAGTAGTAATAGTATTGATGACCAGGTTGTTAAATTTTTTTTGCTGTTTCTGCTTTTATTTTCACAAGATCTCATTACATCACAGTACTGTTGAGGGTATTTTATTTCTGCTGTATTGGTTGAGGATATTTTATTTCTGCTGTATTGGTTGGTCTATTTTATTTCTGCTATAACTGAGGAATACACATACTGTTGTTTTTGTTTTTTATCCATTTGAATGTTTCACTGGTGAATTAGAGTGTTCTATAACAGCACAACTTTCTAACTATTCATTCTATATAGCATTCGATGAGTAATACAATATGCAGTTTTATTTATCGTTTTGTGATACATTTTTGATTTCCTCGTTGTGTTCATGATAAACTTTTGATTTTTCATTTATTTGTAGAAGGTACAAGAATTTGTGAGTGATGAGTGGAAACGGCGATGCGAGGATTTTGTCAAACTGTTACGTGATGTAACGAGACTTTATCAACATATCACGCAGCTTCCTAATCGTGTCTGTTATTTTCTCAGAAATTCGTTATTTTTATTATTTGCTAAGATATATTGTTGATCTTTATTGAACCTAAAGAGAAAGTGATCGCAGTTTTACTGTATTATTTATTAAATATTCCTTTGTGTAAGAAGATATGTTTGGAATTCTAGTAACTGTTTATGGTTTGAATTATGCTTTTCTAGCAATTTTTACTGAGCTAACTTTCGATTTATTCCTCAGACTCATTCATGTGGTAGTTCTGAAATACTGTGGAATAATGATTGTTGTAACTGTTATGTTAAGACTACAAAACCTAGTGCATTTCTTACATTTTTGATTACCATTCAAAGAAGCATTATTCGTAAATTTGCTCTGTTTGGCATGCAGAATCGTTTTGAAAATGTGTAAATCCGTAATGAAGCAATTATTTATAAGACATAAATATGTAGGCGTTGTTGTTGCAGAGCGTTGTTCAGGAACTATTTCAATACGTTTATGACGCTCAAGGTATGACTTCAATTCTGGAAGCACTTGTTCTTTGGATGGCCGGTGGACATTTAAATATCACACCTACTGGTACATCCTTCCATTAATTGCAGTGTTTTTTCATCTAATAATTCTTACTAAAAATTTCCAACCATTTGATTATTTTAATATCTTTGTAGATTGTGATTGTTTTTGGCGTGTGGGTATTCCGGATGTTGAACCATGGACTTTATCTGGCGGTTTCCTGACTGACCTGCAAAAGCTCCTGTATTCGAATGCTAATTTAGCGGACTTATTCTTGCTGAAAACAATGCTGCCGCTTTTTTTGAACTGTTACACAGTTAGGCCTTATGCAGATGAAGATATGGTATGTTTCTCCCTTCTATTTTTCTTTTTTTGGAAGAGGGCAGGTATGTTGTTGTCATGTTTCTCTTTTTTTACGATTGTTTCGATATGTAGAGTTTGTGGTTGTTGTAAAAAATTTTATTATCAAATTCTGTTGATTCATCTCAAGGTATATTTTCAAAAAAAATATTATTCTATCAGGTTGTAATCGACATTTTGAACCATTCCGCCTTTACAAATATTTCGTATTTCATTTTCGGTGTTTTGAGTAATGACGGAATTTACAGTTATTGAACTTCTTAAATTTAACGTGTAATTGATTCCAGAAAAACGTTCGATACATTTGCAAAACCGAGCATGAATATGTTTCAAACATGGGAATTCTAGAAGAAATCAAAAATGAGTTTTTTTTTGACAAGTAAGTTATTCTTTTAGATGAAAAATTAGAAACTATGTGTAAAGTTAGTATAGTGTAGTTAAAGGCATCTCGAAATTCAATATGCTTCTTGGGTCAGAATCCTTGTGCTACTTTTAAGGCATTTCCTAACCTTTCTTTTTTCACATGGCTTTTGTTCCTGAGTAGTTTAGTAAGTTTAGTAACTTGATCAAATAGCGATTCCTTATATATATATATATATATATATATATGCTTTTCTATACTTATATGAGCTTTTGGTGAAGATCTGATTTTATATTCATTTGAAGGATGGCTTTTTCAAGGTATATTGGTGGTTATATTAGTTTTGCAACGCCTCGGACTTGCTTCGTTGCAGTTGAAAATGATGCCGTTGGAAATCCGCGACAAGTCATCGGCATGATATGTGCTGCACTTGATGCGAAACAATTTGCTGAAAAGGTTTGCAGAGCTATAAGATAGTTATAAGATTTCTGAAATATATAGATTCCTGGCTGTTTTCGTTTCACATTGAACAGTAATATGGCTAAGGAATTATCGCTGCAGTAAATTTGCAGGAAATTATATTTTGTAACTGTAAGCGCTTAATGTGTTTTTAGGTCCGAAATCAGTATATTCCAAAGATGCGTTCGAAATATAAGGTATATGTTAAAGTGGAGAAAGAACAATCTGTATCTTGCAGTGAGGAAACTGAGTATCAGGTAGTTCCAAATAGTTCCAAATGTATCAGGAGTTCTGTTTTAATCGGGTTTTAAACGCTTTTCGCCTATACATTCTTTCTCCTGAATCAGAAAAGACTTTTGAATGAAAATCAGGTAAACAGTCGTACTGTTTAAAAACTAAAAATTTTTAGATAGTACGACTGCTTACCTGATTTTCATTTAATTCTATATTGCTACTGATGGTGGGTGGTAGAAACCACAAATAAGAAATGCGATATATGTTTAATTTTTATGAACTTTTCCTGCATATTTTGGTTTTCATTTTGTCATCATATTGAAAAATAAAGTGAATTTGGTTTTTGACAAAATATTTTTAAGTGGCTGCGTCTATATAAAGATATTGTCGATTGGGGACCGCCTAGTTTTTCCGACCATTTTTACGAGCAGTTTCCGAGTCAGGTTGTTATTCATTTATTTAATTGATTTAATATTTAATTGATATCGGAATAATAACATTTATTACAAAAATGTGTGTGAAATCGTTACTGGATCATTTCAGAATTTTTTTTTGGAAAAACTTTACATAAAGTTATAGATTGATATAAGATGTCACGACTTATCACAAGATGCCGTGGTTTTTCGTAGGTTGGTGTGCATAACAGCTATCGCCTTATCTTATAATGGTGAGCTTATGGCAAGTTCCTTTATATTCGGGAACTCCAATTTATAAAAGCTTTATATGAAATGATATACGAAACATTTTTAAAAAATGAGAGAAAAAATCGAAAGAATATTTATGTTGTTTCATAAAATATTGTTTTAGTCATCATTGATATTATCAGTGATTTATGTAACTAAGGATATTAACCAACAACTTCTTTGAGTAAAATCGGATTACATTGCTGTCTATTTTATAAGAGATAAAAAATAAACTTCATTCTTTTCCCTTTTCATTGCCTTTGCGCTATTCTAGTTCCCATCATATCTAATGAGGATTTTGATGATATATCACTACAATCTTTCTTTATCTTCTCATTGGTTTTCTTTGTCCATTGTTATATTTTCAAATTTTCAAAAATTCGTTTTTTCTGTAAGCTTTTATCCTAATTTCTTTTTTAGTAAAGAAGACCCTGCAGACTCTCTTGCTTGATTCTGTTATTATAGGATCCTCTGGATTTTTCATGGTGCTGAATTCATCCGACAGCGAAAAAATCAACTTATGCTCAAGAATAGGTTTGATTACTTTAAAGGTAGGCTTGTTTTAATTTCTCCCTACTTTGCTTTTTTATTTGAAATGATAAAACTATTTCAGAAAAGTCTTGATCCTCTTTCATGTATTTCAGGAATAAAATTAATAGTTTCTCGTTATTGCCTATAGTGTCACTTTTAATTTCAGGAAGCGGGTGTTGCTGATGATCTGATTTTGATGGGCCATTCTTTGTGAACGTTATTTTTTTCTGCTCATTGGTTCTCTTTTCATCTTTCTTTTTAATATCTGTTCGCTCAATACTACAACTAAGTCTATAACATATTTTAATATTATAACTTATTTCCTCTCCTTTACTTCTCTTCATATCATAATATCAACTGCTTTGAGCAGTTCTGTATTTTTAATTGTGAAAATAACCAGGAAATAATTCCATTTAGATTGTGTCTCATTGACTATCCGATGACTTGCGCTTATGTTGAGCATCTTATTGGCTTTCTAAGCGCATATGCTGCTATACTTTCATAAAATATTATGGTTTGTTAAAAACCATGTAATTGCATATTTATTCTTTGTTTTCAAAGATATTAATAATATAATAAATTATCTGTTCATAATGATTTGTTGCAATGAAATATTCTTTGTTCAATTCTGTGAGCAGTGTAATTTTTGTTATGCAGTGTGCCTGATTTGTTTCTAGTTGAGTGGAAGATGCTTCCCAGTTCAGCTTTATTAGTACTTTGAACTTTATAGTTAGGGAATACATGCGATTATAGTTAATAGATTATTAGTATCTTAAGTTTATCAGCGGCCTGTTACAGACTTCATGTCTTTTCTGGTTCACTGCATTGTTTGAGGACTGTTGCATGCCTTCTGGTTCTTTCTTTTTTTGTTGATTTTTTTTTTTTTTTTTTTCAAAATCTATGTTGCTTGTTGTTGATTCAGGACTGTGATTTACCAAAGTTAATAAAGCTTGGTGATTTCTTTCTTTTCTTTTTTTTTTTTTTTTTTTCTAGCTTATTTAGTTATTTCATTGTATTTGAAGAGATTGTCCAGTTTCAGTTTGGGGTAAGGAATAGAACCGACTACTATTATGGACACTAAATCAAGGTTTATTTTATGGCAGACTAATATTAGATACTTTATGGGATGAGCGAAGAGAAGATAAAAGACAGATAAAATTCTTCATACAAAACTGACAGGATAGGGCGGAACTGAATAGAATTGGAAGGTCTTCTTGCATTGGTTTCCATCAAATGTTTTGAGACTCTGTCTCCTTTTTGTAATTGTTTTTTACCAATAAAAGGTCGAGTGAAGTCGCACTGGGTGATATGATTTAGACTGTTCCTTTTTTAATAAAAGTGGCAATACTAATGGACCTAGTGGGGTTCAGTGGCAGGCTCATTTGTGGCATGGAATCATGACTATAAAGGAATTTGACAAGCTGTGCATACAATGAACAGCTAGAGTTTTTTTTTTTTTTTTTTTTTTATTATCAGACTGGAAATCAGTACACTTAATAATCACTACTTTCTCATTCCTAAATATATCCACGAACTGCAAGTCATCTTTCCATTTTCAATGTCCATTTACGGTTGGAAATTTAATTCCAAGTTGATTTTGCTATTCTCTTTTTCATTTTAATCGAAAACTTCAATTTATACGTGCTCTAAAAAAGCAACATTGGAAGCTCATTGTATTGTAATAAAAATAGATGCAATGCAAAATTAATGTGTCAATTTACTTGTGTGATGCAAAACATGAGAGGACAAAAGCTTCAGTAATTAGATGAGTAGGTTACTGTGTGACAAATATAGGCGATGATAATCCTGTTACTAATGACGTTGGCTATTCAATACCATAGTAGCAGAATAGTAGTAGTGATGAATTAAATGGTGTTGAATAGTATAGTGATGAATTACCGGAATGGAAGGTGTTGTAGCAGTGATGGTAATGATAGCAAGAGAGGAGGTAAAGGGATGGAAGGATGGATGGCAGACGAATGAGTTGCTGTTTGACGGAATAGAACATAAAAGGAGCAAACTGTCAGCCAAATGACTATTGGTTAATTGGTCGACAATGAAAATTCTAATTGGCTTTGAAAATAAACGACAACAAATATATTGCCTCGATTACATCTTTCTACCCACTCCTAACCGTTCCGGTGTCTATTTGCCTGCTCTTAAATGTCCCTTCATCTTTGTATCTGTTCCCGACTATCACTCTCTCTTTTTATTTGATATAAATTTCAATGGTCATTACAACTTCTCGACCATCTTTTAATAGCATTCCTTTAAAATTCAGTCATGTGCATATGTGAAGTTTGAACAAATTGTATTTATTACTGAAGTTAATTTTTTTCTCCCTTGATTAAAATTTCTTAAAAATCCCAATACTTTAGAACGAATTTAAATCATCATCGGTTCCAGCGCTCCATTATTACATGCTTATTTTTCTTTTGCCACAATATTTTTCATTATTAGTGACATTCTTATTTGTTATTACTAGATGAAACCGCTAATTATAAGATAGTCTGCTGCTATCATTGTTTCTTTTCTGTGACAATTTGCGCGACCAAACATTTTAAATTTTTGGAAAGAACTGGTCTCATAGTGCTATCATCCACTGGTGTGAGGTTAGCATTAGATAAATAGGCAAGTATTTAATATTGATTTTTCGAGTAAAATTGATGTTAAAAATGCAAATTATAGAAATTCTATTCATCCAGATCAGTTAAGGAAAATTCCAAATCTATCTTTCCTCTGCTTCACATGATATCTTGATCTCGGAGATAAGGATAAAAGTTCGTTTTACCCATACACGTGGAAGACTTCATTTAATAAAGATAAAAATATGATTACATAAACCATAAACCACCGAAGTACAGTTTGCAAGATTGTACACTGCACCGATTGCGTCATCTGTTGCTGCATTATGATAATCTTTTGATTCTACTGAATTTTGGAGCATTTACTACATTCAACATACAAAATTTGTACGATGGTAAAGTAAGGAAGAAAAATGTGCTCATAATGCATAAAGGATTGGAAAATCTCAGTCTTAGTACTTTCAGTGAAATATGTTTGACAGTGAAAAATTGATGCGCAAAATTAGATATTGAGTCGGAGAGATGAAAATGTTCACATTTATGAAGTATCTTTAAAAAATGAGTGGATTTATAGGCGAAGAAATCACATTAGGTAATGGCTTTCCATCATTCCAATCTTCCTACTACTATTACATCCTCCATTTTTTAACTGAAATTTTTTTTCATGGTTTTTGAAATTCTCCAATTTTGCTTCGTTTCTTTAAGCCATTGGCTTTGAAAGCTGTACTCGAAATCACTGAAGTGGCAAATGAGCAATAAATTGTTTAAACTCTTAATGTTTGCTTCCGTTCGGAAAATATTCGCGGAGTAACGTAACGAAATGCTAATTTACAGCTTATTTTAACTTCTTGCATCCATGAAATGTTACTGAGTCTGAGAGTGGATGTCTACTTCAGGTAATTGTACTGCTGATATAATATCTTCGACATTATCCAACATATTTTTCATTGAAAAATGAACTTCCCTGCCACTTCGCCACAAATGATGCATGAAATTTTCAAGAGATAAGATGGATTTTGTTAGATTTGGTGTTATTTGATTTTCACAACTTTTTATTTATCATTCGCATTTTAATGCACTCTTTTTTTTATCAAATCTTCTGCTTAGAAGAGCAAATATTTTCTACATTCATTCAAGCGTGCATAATATGCTGATACTTAAAACTATTTAGATCGTAGCATAGTTACACATCTTGCTGGTGTGAAGCCATTACTGATCTTGAAAAGTAATCTCTTCTTCGAATTGACTTTCGCTATTTGATAACTTTTACCTTAAAATTTTCGTTAGATCGAATAAACGCAACGTTGCGAGCTATCATCAGACTTTTGTATTAATAATTTAAATTATTAGAAATAAAACGGCTAAGCGTCATTGTATGATCGTATTTGAGTGCGATAAATTCTCTCCTGCTCAAGCAATAACTGATTTTTTTCAACAAACAATAATTTGGAAAAACGATCTATCTATTGCTGTGACATTCCTCACATATCACTTATATTTTAGTATCATCACAGTTAGTATCATCACTACTAGTTCAATATTTCCATTACTATCTTTATTGAATTTCTGATCATTTTCTCTATTTTTGTTTTTCTTATCTTTTCGGATGTTAAACTTTGTGGAGCTCCTTCTAAGTTTCAAAAAATTTCTTTATTTTTTTTGTTAATTGTTAGTAAATAGTATTTAAAATAGAATCCTAGGCGTGACTACTAAGCTCAGAAACTCCTCAATATATTTATGTTTAAAGAATTTTCCGATTTATTTTCGTTTCACGTGTTGGAAAATTGAAATGTAAGAAAATCTCGTGAAATTTTATTCCGTCCACCGATCAAAGCATATTAATATAATTTTTTCATTAAAAAAATGATTATTTCATTCGATAAAAAGTGCGAAGTGTTTATGGATAATTTTTTTTTTTTTTTTTTTTTTTGACACATTTCGAAAAGTCAATAATTTCCATTGCTGAATTATCAATTATAGAGAAAGCGAACAAATTAATGACTGAATATTTGGAAATATTTTACTCTGAAAACTTTCAGAATGTTTTTTTCAGAACGGACCTGCAAAAGAGTTTTAAAGTAAGTAATAAACCTGAAGCGTCCATCCAGCAAATGACTGTAACAGTGCATCATCATTTTCGCAACAACAATCGGTGTTGATATCAGAAAATTTATGTTCAACATTTACCAATCATTTAGCGAAGGAAATCATGACAACGACAGCATTACCACAGATTAAAAATTCGGCATTAACGGCTCAGCCTCCTTTGACCGGAAATACTCCATCACCAATCTGTTCCACTTCGGTGGTAATGTTTAATTCTGGATGTCAGCCACTGCAGCAGTATATAAATTTGACCAATCAGTATAGTCAACCAGTATCAACGCTACCATCAATTATGAATATATTCGAAGGTGTCCCAATATTTCTCCTCCCTCAGTCATCTTCAAGTTCTTCCACAGGCGCGTTATACTACAATCCATATCAACGATCGATCACTGTATGTTCAAAAGCTTCTTTTTACAAGTTACCCGCTTCGAATCGTCTTGACATTTTTAACGATACTTCGCCAAGGTCATTTGATCCTTTAGTGCATTTTTTCCCAATAGTAACATAATTGCATGCTTGTACAGTCTGGCATTTAAGGTGTCATGAAAAGAGTTACAATGTTAGTCATCAAATGACTTCGTATACCTATATTTCATGTACTTCCTAGATATCCAGTGATTCAAATCGCATTATATATTGGTCTAGTATGTGGCGGTATATCCAAAAATATTTCTCACAATGCTTTAAAACCATCCAGGCGTTCTCACTTCCACCTTGCGATGAGATATACAAATTAGATTTCGTAGAAAGAAAGTGCTTACTAATAGTAAAATTGCGGTAGCATTGCCAGTGATGTTTGCAGGAAACGAAAGCAAATGGATGTCTAAGAAATCATTCACCAAAATTGGACACGAATAGTATGTTTAAAATTAAATTGTTTTTCATAAAAAAGGGGAAAAGAAAATTAATGATCATCGGATTGACAGTCGTGCAACATTAACTCAGTTTTGATTCATTTTAGAAAATTTCCACGTATTTATTGGCGATCTTGCTGCCGAAGTAGACAACTGTACCTTGAAAGCAGCCTTTGAAAGCTTTGGAGAAATCTCGTCAGTTTTCAGACTCTCTTACAATTTACTTCTTTACACCCTCGCCGTGAGCTTTTCCTCTTACCAACATTTACTATCGTTGATTGCAGAATTTCCTGAACACAACACTTCACCTTTGCTTTAATGCCTACATACATCATTACTAGTTGTCCTGGATGAAATTTCCAGCAGTTATTAGATATTAGATATCCCGAACTTTTTATCTTACAACTCTGGTAAGTATTGTCTTCCGACATGAGGACTCATTCCATCGTTGACAAGTTTGTCATGTTTCAGTGAAGCCAAAGTGATCAGAGACCCTCACACACTGAGATCTAAAGGTTATGGCTTCGTATCATTCCCTTTCAAGGAGGTAAGTTATCTTTTGCGTCTTTAAAATTAATTTGGAACCATTTGCGAACTGATCTTCGTTTTGTACCCTTCTTCTATATTTTTTTTCTATTCTGCTTAATTTTTCAGTGATCAGCACATGCATTTCTGTTGTAATAAGTTGGAAAGAGTTAAATCTTTCACCTCCAGCCAATTCTTCCTCTCCCTTCTTCGATCTTCATTAAGAAATACCAGCTTACTAAGATTGTAGTGTTTTATTCGAAACATGCTCTAATTTCTAGAGTGCAGAGAAAGCCATCGAGGAAATGAACGGGCAAATGATCGGACGACGACAAATACGAACAAACTGGGCAGTACGCAAATTTGATGAAGGTGAAGAGAATGCTATGAAGCAACTCACATATAAAAACATATTCAACGCGACCCACGCCGCCAACACATCCGTTTATGTAGGCAACATTTCATTTGCTACTACAGGTGAGCTTTACTGTACTGCGTATCTTACAGTATATTGCAAATTATTAATATAAATATTTACTTTCAAATTCTGAAATATCAATATATTAGTGTCATGTAGCAACAAGAAATCTTTAAATTAATGACAAAGTAATCACAATTTCACTCAAAAAGTTGATTTTACAAAAGCCAAAATTCTCGGTCCTTCAAATAAGTCACTGCTTTGCAAAAAAGTAATGAAGTTTCCTTTTATTAATCTTTCTCATCATTAATTGTATATGGCTTTATCTAATCCTTTCTTTTTGACTACAGTTTGATCCAGAGAGATCAAAAAACTAAATTGTAAAACCCATTAATTGAGTGGTGCATCTTGTAAGCTGCATATTTATAATCTAAGTTTCTGGGAATTTTCGATGCTTTTTTTCATGATGAAGTAAGTATACAGACCTGCAAACTTGTGATCGACCGTATCCACACACAAGAATTAAAGAGTTGAAAGGAAGTTTTCTTCCTATGAATCTCTGTAAGATCTTCAAACACATTTTCCGAAAAAAGTGAATGTGTTCGCATTTCTTCTTTCTTTTCCGCCTTTTTTTGAAGAAAAAAGAAAGTTAGTGATGAACGATTTTAAAGTGAAAGAGTGAAAGACAAGAATCTGATTTTTTGCTTGTTTCTTACTCTTAATGAAATTGCTTCCTCCTATATTCACATCCTTCTCCTTCCCTCCTTATTTTTTCAATTGAAAGAACAAATAAAGTAAAGGATAGTGTTATTTAGTTAATATGTATCAAAAAGTTTGGATTTATATGTCATACTGTAGAAAAGTTTTGAAAAATGCATCAGTTTTGATAATTAGAAAAACTGAGAATAAGTATTGAGATTTACAATGCGAATTGAGAATAAAAAAAAATAAGAATAAATTCAAGAACCAGACGGTTCTTAAAAACTCTTATCTGATCTATGGACAAATGCAGATGAAGAACTTATGCAATTGTTTTCTACAATTGCTACTGTAATCGAAGTGCGATTATTCAAACATCAAGGATACGCGTTCGTGCGATATTTGAGCAAGGAAGCTGCGGCTCGAGCCATCATGTCGATGAACGGGAAAGAGATAAACGGTCAGAAAATAAGATGCAGTTGGAGTCGAACATCTGCGGATAATAGTGTAATTTACATTTTGACTCTTGTTCTTTTAAACATATATTTGATGCCATATATTCATATAAAACATAGATAATGTTTCAAGATGTGATGCTGTGCAATACATCCTTGGTTTATTCTTCGAACTTCTCCATCAGTGTAAATATCTCGAAGGAGTAGTGAATGGGGAAAGCATAAATATTATTAGCCATGCAAGAGCTAAACATAATTTTTAATGCAAAAATTATTCAGAACATTCAATTCATTTTATGAACATTTAAAATAACATTTCAGCCAATTTATATCAAAAATGTCCAGATAAAATGTAATAGCATTTCAGATTACATTAAATCAAACAATTGGTGGTATGAATCTACTGACAAATAACATAATGGGATTCAGTCCGCTTATAAATCCAGTGGTATGGAGTCAAAATCAATGCTTGCCACAGTTCTGTGGATATCCGTTGCTCTTTAATCAGCACTCGTATAAGTGATAAAAAGGACAAATATTCTGAAGCATTTCACATGAAAAATTAAATTACCAATTATTACATTCTACGATTAACATTTCGTTTGTACTCAGATAATACATTGCTAGTTTTCCAAAAAATTATTAAATGACTAAGCTCAGATAGTTAATTTCCAATAACGCAGAACGTCATTTTATGCTTACTACGTATAATTATTAAAGCATTGTCAGATGAAAACTTTAGTAATAAAAAATATTAAACTTTCATTAAGTAGTGAAAGATTTCTAGGACTCAGAAAGGGGGGATAAATAATCTTATTATGTTTATCAGCAACTGTGGTGTTTTATCAGTGGAGAGAAATGCTGCCTTAGTGATATGTATTATATTCCACTTATCAAAAGATTTATTGTGGAAACAAAAATCATTGCTAATTTAACTATGAATCATTGATTTAATTTTTGTTTGAATAAGAATATTTGTCAATATCTTCTTCTTTAAAAGAATTTTTCATTGGAAAAAGGTATTAGTATGCGTATTATGATACTGATCGAGAAATCATAATACTGATGCTGATCGAAAAATTATGATTCTGATACTGATCGAGAGGTGCCAATTATTCATATTAAATATGTTAACAACCTAAAATTATGAAAGTTATGCTTTCACAAGTCTAATAGCATCAGAGTTCGGTAGCATAAATATACTCGGTAGGTTTAAGTGCACCAAGAAAATGCTGCAACATACCAGTTGTCTAAACCATCAAGAGCCTTATCAGACAGACTTAAAAATATTTGTGTCTCTTTTGTAAGATCTATATATAACTGGTCATTTTAAATAATTTTGATTAAGTAGTGAGTTGCAGCGGTGAAATTAGTGAAATCTTTTTGCTGCTTAATTTTTCAAAATCAAATTCTGTATGAATATCAGGGTAATTGATTAACTCTAGCACAACCTACAACTGAAGAGAATGTAGATCTTGAAAACACCGTAATATCTTTGTTTATCGGCAAATTTGATTTAATGGAAGAAAGAGAAAGTTTTCCCTTCCTGAAAAGGAATAGATAGGGTAAAAATGGTGACATGAAGTTTCGCTGGGTAGTTTTTTGCTCGAATACTATTTCAACTTCAATTATTCACAATTTGAAACGATTAAAATGAAATGTGACAGGAGGTTCGTTCACATGTAAAATTTCCGGAAATTAATACTTTTTCTTTGTAAATGCAATTTTAAGCAAGGCAATTTACAAGGAAAAGTGATGCTCTGCGTCATTCCTGCAACAAAATAGACAACGCCTTAACTAATAAAGGCTATCAAGAAGAGCAGATCCAAAGCTGTGATATTTACCATGCAAAAAATAGCATATATTCCAGTTCCTGAATCATCTTTGACTTCCAAACTTCTTTCACCTTAGAAGCAACGTAGGATGATATTAGCAACCTCTTTCACATAAATTATAGCCCACAAAATTAGAATGTAAGAGGGAACTAAACAAGGAACAACTTTCAAAGGCTAAGATAGAAATGAAGTAAAATTTATTGGATAATACTATTTAGGTTTTAAACATTCAGCATGAGATAAATAAAAAAGCTTTAAGATGGAAGTAAGACGATGGATGAGTTAAAGAAACAATTAATGAAATATTACCATTTCTAAATTGTATTACAAATAAATAATTTGGATATATAATTCTTCATGACAGCTGCAATAAAATAACTCAAAAAAAAGTCTGGAATTTATTTTTGATGATTATCATACAACAAAATGCTATTAACAAATAATACTAAACTGCACGGCAGATGTATTATTCAGTATGGTTAACTTCCAAAAATTATTTGGAGCTGGATGGCACTTAAAAAGGATTGTAAATATTTATTGTATCACACTCAACATAAAAATTTCAAATGATTATAAAAGTAGCTCTGGATGACAAGAAAATATATGAATGAGGCAATTTGATGTTTTCGTGATACTTCTCCTCGCTCATTTAAAAATGCCTTACTGTCGTCTTCTTTTTATGTTTCACTACCACAAAATATTCTGGTGCAAAATCATTCATTCAAAACAATCACTGATATTCTTTAATACGATCTATCCTTCATTCCAAATAAAATCCAGACAGTCTAAACCTAAATTCTGAAGCAATAGTGAATTAATTGAGGAAATCTAATGACTATCACAATGTTCATTCGGAATAACGATCTACAGCAGATATGTAGATAGGCTGGACATTTGATGCATTAATTTATACAAAAGTGAAATAGAAGATAGAAGTTCGCAACAGAAAAACATTCCACCAATGGTGCATTCAAAACAACGCCTAAAAATTTTCAAAACTAAATTGATCGAACGATGAATTCATTAAATTCAGTGGTAAAGTAGTTCCGCCAAAGGGACCATTATTTTAAAAACGTAATTGTGTCTAAAACCCAAACACTTTCAATCCCAACTAAACTATTTGGTTGAAAACATCCTTTCTAGAAATTTGTATTCTCATAAGGAATATAACAGAATTCTTTCGAAATCGAATTAAAAATAAACGCAATCTTTATATTAAAGATTGGTATGAAACGGTTGGTATTAAATAAGAAAAAGTTTCTGCAGAAAAAGATTTGTTATATGATACAAACAAACTACTCTAGGTGCAAATATTAGAATCGAGTAGTTTTGGATGGATGGAGAGAAATAAGTGAATGATTCAAAATGTTTCTTACATTTGATAACAATTCTGTGAATTCAATCAAAACAGAATTCGATTAATTTCGAATAAAAAAGCTTATTAATGAATACTCCACCCTATCTCACTGCCTTCTCGGGGGAAAAAAACAAATCCACTATGTCTCGTCTTTGTAATGTTAGTGTTTTTTCTACTTCTGAAAATACGCGGACGGATGAAAATGGAAGATCTAACTCTTGAAGATCTTGAAATTGCTAAAAATGTTATAATCACTAAAGATGATACTACAACTGTCTGCGAAAATAGAGTTACTGACAGAGTAAAACCTAGAATTAAGCAGATACTTCATCCAATACAGTTAATGAAAAATTATGTTTCTTAACTATCCATGAATTTTGCCATTTGTTTTCATTTTTTTGAAAGTACAAAAAATGATGATCGATTTCTAACCTGTAACCTGCCCTTAGGCCAAGCGAATAATTTGTCGACTTTTTACCATTTGTTGAAATTCATGAAACAGAAACAAACGTAATTATGGTAAAAAAAAAAAGAAAAAAAAAAGAAAAAAAAAAGCAGGAAACCGAGCACTGACGATTTTGTGCAAGAAATGTAGCTAGCTAGTACTGGTAATTAAATTAGTACCTCATAATTAATTTTATGAAATTGCTGTTTATAACGTGATAATGATGATATGTAAAGTATATTACTAGTAAATCCGCACAGACGAAAAGACATAAAAAAGTGGAATGACCGAAAATAGATTGGAAAGAAATATAACACAAATTTCCAAGATTTCCGAAATAAACAAAATAACATATCGAGGAAAGAAATCAAATTCGCATTAGCTTTTGCCTGCCAATCCTGCTGCAAAGGAACCTAATGAAATAAAATATTTATTTCTTGATGAGAAAAAGCACAGCATAATTTTCATAGAAAAATAAATTAAAATACGAGTACCAACAACAAAGATGAATAGTAAAAAGCAAGACTGAACAAAAAAGAGGTATTATAACAAGATTTATTCCACGTCAACAAAGTAATCCCGTATTCCCAAGACACATATTCAGATTTCTCAACAATAACAAAAATAAATTAGGCAATAAGCAATAAGAAAATTATATTTCAACAATTAACAATTAACAATTACGCTTAGCTATCAGTAGGAATAAAATCAGATATTTTCCAATATGCTACTAACAAGGCTATCCGCATCAGCATCAGCATTGTCACTAATCAGTAGATTCTCAAAATCTTCGTCTTCATTCTCATTAGCTAGGACAAACCGCCTGTGTGATCTAAATATGATTCGATTTATTCAAAATATATATATATATGTATATATATATATACATATACATATACATATACATATACATATTGATTATAAGATGAACCACACATTCCACGAGTTAGTGTTATCTTCAATCACCAACAAATTTTGATATGAAATATAAAAAATGAAGAAAATAAAAACTGCTAACATGATGTCAGCCAGAAAATAATGTCGATTCGAACTAGTAGACCAAAATAAATGTACCAGGCATGTGACTGCAGCAAAATTTGCCGCCGTAGTTATGACTGAAAAAAAGTTACAGTAACAGTAATATTAAAGTAATTATATTTATACGAAAGTATTCGACAATTGTAATCAGATTAAAATGAAATTAAATAATAAAGATAGATGAAATAATAGCTTACCAAGGATCATTTTAAATCTCCACAGAGCAGATATAAGAGAAACAATAATTCCAAGACCCAAGATACAAACAAACCATACAAGAAAACCAGCACCAAAATGCGCCAAGAAGACTGCTTTCTGTTCCTCACTCTCTCTGCAGTTAGAATCGATGAAAACTATATGATCATATTCATACTCAGTTGTTACTATGAAAATATTAAATGAGAACTCACTCATTTATCAGACGGCGAATTTGTATGAAGAACCAAAGCGCTTGTAGCATACGAATCAAAATCATCCCGTGGCCTGGCCAAGATTTAAATATGTCGATATCTTGCAGTACATCATCAACGAAAAACTGCATATTTTGCAACAAATAATAGTATGCAAAAGTCGAGAATGAAGCTAGAAAAAGGAGGAAAAAATCCCAAGTACCAAGGAGATTAATTTGGAATGAAAGGCATCAAATGTTTCAAAAATGGAAATGAGACAAAAACATACAAAACTGATGAAAAAAAGCAGGAAATGAGCAGATGTAAGAAGACCCCAGATGATAACAACATTTGAATATAGTAAAATTTCACTGCTATTGCCGAATGACCAACCATGACCAAGTAATATGAGCAGTAAACAAAGAAGGCACGTCGACATCAAGCGAGCAATTTCACCAAGAAGACGAGCAAACAAAATTCCCTGAAAATAAAAATTACACTTCTTCAAAGACAGTAATGTAGTCTGAGAATTCATGATAATAATCGTGTTTGAACAAGCTTAAAGCTTGCCTGGCCATCAAAAGAGAATGTGATAACATTCAAGCAGTGCAAAGCAAAACCGAACGTTTTCAGTACAATAATACAGTTAAGAAGCTGATGGCGTGGAAAAACTGATGCAGAGTTGCATAACATCACAGACCGCCACTGACAAAACCCAACCACTATATATAGTATAAACAAAAGCATGTATATCTCAGCAGAATTCTAAAAAACAATCGTATTAAAAAAAAAAAAAAAAAAAAAAAAAAAAAAAAAAAAAAAACCAGAAAGTTCTCGAGGAAAAAAGAAACAAAAAAATGTATAATATTGTGTCGCGACTTTCAAATCAGATGTAATTTTATTCATTTTGGAGAAAAAAAATGAAACATACTTGTTCTTCGAAGCTGAATTGATGGCCGAAAGGATTCAAGTAACGCATAAAAGGACTTCCGTTTGTAAGCCATAAATCATAATGTACAATAACTTCCTTAACTGATGATTTCCATAAACAATGGGTATCTAGATAACAAGCAACTATTATCACATACCAATATTGGGGAGTTGATGGTTCCTCGATCCTGAGAGTCATTTGTGAATCATTTACTACCTGAAGAGTAGCAGATGCCACATCAACTATCGGTCAACTACACTTGTTATGATAACTAAGAAGCTATATGCGCCTTATCCATTATGGTAATGTCAATTTTTTTTAGCTGCAATATGTTTCAGATTTAATTTATTTGTTAGGGATTTATAATGAGCTAAACAAAATATTTACAGAACAAAGTCTCGTACATAACTGCCAATCACTGAACGCTATATAAACATTCAACTGCATGAAAATTAGCTAAAAAGTGAGATAATACATAATAATAAACTGAAACCTTTTCAGGCATATTTTCCTCAACACAGAGTTTTCCTGCTGGACACGGAATCCATCTCATCACATCGCCTTTACCATCCGGAAGGCATTCTGCTTCAAACGCGAGTAAGCTAATATTCTGCAAGAAGCAGGAAGAATCCCTATGTTTTTTCCCTATGCCTTTCAATCTTTTCGAAATTCTAATTTTGATCAAAAATGTAAAGCTCACTGATGAAATGCATAGTTATAACAAGTCATAGCAATGCCGCAATGAAACTGCATGACAATCGTAAAATTGAAGAAACATTTTGTAAAAATAAAAAGAATCAACAAATTTTCCTAAAGGGCAAGAAGTATGAAATCCATTGTAAACATAAATGACCTAATCGCTAATGGCCTAAGTGTAAGGAAGAAATTATTCAAAGTGGAATCAGTGATTAAGATGAAGCCGAAACAAGGTAGCAGTAGGGGAATCTGCAGCTGGACTGCTTCCTTATAGCTCGCTGCTTTTAAAGATAGAGCTATTATGCACTATACTATTGTCTTAATTTCTTTGTTTTGATCTTCCTATCTAATTTCTTGGATGGATTTTATAAGGTGACAAGCCTCTTTCCACACTAATTAAGCACTAAGTGATTCAATAAACATTATAAAGAATGTGAAGATCAAAATACTTCATATTCCATCAAATATTTCTGAAATACCTGCAGCAAAGAATCGCACGACTGCTCTAGCGCTGCTTTATCAAGAAATCCATTGACAAGTGTTTTTGGTACAATCAGCAGTACTCCTCGCGCTACAATAGTTGAAGTCAAATAGCAAATACAATCTTTTGAACGAATTTTAATAGTTCAAAGTGAAACAAAGTCTGGAAAATAAAAAAAAGAGAATTACCTCCATTAATTATCTGTGAAGATACATTGCCATAAACAAATCCACGGCTATGCTCCGCATCCAATGGATCGATCTGCTGGAAACCAAATTTAGCAAGAATTGAAAATTGACTGATACGAGAGCTCCAGGTGCCAACGATTCGTAAAGACTGACTTCTTTGTAGGATGACGCAGTAAATTAATTCAATTAGTAAGATATGGGGAAAATTGCAGACAGATAAATACTGACTCATTCTCGATAAAATTGCAGATTGATAAATACTGACTCATTCTCAATGATCATTTTCTTCCCTTTAAGTAGTAATCTGCAATTGATGATTTGTATCTGGATAATAATTCATATGCATCCTACAAATTTTTGAAATTAAATAAAACCATCATGCACGGTGTTATCGTACTCCACACTATCAAAGTGACCAGTTATCCTATTCATTTATCCTTGTCGCCTGTTATCTTTTTCTGTTACCGCATAACCGCATAAGCTAGGACATCCTTAAATTCTGTTATTCTTTATTCAAATTGTCAATCGAATAGTGCTTCTCCGTCCTCTCCCAGCATTTAACATCGGTTCATTTTACCTAAGATAGAGAGCACCCAACCAATCCACAAATCCTTTACATATATTCAGATTCGTTTGAAAATAAATCTCCCATTTGTCATAAACTTCACAGGAAACTTTGGCCATCCGCAAAATACTAGCTAGATGCAATGAAACGATGAAAGGCAAGGTGACATGGTTGTAAGGTTGCTTTTAATATATTCTGGGAAATCTCGGAGAACTAACTTCCTACGAAAGCCGCCAAATAAACGTTGTTCACAGACTGAATTTATCTGGAAAGAAAAAAATTCATTTCGAAATCTTGCATGTATGATAACTTCGATACATTTGAATCAAACAATGAATAATATTTTGGATATCTTCGTTTGCTGTTTCCTGCTTCTTTTTTGTTCAATTTCAGCAGTTGGATGGATTTTTCGAGGTTAAGTCTTGGCAGGTTTAAAATTCCAACTATCAGCAAACCATAAAATTTAATTATATTGTTAACTGAAACTGAAATCAACGTTTATGCTTTACTGACATCAAGTATGGCTTCAATATAGTTTCATTTTTTGGTGAAGAAATATAATCCATGGTTTATACCAAAATAAAAATGACCACTCAATTCTTGAAATACTTCGTCTGAGAAGATTTTAAAGTGTCGAAATCCAGAATGATTTAATCTGAAATTACATGTACAGAATAAGAAAACTTTCCGTGAAATTAATGCAATAGATGAGGTGGAGCTTATCTCAAATATGCTGCTAGCATTTTTCGGTAAGTTGTCGTGAGGAAATATTTTTCTTGGTTGGCTGTTATGAACAATAATTATTCAAAGAATAATACCTTTGACTGAGAGTTTATCGATGTTGAATAGTTGACGATAGTTAGTAAGAATATCGCTCGACACGTTGGAATATAAAATATAGAGTTTTCTTCTTGATTGTTGATAGTTGGGATATTTTTTGGGAGAATAGTAGGGACATTTTCTGGGAGATTGGTTGATGATGAACATATATTAGACGAGAAATGAAGTGCAGCTCGCCGCGTTACCCAAATTAGTTCTGAGCCAAATTCATTTTCTCCAACCGATAGCAATTTTTATAGCTGTCATTTCTGTACCATATTCCTATCATTGTATATAAATAGGTCATGAGACGGAGAAGTGTGAATTATTTCCCGATATTTATTATTGAAGATAAAGCTTGGTAATCGCAAACAGAGATGAGAATTACATTAGATATGGTAACACTCATTAATATTCATCTTGAGTAATGAGTCATGTGAGAAATATTTTTACGATACAATATTTTGATTGCTTGAATATATTTCTGGTAAAATTATTTCGGTCTATTCCAACAGCATTGTCCATGAAGCTTTTATTTTTGTTATTATTCAGGGAAGCATTTACATTTCGATAAATTCTGTATATGTATATTTTAATGAATTGTACTTTATGAGTGCACTTCAGATTCTTTGTCAAATGGTTTCTCTAAAACGCATGGAATACACTTGATGAATTAACAGCAGGTTTTTTGATAATATTTTTATCAGATAAATTGATGAGATCACCAGTAATTCCTCTACAATATGTTCAAATTTACAATCGCTAAAACAGAGAGAGTAAATACTAGGATAAGCGGAACTGACCTTAATCTTCTGCTAAAAAATTAACTTTGATCTTTCGATAGAAAAACTGTTTCTCCGATCGAACTTATCAGTACTAAAGGCGATTCTATTATGATAGGCGAATTTGTTGTGTTAAATAAAAAATTAATGGTACAAGCATGTGATGTGCAAGATGTTTGTTTTTTTTCAACCTTGAATGTTTTGATATACTTTTTCAAAAAGCGAAATAGTGCTTAAATTTGTTTTATTATTTAGATATGTTGCTTATGTTGCTTGTGAAGATTGAACGCAGTGCCGTAGTTAAAAATTTTTAAAAGTTTCAAGTGATTTACACTATCTTATCGTATCGGTGGCAAAACATTGTCGTCATAATTTTTCATGTCGAGTATATTTCCTGGCGGGTCATACTTAATAACGACATAAAACAGTATAGATGGGAAATCAGGCTGACAGCTGTTAGCTTGGTGTCCACTGAAGCGTCGCATTGCTATGCCAACACCCATTTGTGTTGTGGATTTCCATACAAGTTGAGTGAAGTGTCCAGTGTGATTGTAGTCCAAGTAATGATGCCTGGAAGTATTGCTGGCCATGAAATTCAATAGAACAAAGTGAGCGAACTGTTTATAATCTAAAGCTATAAAGATGAAACTTGTATTCATGTTTTTTTGAGTTGAATTGAGTTGAGTGACTAACTCGACACTTTGTCGCGACGTAAAAATAGTAGTAATTGAAAAACATCGCAACACAGCTGGACATACTAGGCCAATCAAGTTAATTTCTGAACTATTCATACTTATGTAACTGTATGGAGCTTTACTGAAGAAATGAAGTGTGCTTTTTTTAAATATAATCTTTAGGTACTACATATTAACTGACAATTTGTTAGGAGTAGTTTTGGAATACAACTAATCCTTATCTCCGGTTTGTCAGATGAAAATTTTTTGCAAGGTCTACGTTAGAGTATCGAATGTCGTGAACTTTTGGAAACACATTTTTTTTCCAAGCCATCTTTAGGTGGGCAAGAACGTAAGAACAACAAAACTATACCCGGAGAAGATGGTAAAATTAAATAAAATTGTTTCATTTTTTTTTGGTCTAAAATAACTGCATTTTCTGTCAACAACATATTTGAAATTTCTCTACATTCATCCATTTTCAAGCTCTATATTTACATATTCTTCTATATCCACAACATATCATGATGGTGATATATTGCAGAAATTTCGTATGTGGCACCACTTGGATGAGAAAAAATAGTGGTCATAATGAGTTGTAAGTACAGTAACATGAAGCGTTTCATGTTTCTGAAAGTGCCACTCGCATAGTGAATACAAGATTGATAGTTCAGGAATTAAATTGACAGGTCACATATATCTTCGAAAATTCAAGCAAGATTAGTCAATTCGAATCATTAGTAATGTAAGAGGTTTCAGATTAAAGAAAATGGCTTGAAACTGGCATTATAAGCCTTTCTAAAATGCCGATAGTAGAAATTTTAATTTGCAGTTATATTATTAAAAACACATTGCAGATGACTGGACATTTGTAGTGGTTTATGCTTTGCTTCTTTCTTTTCAGAATACAGCTTTGTAGTAACTGACGTTTTATAATTATATCCATATGCTTCAAGATAGAAGCTTTGTACGGTCATTAGTGCCATTGTTTCTTCGTCTGGCAATAAATTCGTCGCGTAGTAGAATAAGTTTTCTCCAAATCTGTTAATAATTAAAATTATATTTCACTGACAATATTACATTCGACTTTTTTTGACTTTATGTCGGCATAGTCAAAATAGAAATCTACCTTATCATTCTGAGTTAGGAAGGGCTTAAATGTTGAGAGCAAGAATAAGTTGAGTTCAAATAACCTTTTTGATGGGTCATGTATCAAGCAATCTGCTCTGCTAGCTAGACGGTGTGCCCATATTTCAGCTGTCCGTTCAAGTTCAATGTTAACTTTGAGCAAGCCAGCTCCGTGTTTGCTACGGTAAACATTGTGCAGAGTGAGAATCTGCAAACAGTGATGAAATACATGTGTTAACTGAGACCTTACGTACTTAATTAGGATTTATAAAGATGAAAAGAAACAATAATTTATTGCTTCAATGTTATCCATCTTATGGGCTTGTAACATATTCCAGCGAAGCAATAGCTCATTCGTTAATGAAATTGGCTGGTTGTGTAACTCAAGCAATTTAACACCTTTCAATATTCCGGAAAAGGGAGAACAATAAGGTAGTGCTTGTAAGAGAACTTCAAAGACTACTAATTAAGAAGAAAATTTCGCGTTAAATAATACAAACATCTTCAAGAATTCATCTTTTTGTCAGCATTATTACGACTCTTTCATGTTTAGTGGGCCATGTACTTTGTCGGAATGCTCAGTTTCACGATACAACCATGAAAATTAGAGTCATCAAGTTTCCTATTAGCATTTCAGGAAATGATACATCTCTTACCCACCTTTGAAGTGACATTCGAAATAGTGAAGCAAAATAGATAATTACATTACAACACACAAATTCAATAAATTTCCTGGTTCAGATATGTACAAAGAGTTTCGGTATTTCATCATAATTATATTGTCACTATCTATCATTCCAAAACACCCTACTGTACCCACGCACACACCTGTCAAAAGAAGACATACGTAGGTGCGCGTAGAAATATGCTCATACTACAATAACACACAGACTGTTCGTATTAATAATCTTTTAATTAGACGACTTCGTGAAGCGTGCCATTGAATTACCAATGATGTACTTTGAAAATTGCTTGATTTTCATTCTTCGGTTTTTTTTTTTTCTTCTTTCGCAAAAAAAAAATGCACCAACGTTACTGCCGCTTTGCACATGGATTCCTTGTTTTTAGTAAAAGTTGATGGATATTTGAAATTAGAGCAAATTTCCTCATAAGACCACGAAATCCATAATTGTCGTATGCAAATGTGAATACAGGCGTGTATTTATACACATGCACACATAATTGTGCTATATGAACGGTGTATATATAATTTACTTCTAAAAACTTTACCGAGATATTTATATCTATCCTAAGGCGAAGTTTGCTGTTACAACTGATTACCATTAGAAACAAGGAAAGATCTTACAGCATTCTTGTAGGTTGCAATACTGAACTGGGAAGGTAATAAGTGATATTTTTTGGCGTTTTGTAATAAGCATTGCTCGATCTTTGCAATCTGAATAGAAAATTATTTAAAAACGATATGATGAATGAGTAACTATCATTTACATTGAAATGACCGTAAAGTAGATACAGAGTGCAAGTATTCAGAACTTTTTTGGCCAAATGCAAATACGATACTATAGATTGGTGATTGGAAAGAGGATCTTTCATCTTCCGGACTAAAGTTTCAGTCTCTCGTCATCATTGATCAAAATCCGTTACAACCATAACACTACAAACCATTGCACATCAAAGTCTTGATTAAAAGGATTCATCACTATTTCTGTTCTTATAACTTGGCCTGATGACCTTTCTTTTTTTTTCTTTTTTTCTTTTGTTTTGCGGAAATAATTGTAAGTCAAAATTTAATGCAATGATTTGATCAGTGCTCTGTATTCTTTTACGAAAAGAATTCTTTTCTTGCAATACCTACTCATCCATTTATTTATTTCCTTAACTTTTATGGCAAAACTAAAACACTAATAAATCTTTTTATTGGGCATAAAATTTCTCAAGAAAATCTAAACATGAAATCAGAATATTCCAAGCATGAAACCTAATTAAGCTTTGAAGAGCCATCATCTTATGTCATCATTCACTCGCGGCACTCAAATTGTTAAATGAAGGATTAGACGAGAATCGAAGCCATTACTAACAAATAGTTGATTTGGGAATGTTTACGACAAAGTTTTTTTTTTTTTCGTCATTAACAGAAGACAACTCGTCTGGCGAAAATTTTACGGATGAAAGCCGTAGATTAAGAATAGCAGTAAAGCTATAATTGCATCAAGTCGAGAAGAGAAGGGATAATGATGCTTCCTTAATTTAGGTCCAGTAGTAATGACACAAATCTATAAAAGTTTTCTGGGAAAAGCTTTCCCGAAGATCATTTCTATTTAAGAAATTCGGTCCTCAAAAAGACTCACATTTGGATGACACAATTGTTGCAATTATTCTGACTTTAGAAAATTTTCACGGAACGATGGCGAGACTCTGCAGCTTTCGCAAAAAAAAAAAAAAAAAAAAAAAAAAAAAAAAAAAAAAACAAGAAATTAATGGATTTCTAAGTTTTTCAATTTGAAACTTACACTATTAAAATCCTTTATTTCCGTGAAAGATAATTTTTTTAATGATTTGACTGACCATAGTCCCATCTTACCGGATTGTACAGCAGCTGATAAGTATGTTTGCTTTGAATCAACTAGTGTGACACTGGACAAACTGATGTAATTGAGTCTAAATAATATAAAATTACTAAATTAATATAAAAAACCAAATGGTTTTGGCGATACTTTTCTTATGCATTGGAGAGTATAACTAAAGCGTGAAGTGCAATTATGGGTTATATTTACAGGATGAATCCGCTTTTGCAGGGGATGCAATTCCGGTAGTGGGTATCCTTGGAGCATGATAATAAAGCGGTGTTTTTAAATTTGGAATTCGTAATTGACTGATAAGGCGGATCTGTTAAATGACGCGATCCAACACTAATTTTTATATACAGCAGATTCTGCAAATAAACGATTCTGATTCTTCAAATTTAAGTGTAGAAAAAGACGAATTGAAATGAAGAGTCTAAGAATACCTGAGTGGTATTAACTGTGACTTGGGCGATAAGACATTTTTTGTATTGAGGATTACGAATGCAACTAGAGGAATAAAGTGTTTGTGGTATTGAATTATAAGTTGTAAGACCGCTAGCAACTGTCGAACAGTTACAACTGTTACTTCTTTCCGATTTCCCAGTTTTATTCTCACAAGCGCAAAGTCTGAAATATTCCAAATTTTTTGCCCGAATGAATTCGAGATCAGATTTCGTCAATTATTTCGAATAAAATCATGAGTTATTTACTACTAAGTGGTCACTGAATAAAGATGTGAAGAGAGAACTGAATAGGTTGATGGCATGAAAGGTTAAATAGAGTGATAATCTGAATATGCCTTTTCTATCTTCATTATTTGAAAATTTTCAATTTAGTTGCATAAACACTACAGGTGTAGTATGGTCAGTATCAATATTTAGTTTTGATGACATTACTGTAGATAGATAAATAAAATCAAGGAAGTATTTTTCACCGGAAATCGTATCGTTCATCTTTGATTTCATCTATTTCTGATGATCCAAGTGCTTTGTACTTTTGCACAATTATCTCAATTGTCTTTTGATTCCTCTTAATTTCACTTCCCTATAACATCTTATACTTGAAGTTTATTTTTTTAAAAAATCAATTGTTTTCTGAATAAATGTTTAAAAAAGTATGCCTGAATAACAATATACAAGTTTCGTTCAAAGTTTTTTTTTTTTTTTTTTTTATTGCATAAATTGAGAGAATGATCTATTCAATCAACGGATGACTGCGCAATTGACGCTTTTCGCTAAGACAAATAGTTCAAATAATGTACGATGAGGGGATCGTAATACCTCAACTTTGCTTTATCCTTCTTTCATTTACAGTGGGAAATGAAATTTGCGATAAATGGCCTAAAGAAAGTATCTTTTGAAAACTAAATTAATGCGCAGGTAGCTACGTACTGTTAATAGAAATTGCTTAGAGGACATCAACGCCTGATTCTGAACAGTGTACAGCTGTTTAACCATTGACCATTCTTGTCAGAATTGTGAATGAAATTAAGAATACGTGACAGACTAACTTTTTCAATAATATTAGAAATACCAAATGGAGCCAATGAAGCCAGAAGGAAAACAAATAGAAAATGAAGCATTGCGTTGTTCTCAAAACTAGAATGTTATGCTTTGCTATGTATGTCTCTGAATTTTTGAATCGTTAATAAAGGACTGATGGGCGGAAACCATCAGTCCTTTATTAACGATTCAAAAATTCAGAGACATATATAGCAAAGCATAACATTCTAATTTGCACAGTGACCTTTTAATCATCTACAATCACTACGTATTTTTCTACTGCTACCCGCTTTCTTCCACCTGTTCTTTTGGCTTACCTGAACAGCACTGACACCATATAACATCCGTCACAAACAAGGAAATTTCGATTATCCGCTTTCTTCTCAATGTTCATCCCCTTCCTTCAATTTTTTTGTTCCTGGTAAGAGTGCAAAGTTTCAATTTCGGATGATTGAGGAAAAGTATAATGTCATTTGATTCGTAGCACTCTCACTGCTTAAATAGTTCGATGTTTTTCAGAATTCTCTGACACACATGAAATGTTCACAGTCATGTTCAGAGTGTGCTAAAAGGATTATTTAGTGGATACACCAGGAATACTAAAGGTGAACACATCTTTATCATTATCAAATGTATCCTGAAGCTATATTTAATGTTTCCGTTGTATCTTTGCTAATTTATTGGACGCTAATATAAGTATGCCTTCCTTTAATCTGATTATTTGTAAATTGCTCATATTTTGAGCTAAGAAGTCTTTAATCGATTATTTAATAAACTAGAATGGCTTGCCAAAGTTCTGATGAAAAAGTTTTTAGTCAGTGTTGATGATAGTAATAGTT
Source organism: Onchocerca flexuosa (assembly GCA_002249935.1). Classification (NCBI taxonomy): domain Eukaryota; kingdom Metazoa; phylum Nematoda; class Chromadorea; order Rhabditida; family Onchocercidae; genus Onchocerca; species Onchocerca flexuosa. The sequence continues at coordinate 398,496 of KZ270009.1, read as the reverse complement.
GATAATAGTAATAGTTTTTTAGTAATAGTAATAGTTGGTAATAGCGTTGATAATAGTAATTACTTCAATATGTCAAAATTTCGGTCGCCATTTGTAGAATCAATTCAAAAAGTTGCTAGTTTTTTGGCTAAAAGATAATATAGAAAAGCTAATAAGTAAAAAACCCGTTTCACAGAAACAATTGCCATTCAAAATGGAAAATTAAGTGCACAGGTCATCGCCAAAGAACATTTTAGCTTATTCATCCACACTGCTACTTTCTATTACAATTTATCCACTTCTAAAATGCTTAATCAACATGTGAAATTCAAAAAATAAGCATTACATCTGGAAAATTTTCATGGATGTTGCATTGTACAGCCACAAGACCGAAAAATCGAATAAGCGTCACATATTCGTTCCAATAATCTTCGAGAACTTGGGTAGCCTAGAGTACAATTCGAGATTGGATCAAAATGAACCATCACTAATGAGTTAAACATACTTGCATAAAACATTCCTTTAAAATTTCTAATCCTATTTCACATATTTCGGCAAATTCAAAAACTCACGAGATGAAGCTAAGTCCAACATATATCTCTCCACATGTTATGTAGCCCAACTTCAAATTGTGAATGCCAAAAAATAATAAGTCCTAAATTCTTCCAATCCATGAACTTTCAAATGCGAAACGACCGAGGAATCATAAAAATTAAGGAGTTGATACGAAATAAGAATCTGCTGCCATTGATTTCCAGCTGTATTTGTGAGATTACATCATCCGATCACTTCTTTGGTAGTTTTACACCGGAATGTGATTTAAAGTGGAAGTTTACGAGCATTTTTTCAAATCCCTTATCCACTAACTGTAGTCTCACAAACACAGTAGCCTGAGCCACGAACCGAACTTCACCACTTTCAGAGATTAAATAGATTTAAAGGAACTGCAGATACATAGTGCAAATAGCAAGCTCCCGCATGCAAAGTGTACGTGAATAGATGAATCACAGCTTAATAACTTGGATCTGATATCTGATATTATTTGCTCGTTTTCTTCCGTGTTAATGATACAGAACAAAAGTTCTGTTGATATATATATATATATATATATATATATATATATATATATGATTAAAAGCGACCAAAACGTAAGACTGTAATATAACAAATAAAAAACACAACAACATTAATGGCATATCTCTACTTAAATTCTAAAGCAAATAAGCAACAAGCAATGATCATCTGAACAAAACATTTTATATTTGTGTCCCACAAAACGGTAAAAACGGAAACAACCAAGAAGAGTAACAAATAAACAGCAGCAACAATAAAGACAAGTACGAATGACTGCTTTTCTAGAATTATCCAAATTACTCTCGTGAGCTCCTTCACTCTTTTTTTGAAGAATGAAAATGAGGATTACGATACGATTTGATGATGTTGCCTTTCCTTTCTCAGTGAATCCTCATCACTGTTATACGTGCTTCCAAATACCAAAAGAACGATCATACGAGAATGTTTACATTAGGTTGAGCAAATAATTAGTAAAATTGTTTTGCAATTACAAATATTCAAAACACTTTTTAAAATGAAAGGAAGTCAGCTTTACATTAACATCGCATTATTAATTTAATTATCGATAGTTTGGCCTATTGATGAGTCTGTTGCAGATCATAACACTGTATACTTGTAGATTTTGATTCACTTCCCTGCTGCTGAAGTCCAAATTAGAATCACTAAGATTTTCCAATAACTATACATAAGAGAGGAAAAATTCCCATACAGATGCATGCAACACTAAGAATTCATAGAAATGAGAAAGAAAGCATATCTAGAAATACAGAGAGAAATATCTAGAAATACAGAGAGACGAAAAGGTAGTGAAATAAGAAAAGTACTCTTTAAAAGGTAGGAATGGAATATGAACGTACTCTGGTGGGGCAAATCTCTTAATAATAAAAAGCTAAAAGATAAAATTATGCGGTTTACTTGAACACATACCCACAGTTAAATGACTAATAGAGAGAAGTGGCTTTTAAATTTGCTGACCTTTGAAAACTAAAAAAAATGAAACTATTATAAATTAATGCAAATATCATTTAATGCAAATATTATCACAACCATATCACTTTTTGCCTTTCTTCGAATTGGAACTCTTCGACAAGCTTTTTTTCTTCAGCTTTTTTTTCGCACAATTTTGACAGTACCAGGGAGCGTCATCTGGCGGTGCAACCAACAAACCCACGCAATTCCTGAATTATTACATAACAGTGGATTATAATAGCTAATTAACATTATTCAGATAGCATGAAATATGTTGAAAAAAGAACTTACCAGTGGAACCAGTTGTCACAAGCATCACAACCAACCATATCAGTTGCGCCTTCCACATAAGCAACCGAACATTCTGGACAGATCCACATATTATCCAAAGAGTCATCACTATCCAGTGTGGCTGATTTCTCAAATGAACAGAAAGCTAGATTTAAAACAATTGTAATCAATTCATCAGTCATGATTTCTATATAATGTTTTTCCAATATAAGCGAAATAACCATGAATCTCAGTTCCGTTATTATTCTTAGCTTATATTCCAACAATTTTAAGAAAATTCAGTGCATACTCCTGCGATCTCATTTAGAGAACTGTTGTAAGCTTATACTTATTGTAATATCATCACAGAACATAACACGCTTAAAAGCCTCTAATACTACTCTTTACATCTACATCTCTAATTAAAAAACGAAGAGACAACCAATCGCAACTGACATATTTTCTTAATCACTTCTGAAAATCATGAAGAACTTTTGAAACTTTCTGGAAATAACCTTATCCGAAGATTTCGTCAGCGATTCAGCAGCCGGCGATATGCGCCCAAAAATATCACTATCAGCGCTGCATCGCTTGGATAGTTGTTCTTTCGCAAATATGACTAGAAACACAACGAACTACAATTTTCCTAAATATAAACCAATCCATCAAAACATGCTTATCCATCAAACGATATCAGCACATTTTATGAGATCTAGATTTGGCGAAGAGTCTTATATACACAACCTAGTCCAAAGTTCACAATTAATACTGAAAGATTTCATAATCTACGACAGAGCATCAATCTTTTTGCTCCAGCAATTTTCAGTTCATGAGGCTAATTCTCTCTCCACGGTCTACTATACCTATGACTGACAAATCAACAATATCTAATGTCTATCAAGATTCTGTATATCTTATAAACTTCAATTCTGTGCTCTTTTCAAATTCATAGAGACAGCTCTTATGGGTACAAATATTTCCATTTCTCAGCGAAAGGAAGTGATCATATAGGTGTAGAAATTTCTCTACCTAATGTTACCTAACAAAAGATGCGTAAATTCAAATGGAGGAAAAAGAACGGAATCCTTTAAAGACGGAGAATAAAGTTAATGAAATACAGTTACCTTGCTCAGTTTTTAACAGAGGATTGTACGGAAGATGGGAATTGTTAGATTCACCCGTAAGTGCATCTTTACTGGAATTCTTCGTCTTTACATAACTTGAACCGCCAAAGTCCCCTTCCTCGCCAGAAGAAACTTTCTCGATTTCTTTGCTACTTTTCCCAGTGCTATGCTCTCTACCCCGACTACTTGAATGTTTTGTTCGTTTCTCTACATTCCTGAAATCCTTGTCACGACCTTTAACCTTCTCTTCCATATCAGTTTTTTTGCTGTGATGTTTTCCCTTGTCCTTCGTCTCACTCGAGCATCCTTTTTCTTTCGCATTCCCTTTTGCGTCCTTCTCCATATCTTTACCAGATTTTTCATCCCTATTGGTACCCTTCCGCTTACGTCGCTCTCCAGATCCAGTAATTTTCCCCAGTTTCTCTCGATATTTCTTGTCATTCTCTGCAATGCAATCACCCGAAATATTGCCAGATCTTAGACCAACCAATCCCATTTTCTTCCCTTTCCCCCTATCACTTTCATCCTTTTGTCGATCTTGCTGTGCTTCTTTCTTTTCACCTACTATTCCCAGACCTTTTTCATCTCGTCTGGTTTGATCCCTTTCCTTTCCATAAACATTTTGTATGTGGGGTGTCTCTCTTTCTCGCCCACTCTTCTTCACTTTCTCGAGGCTGTAGTGTTGTCGCTCCTTTTTCCTCTCTTTTTCCGATTCTTTACTCTTCAGTTTGCCAGAAGTCCGGTCTTTGATATACAGCTTTTCTTTATCAAATAGTAAGTCACCGTCGCACACACGCTTAAAAGGATTCTTTTCCTTCCCAAATTTTGCCTTCACTGGATCCAACTCCTCAGCATATACTTGATCTGTTTTTTTTTTCAGTACCTCCAAATTTCTCTTTGAGGACTCATTTTCCTGGCGTCGTTCATCGGTCAAAAATGTACGGAAAGTGTCGGCAGGTGGCAGCTGTCCCAGACTTTTCACATCACATTTAGGTGTCGTACCTCTAATACCACTTTCACTGTTCCTTTCTTTCCCTGTAGCTTTGAAGACTTTTTCAGTTGAACTGAAGGCAGCAGCGCCACAGGTGTCGAAGCAGTTTCCGAATTCTTTCCTCCTATCGTCCAGGCGTAAATGCTTACTCGCTGATTGTTGCATGTAATTTCTTTGTTCAGACCCAGCATCGGTTCTAAAAATAACATGGTTGGCGGCTACTTCAGCTGGTCCTTGTCCATCCGTGAATCCACTTCCCCTGAAATATTTACCTTTACTCTCACTAAACATACGAGATTAGAAAAATCTATTCCGAATCCGCAGAAGATGATTCGAGTTCTGCTTTGCTCAGGAAGTGCTGAGAGCTGGGAATTTTGCTAAATGCTTAAATTAATAGGAGGCACGATGGATAAAGATCTTAGGCAATGGGCTGCTTAAAATTATAGGAGATCCAGTCTTCGAAATTCCGATGTTTCTAGTGGGTTGTTGGACTATTTCGTAAGTAACAAAAATTTTTGGTACTGAATTTATTGAAGCGGTACAAAATTGTGGTGACTGGAAGACTGGTGCAGCACTTCCCAACAAAACGTAGTTTTTCAGGTCCAAAAACCCAAAAAAAAAAAAAAAGGACATAACTGAAGGTGGGCAATGGTATATTAGATATAAGACAATGCAAAATGATATGAAAACAACGTTGCTTGGCTTCCGCGTACCATTGAAGACCTTAAGATAATGACCGGCTTTTAAGTACTGCATGGAAGAGGAAAGTAAAGGATAAAACTTTATTTCCGAACATTCAATGCGAAATTGTAACATGACACAAAGCACCGGTGCGTTATATTAAAGTCCTCTTGGCGTGCTGGGCAGCGGGATCAGGCTTTTCATCCGTTAATGGTACAGAATTACTATGAAAGCAGTATGATAGAAGCTGTTAAAAGAAGCAAGACGGCGCCACCACTTCCCAGCAATCAGAGGGCACTAAACAGTAACGCGTACATCTTAATTCAGATAACCAAGACGTAGTTTTTAATATGAAACTACGACCAGTTAGGAGTACCATCCCGATTCCCCACTTTCCGCATTTCATTTTTTTTTATAAACAATATTTTGAAGAAACATGATGAACACGACAAAGATGTCACTTGACCGAAAGATATAAAGAAACTAAGCAAAGTGCTAATGGAATAAAAATAGATAGGGCGCTAGTCGTTTAGTGTTGGCAGTTGCGAAAGAATACACAAAACTGAATGCAAAAAAAATAAAAACAGTCCTAAAGTATGACAATACCAGTAATAAACAGGGCACATTTGCCACATCCTCATCCTACATTTACTTGGAAAATATTCACTAATGCTGAAGGTCACAATCATATGTGCAGAAAAGCTTAAAACAAAGCTCTTTAAACAGTTTGAGATCTCAATGACCTTATGTACAGATTATATACAGAAGGTGAAATGGATAATTTTATTTACAGTTAAAGGTTATAGAGCAATATAAAACAGTGACGGTTATGACAGTGGAGTTTGCAGTAAATCGTTTCGGGAAAACGCAAAGCAAACCAACAAATATTGAAAACAAAAGGATATCTGTATAAAAGCGCAACAAATTATCGATTGGAAAAAGATGAAACTTATACGCGTATAACTAAAACAGCAAATGATTTCAAGATTTCTATGATCAAAAATAAAAAAATGAATAAGGAGAGAAGGGCAAGAATAAAGCGAAATAAAGCGAAGAGACATCAAGAACACTATTCAAAAAATTGTGGAAGCAATAGAAGAGCAAAGCTTATAAAACGTGTCCACCTGTACGAATTTAAAAATGTTACTGCATCCTCACATAACTTACTCTTTAGTTCCACAAGTTCTCGCTTTCAATGGCAATTTCGGCAGCGCTTTTAACTGAAAATTTTGTTGTCAATAACCAATTCAGTCTCATTAAAATTATGCTCTTTGAAATTCAAAAAATTATACTGTTTTAAACTATGTACAAATTCCGAAATATCAGGTAGCGGAATTAGCTTTTTGATAACTTCCTGAAGGGACAAAGCCGGACAGCAAATGGTGGCTCTAACTGAATACTTTTATTCGTCTAGAAATACATTTTCATAAATAACAAATCAATCAATATCTTAACTAACACTCGATGACTTGTTCATCCTATTCCGCTTAGCTTCAAAAATAAGTGCAATGGCTGAAAAATATAATCAGCCCGCAGAAAGTATAAGTATGGTCCGAGGAAATAAGACTTTTCGAGTTATAAATTATCTCATTACCAATAAAAATAGCTTTTTTAACAGTAACATTCAACTCTTCCCACTCTCTATTTTAGTAAATCGATGCTTACAAATTCCAGATAACGAAAATCTACTCATATTAATCTATATAATTACTTTTATCTTTTGCCTGCAAGAAAAATATTTTTAAACAACTAAGATAAATACAGTTAACAGTCAGCAAATTCCTTTCTAAAGAGAAGATGCCACAAAAGCTATCCAACAACTCATACTAAATTCTAAACTTGTTCAGATCAATTCGTGGCTACGCTATTCAAAAGGGATAAAGACACGTGAAGATAAACCATAACAAAAAAAAAAACAAAATTTGTTAAGACGGAAATCCATTTGAAAAAACGTAACCTCTGCCTTAGTCACTGGCTGTCTTTTTCGAGATTTAATATTTCCATCAGAACTGAGAGATGTATATGGACTGGATGCCGCTGTATCTTCTATCTTAACTGTGCGCTGCATAACCTGACTGTTTTGATTGACTAGTGAAGGAACATCTTTGTCTGACCTGAAAATAACCAATAAAAAGTATCAATGGAAAAATTTAAAGAAAAATCAACTGAAGAAAATATGCAACATAACTTTTTGAGGAAAAGCTTACGGGTGAACAGACGACAAAGCAGAAGTCAGGATAGTCGGCGAAGTTGCAGAGGCAATTCCTGATGGCGAAGCATTAATGCCATTCGAGCTGGATCCGAATCGGATTTTTAGTTTAGGTATTTTCGGAGCAGGCACTTCATCTGACACTGTAAGAATTTGTTTAAAGTAGAAAATTATCTTTCATGAACACTTCATTATAACATTTTTCTCAGTGATTCATTTACGATAAATGATGAATTTCTAGCTAAAAACTATGAAGGATCATAATTCGATTCATTCTTACCATTTGAAAAATTGGAAGAGTTAGACAGTTTAGAGAGAGCGAATAATGTAAAACTGAATCTGTACAATGCGGACATAGAAAAATGCAAAACGATTTTGCAAGACCTACGGATATGCTCGCCAGATCGTTTTAAGCAAAGTTTTTCAGGTCTTAGTTTGATATATTTTTTTTCTTCGTCTTTTGTTTTGCTTTTCTTGTGTTCTTTATACTTCCGTTTATCTTTTCGTTTGTGCTCCTTGCTGTGATGTTTGTCTCGATCCTTCGCCTTGAAATCATTATGTTAAAAGCGATTCGATAGCACTTCTCGAGTTTTGTGATCCTAGTTCACTATCAGCAATAAAATTACCTTCTTATGCTTCTTTTTTTTCTCACTAATATCTTCTGCAATTTGTGGCTCATCAACTGTAAACGGCATTGTACTTGCATTATCCTGCATATTTCCTGGATCATATTTCTTTTCCAAATCTTTGACTGCCCGATCGGTGCCACCTAAATAAAGAATATCAAAGATGTCCGGTGAAAAGAAACTAAAAAAAGCAGAGCCATCCCAAAAGTGAACAGCAGAAAAATCCTTACTGGAAGGTGATAGAGCAGTGAATACTTTCTGTCCAGTAGGTCGCGATAAAACCACCTTGAGCGCTTTTAGATCTGAAAACAAAACAAAAAAAAAAAAAAAAAAAAAAAAAAAAAAAAAAAGGACGATCTTCTTAAAAGACATAACAAAAAGCAGTCCCCAAATTAATATTCCAATCAATGCATTGCTTTTTGTATTACTTTAAACAACAATCATAAAAATTAGTTTCAGTTTAAATGTATTACAATAAAACGGGCCAATTTAAAAAAAAGCAAAGAAGAATGGGATATTTCAAGAATCTGAGAACGATATAAAAATATGCTACTTGTTAGATGATGAGATAAACATCTACATATCTTAGTTGGCTTAGGGATAATGAAAATATGTGGATTCTGAATTCTTCTAAGACCGATACTTTTATCTTAAATACGGTTTAGCTCCCCCCCCCCCAAAAAAAAAAAAAAAAAAAAAAAAAAAAACATAATATCGAATATATTTAAAGAAACTAAATATTAATATTACAAATATTAGAGCAAACAAGAATAATGCATAAATTCTTGACACAAATTTTTATAAGTTATGCCAAGAAAATTGCTGATGAAAGATTTACATAAAAACTGAAAGCTTACGAGATACAGGAGTATCATCATTTGTTGAACTTTTGGTGATGCTATCAACGACCACTGATAAAGAACTCTCTGCTGCTGTCTTTTTTGCAACTTTTTTCCATTCATTACTTTTTCCTCCAATTTTGTGCTTTTCTAACTTCTCCCCAACATTTTCGACTGGCTTACTTTTACTCGCATCTTTTTTACCATTTTTCTGAGGTCCATCTTTCACTCCTTCATTTGTCTTCTCCGCAGCTTTATTGCCAACACTAATACCATCTTCCTTCGCATCAACAGCCCTACAAATTGACTACTACAATATGGAAATCTTATAAGATATGCAGAGATCTCTGAAACTTTAATATGGAAAGAGAGGTGTGTTAAGAAAAATTTCCCTTCTCAAACTTCACAAAAAAAACCAAGCGGAGCAGAACGCAATAATCAGTGAGGAGTAAGGACAAAAAAGACTTTAAATAGACTAACTTCAGCACTAAACGATTTTCAAAACAATCCATTGAAAACTCTCAGAAAAGACGAAACAACCGCTCAGCCTTGAAACAGCAATAGAACTGAGGCAAAGTGCAACTGCACAATACTTGCAAATGCATGCAAATTTTTGGATACAAGAAATTGCAATACGTTTTACTGATGAGTAAACGACGCATAAAGCTCACAGAAATCATAATCTATTGTTTTGTAATTACGAAGAATAAGTGATCGACCGGTAAATTAAAACAACATGAGCCATTTGATTGGCATATGTTGAACATACCTCTGTGAGGAATGTTGTGGTATCAATATTTCAGTCATTTGTGAACCAATACTACTAACATCGTGACCAATATTCATTCCCCGGTTCACTGGTCGGTCATTTTTAAGTTTATCAATATCTTCCTCCTATAATATAATATGACATTAACTTTCTTTTTCAGCTGTGGCAGTAAAAGAAATAGCAGGGAAAATCCCCACTACTTTATTTGTGACTCGGAAATATGGAAATTTATATTATATGGACAACCAATTTAACCTAAGAAATGAAGACAAAAATGAGTTTTGCTTCTAATAGTACAACATTTTGCTGTTGTTTTATAGCGAATAACATCACCATAGAAATTCTAAATTAGTGTTTCTAGAAAAAAAAAAAAAAAATGATTTACAAGAATATTACAAATCTTCACCTAACATCGAAAAAACAGAATTTTGAAAATTAATTAGGAAAAATACTAACCTTTCCGCAAACGACTACGTCTTTTCCACCATTTCCGGAAAGAGCGTGCGAAAAATAAACATCTATAAGAGGTTTCTCATTCGTAATACTTTTCAAATCAAACACCTTTCGCTCTATTTGATCGCTGAAATAAGTCAGATATGTACTATTCACAAAACATGCGTATTATTTTAAATATTTCAGAGGATGGCAATAACTCTATATCTTCAAGATATCAAATCAACCTATAAAAGTGATACTTACTTTTGTTCTGAGGAATTTGGTTGTTTCTGTAATGCTAGAACAACGTCCTGTTGCTGGTTCGTGGATTTTTTCACTGGAATAATTTAGACAGTTCACAGAGAAAATATCAATTAATTTTTGCTACTAGGACTTACTGTCATTGCCCTCAAACTAATTTCCACTCCTGTAAACCTAAGCATTGCAAAGAGATTGAATTTAAGTGAAAAGCACCAATCAACGGTGCCCCGAAATAATGTTAGGTAAACAATTAATGTAAAAACACAACAATTAATCCCAATTATGACAAATGAAATGGTATTTCAACGAAACTTTCAGAAAACACATAATCTATAGCATGTTTCAATCTCTCTTTAGTTCTTTTCACAATAATGGAGATAACCATTACAGAAGTTATAGCTGATTCTTCAAGTTCAATTTTAGTAAAAATTTGCATAAATGTAAGCGAAACTCTCTCTTTAAGCCAGCAATTTTGAACTCAAGATTCATCTAGAGAAACTTCAGCGGCAATCATTAAGCAAATCAAGAACTAAAGCCAAAAACAAAAGTAAAAAATGAAAACATTAATTACTTGCCTTGATGATCAGTCCTAGCGACAACTGAGCAACCTGAACTCGTACTTGCCTTCCCATACAAAAGTGATTCGGTCGATACCGAAACCAAACTACTTGTACTTGGGTTCTCCTCCTGGAAGATTCTTTTCGTATACCGACTATGATAACCAAAAACTTGAAACAAATGTAGTAGATAATCAATATCATAAATGCAATTGCGACAAACATTTTCGTCTGTAAGCTTCTCACGATGCTTTATTTTCTTTTCCTTAGTTCGATCTTTATCTCGATCTCTGTCTCTCTTCCTTTTCTTTTTCATCTTCTCACTCACAGCACTCCCTGTATGTACCAAGGCTGATGGCGGCATACCAAACATGCCAATCGACCTCTATAATCATTAACAGCTAATAAACTGCATCATTCTAAAAAAGGACAAAGAAAAAGTGACGCAAAAAAAAAACTCCATCTCAAAGGAAAAGGGAAATAAGGTTAGAAAATAAAGAGAATAACCAACGTTACCTGTGTATAAGCTTTATCTGGCGTATCCTTATCTTTGGGGCTTTCTGGTTTCACGTGATATTCATCGATGTGTTTTGAACTGCTAGCAGACTATAATATCGGAAAATAAACAATGAAGTTGCTTAAACCAAAACATTTATGAAAAATAACATTAAATACATCTCACTTCATTCATCGAGCACTTTTTAAGCCTTGTTTTACTAGGACTGCTTGTTCCTGTACCCATTATCTGTAAAGCTGCAATATTGGCACTACTTGAAATGCCACTTGGTTCTTCAACCACTTTTTTGGATGGCAATTTTTGGGGGCGCACAAATCCCAATTCTTTAGCTGTCGATCCACTAAAATCAGGAAAGGAGATCTTTGATTTTGTCACCCTTCCTCTGAAAAACGATCATATTTAAAAAACGAAAACAAAAAAGACAAAAAATAAAACTTCAAAGTATTTTCACAAATACTAAAACTACCCCAAATCCATCAAACCAAATACTTACCCACATAAGAAATAGAAGTTATCAAAGTAGTAATAAACGGTATCTTATAATAAAAGTAAAAACGAATACAAAATAACCAATCGTTTAGCATTTTATTTCAAGCTCTTCTTTTCGTAAATTCATAAAAAACTCGCATGCAAAAAACGTATCAATTAAACAAACATGGTCGTCCACTACTAGGTAAGAATAGAAACTTGTTCCCCATTTCCTAAAGTTCAAGAACGAATGAATTCAAACCAAAGATTTCGCTCACCGGGGTAAAGATTTATTATTTTTCGCAGGCCCCTGTGTTGCACTTTTCACTGTTGAAACTTCGATTGCTCGAACTGTAAAATAATATACAAATTAATAATCCGTTAATGCGTGATAAGCAGTTGCCTCTAAAAATAAAGTATCACCTCCCATTTGATCAGAGCACCATTCTGGATGCATGGCAGGAAAATAACGAGGTATATGTTCTGGTCGTTCCGCTAATTCTTTGTCTGAGACTGGTCCATATATACTGAGCAAATTTGGCGATAATTTCCTAACTGGGAAAAGTGGCACCTTAAAAGTGGGAAGACTGTGAGCAAATGAAGAAAATAAAGCATTTAGGACAAAATAAAGTGAAGAAAAAAGGCAATTTAATAACAAATCTTACATCGTTTTCAAAAGGATCGTGTTCAACCTGCTTCATGAATGCATGTAATTCCGCTGCACTGAACATCAGCTTTCCAAAAGCCATATTTGCATCTTCAAAGATGGGATATCGTCTACCAGCTTAAAAAGGCAAATAAACATATTTCCAGACCTTCAAGTAAAAAGACAGCAATTCTTTTATAAGCGTAGTTAAAGTACAATGTGTTCCTGAAGTTACCGTGCTCTGCGAATACTTTAGAATCAACCCAAAGTTTCTGCATGTATCGTTTGCAAAGATCTGTTAGAATGTAAAGAACGGATTCGTGGCATGTTGAAAAACCAATATTATCCATCATCTTTACGATAGATCGTGTAAGGTAGTGCAAGGCATAATCCTCCGAGGCTTCAAGTGAACGAGTTGCTTCCATTACAATGCCTGCGATAAAATTCAGAATTACTCGTACTAAATGCTGCGAAAGATTTAAAAAAAAAAAGAAAAAAACGATTATTAATTTCACTAGACACAGTAACAAACCTTGACTTAACAAAGTAGACTTGTTTGGAGTTATCCAACTTTGATTTTGCTGCTCGGATTCCTAAAAACATTAAAACAATGTAGTTATCTTTGTTCTTATTTGATATCTTCATATGTCACACTATCCAAATAAAGCTAATTTCCTGATAGCGGACTTGCCTCTTCCTGTGGCTGATCTTCGATGACCTTTGCACTGTTATTTTCCGTCGATGGTAAGATTTCGCCAACATGACGATCCGTCTCTATAACATCTGTGATCGACATACTGGTTACTTGCAATCACGCTTAACTTCAGCAATGTTTTTCGAGGACAAAACCACGTCCGTAAGTCAAATATGTTAAGAACTTCCGAATCTTAATAGTGCGAATAGTTTAAACATTCACCTTCTGCAAGAATACCAATAAAATTATGAACGATAGATATACACCCTCACATCCCCTCCGCATCTTTACACCAACGTACCGAATCCTTCAAACTTCCGAACAATAACGGTCCAAGCTGACACTGCGACAACTTTTATGAAAACGGTTGTCTCATGATTTATAGTTCAATGTATCATACTGCATGATTGAAGATGTGTTCATCCGATGTTACGGTATTCGCAACTTATTCTTTGGTTTTGTTATGTTATCTCAAAACATCTGCTGAGATTAACAGAAAGTCGACCTAGCAATCATTTCAGAATCCTCAAACTGGAGTGGTTTTACTGATGTATATTGCATAGTGAATAATTTAACTCTACCTACCGTCACAGAAGCTTCGTGTCATAATCTGTATATTACTGCTTGCTCTGTTCATATATCTCTATATTAATTATTGCCAATAGCTGTCGCTATGTAATGGCGCATCTTTCGTCATGTATATAAATTGAATTTTATCCTTTTTTTTTCAATTTATTTCTGTCGTGTTGTGGTGACGTGTTCTCTTTTTTAGGAAGCGTTTAATCATTTCTTGCGCTTCTTTGCACAAATACTCAAGTATACTTATAGTTTTCCGTACGGCCGAATTACGGATTACCATTGCAACATGCTATCTCTTCATGGTCGTTAGATATGGGAGTTGTAGCGAAGTTCAACACGTGTTCTACGTCTATCACAAAATTTTTCATTTGATTGATATTCATTTCATGCTTTTTTTTTGGGAGGTAAGGAGATGTTATGTATTATTTCTCATTGCTGGCCTACGCATATATGTTGTACTCTTAATCATTGCATAATCCATATAAGTAATGTACTTTCGTTTTTCTTTCGATATGTATATATATATATAAATCTGGTATTGCTCCTTAGTTCATTCTTTCTTTTGAGTTTATTTCTGACGTGTGTTGAACATGTTCTATTTGTTGTGGAACATTTAATACTTTCATCGATTTCTTCATTGAAGCATTTGCCACACTTGTAGTTCCTCCTCTACACGATCGAACTTTCGGATATCGTTACAAACAAAATGAAATGTCAAACAAAATGAAACAGAATGTCTGAGAAAGGAAATATAGCAGTGGAAATTCCAGGACTTATTTCAGGACTATTATTCCAGGACATCTTGTCTGTTACACATATTTAACCTCATTGTAGAAATAATAATAGTCTTGTATTAATGATATAAATTGAATCACGCAGTTAATATTGTGATAACTGTTTATGTTCAAAAATTGAGTTTATGAATTACTGAGTGCTTCATATAAGTAGTAAAAACTACCGCATTATGCATAAATGATGTGATCAGCAATGAGCACTGTCACAGAATGTCTTTTGGTGATACCACGATAATGTCTGCTTTTCTCCGTTAGCGATGTTCAGCAAATTTTTCTTCACTATCAATAAACGATTTTTTGAATTGTCGTAATACGATTTTTGATTATCAATTTTAATTGGTATACCGTTAAGCCACATCTCACTCAGTTTGGGAAGATATTGATAACCGATGATATCCACAACATCCAATGTAGGCACTATCAATCCTACCTGTAATTGAATTTATTGAAATTTCGTTAATTATCATTTAATAGCCACCATCTTGACAGTGAAACTGACTTATCTGTTTTGTATTACATACTGTACTACTTCTCCCCAAACTTCAAAAAACCGAGAAATACGAACAGCAGTATGATTTGGAGTGATATATAAAGTAGCCCTGTCAGAACTGAGTACAAATTCGAATAACCAATGGAAATAATTGTAAGATTTGAAATCTTCCACAATACTTTCACCATCGTCCCAGTATAGCATACCACTTGATTTACCCGAACCTAAAATATGACTTGGATCATGAAGAAACATAGTTTGTTATAGATAACATAAGGAATAGAGGAATTAAAGTAACGTAGCTTCACTTTGTTGCTCTGAAATTTTATTACATAAATAGTTAATCCTTGTTTGTTCAACAATGAAGGCGAAAACTATTTTCTCTTCATTTTCAACATATTGAAAAGTTGTTTTGTTGGAGACATTTAGGATTTCTGTAAGCGGTCCTCAAAAATAATAAGCTTTTGAATTTTCTCAATAGACCTATTCTGCTAAATCGTAAATTTTGACCTCTCTCTAATTTACGAAAGCGTATTCTATGAAAATAAAAAATTTTTTTTTTCGCAGTAAAATCAAATTCTTTACCGATTGTAATGAGTATTTCAAAAGGATTATTTCTTGAAGCAGTGGTTGTCATATTTGGTCGTTGTCGAGGTATCACAATACCTCCTGAAATTTGTGACACATCTAATTTCTTTTTTTTTTGTCTCGAGAAGAAAAATGTGAATTAAAAAAGAGATAGAAAATACTTTTTACTTTTTTCCACCTGATATAACAAGGAAGAACGAAAAAAAGCTAAAGCATTTATAGCGATTTCGGATTAAGGAAAATGAAAGTTAGGAACTGAACGAGTATTACTCAAAATTTGTAGTTTGCTTCCAGAAAGTCACACCTTTAACAAAAACAGGAATGAGTTCATCCTTTGATGCCCTGAATTCACTGCGGCCTGGTTTTGCCAGTGTGCCATAATCAAAATCTCGGACAGAATACCATGTCGTAGAAGGCAAATAACCAGATACAGATGTAACACCCTACAAAATTGATTGTCAATTTACTGTTTTGATTAGAATGATTAGTAGAACTTACTTCTTGATAGACAGGAACAATCATCATTGCACTTCCCCACATAAATTGTTCACCGAGATCATGAGTTTCAGGATCAGAGGTAAATTCGAAAAAAACTGGTCGAACAACGGTGCCACCATGCAATGCAACATCAAACAGTAGGCTGAAGAATGAATTATGTCAAAATAACCGAATTTTTTTGCAACAAAATAAGAGATAAGCATTAATAAAAACCAAAGAATGACCTGTAGAGATACGGAAGGTAATAATATCGGAAAAGATTAGCTTCTCGAGTGGCTTTTGCAACATCTGGCCAACGAGATGGATCCTGGCTTGCTGCACCTTTTACATTATGGTTTCTGAAAAAAGGCGACTTTGAAGCATTTTTTTTTTCAGTTTTAATCTTTGATTTTTAAAAACTGCTAACGTTTAACCTTGAAAAAGGATAAAATGCCCCGAGTTGTTGCCATCGCAAACACAATTCCTCACTTGTTTCTCCATTGAATCCGCAAATATCTGCGCCAATGTAAGGTATTCCAAATAAGTTAAATTCTTGAATACCAATAATGGAAGTTCTTAAGTCTATCCAACGAGCACTATTATCGCCAAGCCAATGGCCACCATAATGACCCGATGAAACAAATGTAGACCTAATACATGGAAACACATCTGAATTTATTGTCCAAGTTAATCTATTAGCTACTTCATTCTACCATGATCAGAACTCAATATTTCATTCACTTCACTTCTCTCCAGACACAGCTCAGTAAAATCTAAGATGGTTTTGTTAACAATTTATGCAATGGTTTACACTAGTTTATCTATAAAGATTCGGGATGACTTTCCAATCACATTTCTATGAATCATAACATTGAATGGGCTATTTGACGTTATTTGACTAAGTAATCAACGCTATCCTATTTCCTTTCTCTTTTTTGAACTGTAAAAGATCACTTTTCATCTAAGAACATCTGGCATTACAATCAAAGCCGTTAAATTGTAAGCTCTTAGTCTGTAAAATCGATCGTTTTCATTCCAAAATTAATTTGCTCTTTTCAAACACGTCTTAAAAGTCGATTAGAAGCACCTTTCCTCCTTTCTTTATACATTTTTACTGTTTAAAATAGTTGATTTTGTATCATTTAAAATCAACCTTTCTAGCATTATTATAAGAATAAAAAGAACCTGGATATAATAATGCCTCTTTTCCCTGTTGTTAAGTGCTGTGCCTTTTGAGTTATTATCATTTCTGCTAATCCATATAGATTTTTTGTATCATAAACTCTCTGAGTCCCTCTGTTTGTCATCCCGGACATACACACAGTTTTGTTTGATAAGTGCTGAAATTGTAGCTACCTTTAAGATTTATAAATTTCGAGTAGCTATCTTCTAAATTTTGATAGAATGTCGAAATTTTGCAAAATTAATTGTCGAAATCTGAAAATTCTTGAAGGTAACATTGTATTTATGGAATACTAGGAAGTGCAAAAAAGAAAAAAAAAAGTTGAAAAACATGCCGCTTCAGCAAAATTGTAAGCGTAAGAGTTCCACGTTTCATAAGGTGGATTATCATATTTTGATCCTGCACCGCTGAGAGGACATTGAAGCGGCACTATTTTTGCTGGTCTTTCTTTGTCGTCGAAGTAAAATGGATGATATTCATTAGTGCCAAAAGCAGCCGGCTCATTCATGTCGATCCAGATACCATCAAACGGGAGCTTAAATATTTTGTAAATTAATTGAGATAGCAATGTATGAACTGTGTTTATTTTTTGAATCATTTGAAAAGTTAATAACCATTTGATGGAAAAGTTTGAATTCCTCAATCCACCATTCTGCAGTCGACGGTTTTGGATCGAGGAAATCAGGAAAAGCAACATGCCAGTCTGGCCACACAACCGAAAGCATTATCTAATATAAAATTCATTCAATAACGAGAATTCACAATTCAAATGACGCAAATCTAATCGCATTCTGAAGTTGCATGTGATGGCTAAAAGTAAGCAATTAGTAATTAAAAATTTTAAATTCATTTTGCACTCCAATATTTGACCATTGCTCAATAAATCAAGAACCTAACCTTCGTCTTTTTTGTTAGCGGATATTTGTTTTGGATTTCATGCTGTACTTGATCATAATTTTCCCATTCTATGAAGCTTGCATTCTGAAATCAAAACATCTGGAAACCTGAATGCAGACTGTTATTTTAATTTAGATAATAGAAGAAAATAACATTGAAATTCGCCATAATAAACTGTAAAATACTATCATACATAAAACTTCGTTACATCCATGTTTCTCAATTAGACGCTGTTGAATATTTCTTACAAAAACACTGCATTATTTATACGATGAGTTCAAAGTTCGCACGATAAGATTATGAGGCGTAAATTAGTTTACAAACTCACTTTCTTAATTGCCCTGTCAAAGCTGGAATAATTAACTTGGATTGCAGGGTCAAAAATGAGCACCAAATGCATTCCGTTTTTGTGCAATTCATCAGCGTACTCTTTAAAATTTGACCAGTGTTCCTAAATTATTATCAAGATTAGCAAGATATCGCAGAGATCATTATAATGAAAAGTATGATTTTGATGCATTGCGCACATATATGGTTTGCGGCCATTTTAAATACAACCATTTTTCGGCAAGCATTATTGTCTTTGTTTTTGACAGCTTAAATGAAAGAAATGAAACATTATAATAATCAATTTTAAAATCATACTTTCCCAATAGTAAAATCTTTGTACCGTTCCATGTAATCAATGTCTGCATATGCAACATCAATTGGTATGCTGGCATTTCGAATTCTTTCAATTGTCTCCTTCACTTCGATTAAATTTTTGAAACCATACCGACAAAACTGAAGATTCTTTGTTTTTAATAATTTTGGAGGAAATCCTGATTTTAAATGGACCTCTCTCTAATTCTAATGCAGGAAAAAAATAACTTGGAAAAATAGCGTACCTGGAATCCAAGTGCGAAATAAGCTGGAAGAACTGGCCGACCAATATATTCAAGATATTGCTGTATAACTTGTTCTGGTTTTGGCCCTGGGAAAAATGTTAGATCAAGCATTCCACCAATAGTGCGATATATTAGATGAGGGCCAGGTCCTGTTGTTATTTCCTGAACAGTATTGCTTTTCATTTCAAGTTTTGACTTACTTCAATCATTCAGAAAAAACTTGTCATGACAAAAGCTTTAACCTGTGGATTGCTATTCCAAATAAGTACACCATGTGCATTATTGTCCCTTTCTAAGCCAAGATAAAACGGATGCACTCCGTATAGATTGCGATATGGATTTTCCGGATCAGGTGCTTGATCTCTTGCTAACATTGGCCACGTTGTATAATTTGTGAATTTATGCTAAATATTTAGAAGAGATTTCAATATGTTAAAAAAAATTTTTTTTTTTTGAAAGTTCAAAAGCTAAAATTGCCAGCGAATATGTTATTTAGCCAACATTATATAACTTCTGAAAATTAAGCCCTTTCTTTGTTATGCTTACCTTCAAGCTGAGGTGAACATTTTCACCAAATCCATAAATCTTATCAGTTGGTAAAAAAGTTGCAATTTGAATATACTGGTCAGCGAAAAGTAGACCACCTAAAAATACTTTTGAATTTTCAACTTCTGCACAAGTTTGAGGACGAAAATTTGTTTTGTCAAGTGAGAACACTCTTTTTTGTTGTTCTATCATAAAAAAAAACATTGTAAAATTACCAATTGAAGTATCCCAAATAAGCTGTCCTGTTGCCTTACGACGAATTCGAAATGTGAAAAGCTCAGATTCATTGGGAATTTCCACTGTAAAATGCTGCACGGTAGTACTGCAGGCTCTTGGTAACGGCACCGTTGGCTCATATCTAACATGACGATATTTAGAAATTACCATTTGACATATTAAAGTGATAGAAACAGAAATAATAGCTGTGTAGAAATAATCATTGCAAATTGAAGTTACTCGTGTCTGCTAAAAATTTTAAAAGATTAATGGAACAAGAGTTGAAAATACTTTGGGTTCATTGCATTGATAATTTGAGTGTACTAATCAAATTACATCTACCTTCCTTCAACACCTATCCGCACATTGAGCACTGAGTGAGAATCCTTAATTTGTGCTTCAATTTCTAAAATGTCAGTATCATAAGGATTTAACGCTGCATTTTCCAATTTCTTCAGTTTTAACGATGAGTTAGATTTTTGGGCAATCATATATCCAGTATCCGGAGGGAAGTAGCAAGCTGGAACAGTTGTATCCTAAAACATTACTTTTATACAAAAAATATCTGGTTGAATCACTTTTAATACTGATTTAAATAGATATTTAAATTTGATGGAAAATCTTGAACATATTACAAACTAACGGGATATTGTTTATCATCCCAAATACATTTGTGAGATAAGCATTTAGTTTTATCAGCTCCTGGTTTTGGTAAGCAATCAATTCGTCGATCTGATGGTACCTGTTTGACAATACATTCGATCCCATTTAAGATTGCTAAGTGAAGAATAATAATTTTAATCATCTAAAATTTCGATTAAATTTCAGGATTTCTTTTTCGCCTAAACGCAACATGACAAAGCACGTTGAAATTATATAGAGATTTTCTACAGCATTAGCTTAAGATACAAAGTTGATTTAATTAATTAGTGTATGCAGATTCATCAAACTGTTTCTTCGAAATTATTATTTATATTACTGCTCAAGAATTCTGTCATCCACTTATTCAGTTAGCTGTTATTTCGAATAAAATTTCGAAAACTAGCCTAGATGTTAGTTATTTTCTAGCCTTCTGGCTTATCCATTGGTATATTTCATAGAAAAGCTGAAAATGAAGGCATAATTATTGTCAAAGGATTGAAATTGGATTATTGAGCTGAAAATTTGCGTTATAACGGAATTAAAACTGTGAAATATGGATCTCATAGTTCACTCATAGTTCATCCTATCTAGAACTAATATTTCTTGAAATTGAAAATGTTGAAAATAGTAATTTCAATATTGAAGATAATAAAGATTGTAAAAAAAAAAGAAGATAGTAATTGAAGATAATAATCCAAAAAAAAAGGAGTGAAATAAACAGTGAGATAATAATGTCTGGAGCACTTTCTTGATGAATGACAATAAATGACATTTGCTCAAGTGGCCTTTATAATGTACAATCCACAACTACTTTACGTAAACTAAAGAGATCATTTCTTGATTAGAAAGTTATCACATCTCCCTTTAGTTTCGAATTGATAGACTTCTTGAACTTCTTGTGACATCACCATTGGGTGGAAAATTTAGCGAATCACTTTCTAAAGTTCTACATTCAATTATTTGTTCACAGACGTATTCATAGAAAAAGCATATATCTGGAAATACAGAGATCGTATTGACGTGATCCGTCAAAAAACGAAGTTACAGAATCTCATTTTATTGTTGCCTATTAAGACTTTTGTGGTTGGTTCTCAAATTTTCAAAAACTTTATATTTTAGATTATTTCTGAAATTGAATAATTCGAAAAAATTCATCATTACACGGAAAAAAATTAAAGTATAATTGTTTGCGGGGTTAATGGAATGTGTTCATAATATATGATAAATTTTACATATTAATATAACAGTACTTATTAGCTCTATGTCACTGAGAAAAGGGAATAAAATCTGTTGGTAAGGGAAATGTTTCAAATAAATTAGATAACATGGCTGTTGCAAAGCACAGAAAGATGATGATCGATCACAGCATCTTTCAGCTAGTATAGCAAATGTTAAAAGTGACTCCAATTTATTAAACACCAGCAAAGTCTAAGTTTTGCAATTTGAAAACTCTACGTCTTTCAAGAACAGCAACAACATTTTGCGGAACAATTCTCTTCTAAAATAATTATGAAAAAAGTGTATAATTGAGAAAAATCGAATAAACATCGCCGCATGTTAACTCGCTGAGACCAAATCAGTGATAATTTTAAACGATTCGAATCAATGTTATTTTATCTATCGGATAGATTATACTAAAAGTACGTAAAAGTGGACTTATGAATTTTTTTCAAATTCAGTGACCATAACAAAGGACTATGATATACTAAGTGAATAATGTTGGTAATTCTATTACGAACTTTTTCAACAATTTCATTTCATTAGCTTCCAAATAAAGGCAATATATATTGGAACCAACAATATATCATGCAAGGGGGACAGCATTAGGTGATTAGACTTATACATGGAACTATAAGAATGTTCTGCGTATTTATTTCTGCAACATACTAAACTGTGAATATAATTATCACAGCAATTTCCAATCAAACTAGCGTTTTTCATTTGAATCAAATCAAATTATGTCCCTTTTTTTTTGAAAAATTATCCAGTAATGTAGAATACCCTTTAACAGATCTTACAGCAAAACATTTTTAAGTAATGGAACTGATTTTAGCACGTAAAAAAAAGAAAAAGATTAATTGCATTTTATTTTTAAACCTATTTATAATGCAGTAAACAAAGGCAAGAGATGAACTGATGCATGATAACTAGTGAATCGTTTCAAAAATTTTTCCATCGATTGTAATCTACTTTAATCATTAAATGAAGACGAATTCATATTAGTAACATATCAATCATTCTAAAACATTGTAATTTATAAACATTAACCATTATCAGCCTTACGATTGAATACGTATGCTTGTTTAACTTGTCATGGTCGAGTACAATGCTTTGTTATTGCTTGTAAAAAGCTGGTCATCATAATAAATCAATCAGTGGTTAAACAGAAATGTTACAAAACAAAACCCTTAACAGATTAGAGAATAATCTGATCAAAGATTTGTTGAGTCGATTTCAAGTAATAGTGAGATAATGAGAAAATAAAAAGCTACTTGAAACTTGCAGTTACGTGTATAAGTGTCAATGATAAGAAAAAAAAGTGCAATACTCAATATCATTTCGCAGAAATGACATTGCGTATTGCACTGAATATGGAAGAGATGGTATACACCAGGTAGTTTCTCATCTGTAAATTTCGTTTTGAAAAAGTATAAAACAAATTTTTTGTCCAAGTGACGTCAATGCCAAAATAGTTTCAGAATGCAAGCACCCGATGACAACTAATATAACTGGTGGCAATAACGCCTCAGAAAACGGAACTGAGCAAAAACCACCATCGTTATATTGATTTCTAAAAATATTTTCATTGCAATATTTCAAGATTCACTTCATTTTTAATAAAATAACTCAGCCGCATGTTTAAAAATTGGCTAAAATTAATGAAATTAAAAAAATTCAGTTATTTGTGAGATGACACATCCATATTCTGTTAGCTGACGCTTACGAAGTCTCATTATTGCGACTGTAATACAATTGAGGAAGTTATTCATCGCCAGGCAAAAAATATCCAACTGGAAAATGATTTTTATCTGACTGCAGAGACAATCCTTTTAAATTTCAATTGGTGCTTCTGAATTATGCCATTTGCAGTGAATGTAATGGAATAGCAAATGTGCATTTTTTAGTTCAATATGTTTACACAGATTGTTTGCTTTCTAATTTCAATTCATTAAAAATAAGAGTCAGAAATATACACCAAATATTTAAAAATTCTGTAATTAAGTCAGCATAGATATCGTTGTCATAACAATTTATTACGGTATTGAGCCTGGAAGTTTTACATTTCAAGAAACTTAAAGTTTTTTTAGGATTTCATTTTATTTCAAGATTTAACTTGAATCAAAATTAAAGAAAAACTATCCTTAGAAATATTTCACAACTAATAACTCTCCCGGTCTTGAAAGTACTCGTAAGAAGAAGCTATATATTGCGGAAATAATTGGTTCAATGCATTTCATGCTACTCGAATTGGATATAAATAGTGTCTTGCATGATTATTGAGTCGTCAGACAAACGTTATTATTTATTAAGAAAAATTGCAATGAAGCAAGCAAATTTATTTACTTAAACATTTCAGAAGCGTGACAAGAAAAATTATTGAAAACAAAGTTTATGCTCTTTCTTCTTTTCAATTCATTTCAAACTAAATCAAAAAAGATGGTAAGTTAATTAGTGAGTAACTGCGTATCACATTCACAATTAGCAAATGTGCAACTTTTGATCAGTAAGAAAGACTATTTCAAGCATAACATAATATTCTGATGGAGCAAGAACTTCTCAAAAATTTGCTTATTAAAAATAAATGTAATAAAAAGAACATAAGAAATAAAAAAAAAGATGAAAAAGTAGAGGATGAATATATTATCAACGGATATTAAAAGTGGAAAAAGGAATCCAACATGATATATCACTAAATCATATATTAATAATTAGAAACTCCAATCATAGTGTCATCGCAATTATAGTGTAATTATCTATTTGATCATTAATAATCTTCCTTGATGAACTGGTTGCACTCGCATTTGCACTTTGTAATACATACCTAACATCTTCACCTACTTCGGAATATTGTCCATTACACAAATAATTAGTTATCGCAATACAGAATTCTGTGATATTGCATCAGTTTACTACATCGATCTCCTAGAACGTTCCTGGGATATTATATGGTTGATTAGAATGATTATCCCAACACTCTTATTTATCATGCAGGTAAGGAACAAATAAGCACGATTTGATTTATGAAATCTAAAATATCATGCTAGCATTCAAAAAAAGCTAAAGTTTCCAAGGTTTGAACATTTTAATTTCAAAAAAAGACATTTTAGACGAATGATTACCCTACAAATTGACTTTGCAAAGATTTCAGTTGAAAGTCAATGATGAAGCCGTATGCCAAGTCTTGGTCACTGATAAATACTATCTCTGCACAAAAAACCATTCAAGTCGTTGTTGATCGGTTAAAATAATTTCTGCCTTCAATTTAAATGATATTTCTAGCATACAAAAAAAAAAAAAAAATCGTAACGCAAACTGCCTAGATTAATAGTTTAGAACTTTTCACTGAATGTTATTGCTGGCAACAAACAATGTGGCCATTGATAATGAGACATCGAAATGAAATAAGTCAATGTTTCTTAACCATTTTTGATAATTATGGCATATAATTTGTAAATGAGGGATTAAATCAACGAAATTAAATCAATGGCAAAAAATTTGCTTGACATAAATTTTATTTAAGCTATCTTTTTGAAAATTTTAGCCATATTCCGTCATCCATAGCGTCATTAAAATAATTTGCTGATGGCTTAATAGAGATCGCAGGCCTCTAAACTCTGAAATAATCGAAGCTGATAACAAACAGTGGTAGTTCTCGAATTAAAAAGCCAAGACATTTTATCAGTTTAGAAAAGGATCTAAAACAATTGAAATGTCCATTTCAATAAGTTCTTTCACATAGATCCAGGAGACATTTATTAGAAAGCATAATAGGGCTTTAAAAAATGGATAAAAATACAGAACATATGATTTCAAGTTGGCGGATTCTTATTGGCCACAATCTATGAATGGTTGCTGAATATCTTTACTGATTTACTGACAATTTTCTAATGGAAAATATCACCGACTAATCATTACCAATATCTATAATTGCTCGATTAAGTATGATGTTTGAGATGTTACATACATGTTAATTTTTATTCCTCTCTCTCTCTTTTGTACATACAAGTAAGATACTTAAAATTTATTATCCGTCATTGAAAAAAAACTGGAATTGATACAAGTCAAGTTCAAATTGTTGATTTGATCTATTTAATGCAGATTATTTTAACATAATAGCCCTAAATTCTAAATTATGGTATTAGATACTTTTAATAACTACTAGTAATGGCGTGTAAAAAAGAGAATATAATAATTCAGAAAAATAATTCCGAAAAGTATGAAGCAGATGGTTTTAACAGTTTAAAATAATGTAGAATTATCATAGGTTGTGCGAATAGATGTTTCCAAAATCAGTATTTTTTGAAGTTAACTCATAACAATTTTTGGTAGAAAATCGGTAAAAAAGATCATTATTCTGCTTAATCAAATATAAAAATACCAGTAAAGTATAAAATCACAAATGGCAAATTAAATAATTTTACCCGACATGCCTAACTCTCAATGATGGATAAATTAATCAGGCCAAAATGCAACTCATAAGTTGTTAGATGAAACAAAAACCTCCAGAAGGAAAGAAAAAAGGAGAATAAGCAAAATTCATGGCAACAAGAAACAATACACAAACGAAATATTCAGAATAGTCCTTATAAAATAAAATCAAAAAGATTTTGATTGCTAAATGACTGTTCATGTTCTTATAATCATCGGTCGACATCGGGTAAGTCATTGTGAAAGCCAACGTCAAAGATTGTAGAAATAATTAAATCTAAAATTGAAACATTTTAAGAATTTATTATGAACATTTTATTAAACCTGTCAATTTGATCCAACATTCAATTCAACTTGCTAAAGAGAAGAAACAAAAGAAGGAAGAACTAACCGGCCAAGAACATGCGGTAGATATGCAATGATAGGTCCATATTGACCAACATTTCGGTAGATTTCAAAGAGAGGAGCAGCCACTAGTGTATTATTCTTCGCAATTGTGATCATTGCTCGCTTAGGAAGCTCCACGGAGAAGATTTTTATTACCTCTTTTGGTTTCGTAATATGTGAAGGAATATAGGGATACTAAACAGGAGCGTTTAAAGCTGTTGCTTATATTGAGCTTTTTATCACATCAGAGAACTTTCACAGAAATAGTTTTCTGCATCAGAAGTTTATAATTGAAGCGAAAGGGCCTAAAAATTGGATACATCTAAAATATTGACTATTCAATTATAGCTCTGGGAAGATTGTGGTACTGAATTCAAAGAAAAAAAAAAAGGATTGACAACGCAGTCATTCGCTGTTTTTTCAAGACACAAGTTCTCGGAAAATGACCTACAATGGGTGCTTCAAAGTTGGGACGCCACCAATTTGCGATGAGTTGTATTTTGCAAATCGAATCTACATCATCTTCAGATTCCATAATCTGGACAAATAGATATGTCAACTGAATGGAGTATTTGCTCCAACGTACTAAAGCTTTAGTGACAAATAAACTTAATTGTACCTGAGTCATAACTCGTTTTATTCCAGCAGTTTCATCTTCATCGCACTTTAGCCTTCCTCCCGGCCTATAAATTAACACAGCATTTGCGAATTTTGTTGAATTAATTTCTTGAAATGATGGTTATTTATTGAACTGAAAGCCATATTTCTGTGAGAAAAAGAAAAACGTACAATTTTGATGACATTGGACCATTTCCATTTTTTAAGAGCAACACGTGAATAATAGAATGTTGGTAACATAGTAAAACTGCCTTCACCGTGCGAATCATGCCGTTATTTTCATACTCTTCTCGCAATTTCAAAAATTGCTTGTATTCTGATATTTGTGGAGGATCCTCATAATCGTTATTTCGTACACAGTAATTTTTCAAAGGATACCTGAAATATATATATCGCTAGTGTATTTAGTGTAAGACGATAAAGAGTTGTAAAGTTATCATTACTTTGCACTTGTGTCTTCTTTAAGAAAGATCACTACTTGACCATAATTCTGGTTAATGAGAAGAACCATAATAATGCATTAATGAATTACTATCGTCAACTTACAATCTAATAACACTACTGACGCTTTGGCCTTCACGTTTACACGATAATTGCGATTCGCCTGGATAAGACACCGTTGTGGTCATTATAAAACATTCAAAAAAAGTAATAGCAACTGCGACTGATAAACGATTTTCTAGCAATCCAAATTAATTTTTATGGGAGAAAAAGGAGAATTTTTATACTTAAGAAGCTAGAAATGGTACCAGAACTAATTTGCATAATTTGTTTGTCTATGTTTTCTTTTTATATCTGTAGCAATGAACAAATCTGAAGTTACAATGTCTAACATAGTTTCCAAGACAGCTTGCGAGTCTCTTCTTCCAAAGATATGTAGAAGCAGAAACAAATGTTGCAATTACTTAACTACAACACTAAGTGGTGAGGCATTTGAAGTTGGTGGACGTGGTGAGCAACAACTTGTGGTGTTGACTGAAAATATGAGAAGAGGAAGCTTCGAACTTTCTATTTCAAGTCCTCGGGTCTTCTTTAAAGAAGGTCTTAAAAAACTCGAACCTATAGAGGAGGTGATAATTAATGTAGATGATGAGTATAGTGGGACTACATGGAAAAATTTAGCTTCCGTAAAGGTGAAAATTACTCCTGAATTAATTTAGAAACAAGCACTTTTTGTGTTATATCAGAATAATTATAATTATTTTCCTCGTCAAAAATCAGAATTGGTCAGAAAATGGAAATTATGGAATACTGATTCCTCAAACCTTATCTTAAAAAAAGATTTGAAAATAATACCAAAATGGCTTGTCGAAAATGCAATTCGACAATTCTGGGGGAAGCGATGGATGAAGAAATACTTCTCTACGCAATATAACTTAAAAAAATGAATAAACTGACTTATTCTTTTTTTGTTTTTGAATAAATTTTTCTAAATAAATTGTTCAAGCAATAAATTCTGAAACATGACGGATATATCGTTTAAATATACCAGAAACTAATTTCATATTAGGACGATGAATCCGTTTCGTTTTTTTTTTTTTTTTCTCTTCATCCGTTTTAAAATAAGTTTTAAGACTTATACAGATTTCACATACCGTAAAGATATTAAAATTCATTATGTAGGACCAGCGGCTTGCTTTAATTTTTATGAGTTTGGTGAAGTGATCATCATTTTTGCGTTGCATACAACCTGCAGTGTCTGACATCATTTCTTATCAATTGCTCATGAATTAAATTAAAGACCATGCATTTCATCCAAATTTACTTTTTTTTGGTAGTTGTGAATATGTTGTTTTTTTTATTCGTGTGTCATAGAAATACAGCAACGTAAACGTTCCGATGTCAAAACTGACAATACAGCGGTGTTTTAAAAAACTGAGACGTTTCCCATGTGTGTTTTTCATTCATTCTTTTCTCATGAAATAATTCTTAATGAATGTATGACAGAATTCTTATAATCTTCTTATTTCTACAGCTAAAGTTGAGAAAATGATTTCATTGTTACTCAACACGCATCTGATTAAGCAGTCATTTGCAAAGTGCAACAAAAAGCAGGTTCACTACATTTTCTTTATTGGCTAAGAGAATGAATCGTCAACAAAGTTCAGTTTGCCAAAGAAAGTTCTAAGAATACTGGCAATATTCTTTCTATTGCTTTTACTGACAAATCCCTTTCAGTTCGATCATGCTCTACGTAAGAACGTCGTGCTGTATGATGACACATCAGTATTCAGAAGAAAAAGTATAACGGATGAATGATGACATCTGCCATTTTTAAGGTGAGGATTTATCAACTGCAACAGCACTGTAATATCATACAAGCAGATAAAAAAAAAATACCAGAAATAGCACATTATCACCCCCTTTTTTGTAATTTTCGTTCAGGAGATGTATCATTTACGATAATACTAGTACTAATTAAAAGTGAATGGTTTGCTGTAGGATTAACGTTGATTTACCAAACAGTTCTTTTTTTTTTTTTTTTTTTTCAATCATTTCTGTAAATTTAGAAATTACAGTTTTCGATGTTAAATACACCAATGAAGCGGTGTTGGTGCCGAGTAAAGCAAAAAGAAAGGAGACCTACCAGGTAATGATTTCAACTTTTTCATATAGCCCAAATTAAAGAAACAAAAAGCTAATAATGCTCAGCTCTCTCGCCCCTTTTCTTCAATGAACTCGGTATGCTATACTTTGGGTCACATCCCTACTCTCCGCATTTTACAAATATCAGGCGAAGTATCGACGACATTCAACCCATCCTTTCCGTCCATTAGAAAGACGAATTTGTGCATTGGCCGACTAATAATTCACGACTCACGGCCGAAGGTGACGTAGTAGACGAAGATGGATCTATTTTAGATGCGAGTGGCTAAGGCTGATGAAGTTCTTGAAGTAGTGGTAGAGTCGGGAGTTGAAGTTTGAGCTATTTCATATGTCGTAATACTGGAGGGATTTTGAATTAAAACATGTCGACTGGATGGAGTAATTGGGTTTAATGTTGGGAGAATTTCGATTGGCACAGATAAAAGTCTGTCATATCATCCCTTGGTTGCATTATTCAATTCTTCTGAAAATTGAGTTGATGATTTTTAGAGGACGTGGATGAAGTTCCGTCCCATACGGCGTCGAATGGGATTGATTGAGAAGGATCTACGCTGCATTATCCAGCTTGGCCTGGGCTTCATGTTAATATTTTCAGCCTTCAATAGCCAAGGAATGATTGAGGTTAGTAGACGTTTGCAATTATGTAGAATAACAAGCATTCTCTATGTTCAGTTATATACTTTGATATCTGACATACTTATCTTATTATTCTAAAAAAAAAAAAAAAAAAAAAAGAAAAAATAGATCTTTCAGTGTTACTCTTTTTCTTAAGGAGAAATTCTCTTCACATTAAACGTTTCTTCAGTTTCAGATTGCTATTATCAAGAATGCTGCTGAAAAACAGCCGACATCTGGTATAACGGAGCAGTCGGGTTATTATAGGTATCTTTTTATCTTTTATTCTTGCACTGCAAACCACATCGATTTCCCCTGCTCAGGTTGCTCGAACTTTCAATTTGCCACTATCAATATTATTAGAATACATTTTCAAGCCAATTAAAATCATGCTGTTTATGTTTTTCTGAATTTTCATTTAACTATAACTCACTTGCACATGTTAGCAGTCAGGAAGAATATCAGCTTTCTCTCAGATATCACGTGGAAGCCGATAGTATCATGAAGGACTGTTGTTTTGGTATTATTCATTCAAAATATGATCGCTACTAATTACCTGAGTTGAATGATATGTGCAGTTAAATCAGAAAAAATTAGTATCGTGAAATTAAGAATCGTTTTTCTTTATAAACTGATGTACTTTTTAGCTTGGCTATCATTTATCTGACTTTTACATTTTCAAACTTGCTTGCACCTACAATAATAAATGCCATAAGTTCGAAATGGGCAATGACTTTTGGAGCTCTGATGTATTGCATTTTTATGCTTGGCTTCATGTTTCTGAATATATATTCTCTTTATATATTTTCGGCACTCACAGGTTTCGGCGCTGCAAGTAAGTGAAGCTACCAGTTAAATTTAGTTTTCGTATTAAATATTGGAGTTAGTTACGCTAGATTCTTTGAGAGATACGCACCGAATTTCCCAAATGACTATTTCTGATAAATCCTAATTTTAGTGGTATGGATTGGACAGGGGGTTTATCTCACAACTTGGTCTCGGATTGATACTGTTGCACGGAACAGCGGTATTCTTTGGGCTATGCTACAATCATGCTTCATTTTCGGTGGACTTTTTCTCTTCTTTATCTCCTTTTCAGGGTTGGTGCTCTAGACTGTTGTTAATTTCTGTTTGACTTTTTATCACCGTTTTGATAACTCCATTGAGTAATTTTTAACAGTACTGCAAATAACAAAAAATTTCAAATCAGAAATACGTAGCATGATTTATACGTATTGTTATTTGCAGCACTGCTGAAAATCGGCTCAGTGGTGACTAGAATCTCAGTTCGTTGAATATTTGTTTCATAGTAGAATTATTTCCAGTTCTATCGTTTCTTCGGTGAAGCAGATTTATGCAATATTTACTATAATTACTTTTATTGGTGTAATAGTATTAGCATTGCTTCCGGCGAAACCTAATGGAATGGAACATGGAACTGAACAAAATAATGGGGAAAGAAATGAGGATTTAATGAGGGAGGAAAATGATGTCAGTATTGTTAATGGTCGGATTAATTTTGAAACGCGATCAGTACGGGGTACAGTAACACCGCGTATCGTCGCTTCGTGGAAAAACGAATTCCGTCAGTTATATTTTCCTTAACTGTCAAAATATAAAGGAGAAAAATGACATAAGCTGACATATATATCATACTGACATATAAGCTGACATATATTTATCATACTTACTATTTGTTCTGATAGAAACCTGAGATCCTCAGTATTTCGAAATTTTCACACTTGGAAGTGTTAAGAGGAGTTTGTCTTAGTTCCCATCATAAAAAAAAAAATGCAGATACTTAATTTATTTTTATTGATACTATTAACTTATTTTGTATTGTTTAAGACAGCACACTTCGTGTGGCGATCACTCGTCGAATGTTGCTACTTTCTGTAGTATTCATTTATACTGGTATGGAATTGACATTTTACAGTGGTATTTACTCAGCATGCCTTGCAGCGTTTGAACAATTGAAAGATAACGGATTAATCATTGCCTACAATGCTCTTGCTCTTGGAGGGGGGCAAGTCACTGGTAAGATCCAAGTCTGCTTCATGTTAGTAGCTTTTTGGCAAAAATTTGGTAGAAATGTCTTAAAGTTATTTGTAAAACTTTGATTATCTTTATGGTTTAAGGTGGTCTTACATTTGGAATTTTTGCAAAGAAATCGGTTACATATGGTCGCAATCCAGTAATCCTGTTGGGTACCATTGTTCATCTATTGACCTTCCTTTTTATTTTCTTGAATGTTCCAATGGAAGCACCGTTGCATAAAACATACTCGGAAGGTTATATTAAACCAAGGTAAGCTTCTAAGAAGTCTTTGGAATACTCTTATCAATGATGTCAAGCTATGTTATTCGTTTGAGTTCATAATTCATATAACTTAAGCCTCCTTTAGAGAAAGAATAAGTTTCTGCAGCAGTTGTTAGATTACTTTATCACCAATGTTGGTTACCATTGGAAAGAATGATATAATTTGTTTTGTTAAATATTAGTTTAGCTTCTTTACATTCTGTATTGATCTCACTGCTCTCAAGAGTTCTTATTTCACATCAAAAGTGGATTCTTTCAGTAGAATTCAGTAGTCGAATAATAGTAAATGTGAATTAAATACACTCAGTTTTATACAATTTTCTTGTCACTTTAATTTAATTTCAGCTATTCATTAGCCTTGATTTGTGGTTTTATGCTTGGTTTTGCGGATAGTTGTTGGAGTACACAGATTTATTCACTTCTTAGTTCTCTTTATAGCATCAACAGTTCTAATGCATTCGCGCTTTTCCAATTTTACCAGGTATTTCTATTCTTGCTGAAAATTTAGAAGATGATATAAGGTAAAATTTAATATGAACTCAATGAATGACATATGCAAATTTTAGTTTGACTGCGGAGATGAAGAAATTTTTCAATTTTTAAAGAATTAGTGCTATACTGAATTGATAAAGTGATGTTAAAAGTTCCTAGATTTTATTTTTTATTTTTTATTTTAATTATAAATTAGTAAAAGATTTGCTTTTTTCATTAATCTTTTTTTGTAGACAGAAGTTAAAATTAGCATAACTACTAATTACGCTTATTAGCTTTGCTGATCATCTGTAATAGGGGGAAAAAGTGATGAAGGGAATGATTTTATTCTGAAGTGCTGATGTTATTTCTTTTTACATTCCACGATGTACTTTTTGAAGTTTAACAAGATGGTACTCTGGATCGAAATGCATTCATTATTTGGTTCGACTTTTTTGTAGAATATTTTGATTATAGTTGCTTTAATTAGTATTTTCCTCATTTTGGTAAAGACATGGTCATCATTCTTAGGATGAGGAGAACAGTTCCGTTTTTTGAATATATCACTGTTGATCATATGGTTGTCTTTTCTGCTGACAAGTTTAAATCTCCTTTATAAACTTGAATTGCTTAATAAAACCTTTCGAGTTATGAGTGTTTTCTAGAGAATTCTCGCGAGATCTTATTAATTGGTTTAGTAAACTTACTTTGAATAATGGTCCTCTAGTTTTTTTTTTTTTTTTTTTTTTTTTTTTCAGGCATTTTCTGCTTCTGTCATTTTCTTTTCCAAATCTGTTCTACTATTGCATTGGCAGCTGTTAGTACTTGCGGTGAGTGCTATCTTGGCGGCACTTTGCTTCTTTCCTGTGGAATGGGAAGCTGTTGCACTTACTGTCCCTCCACCAATTTTCCCATCTTGATGTTTTGATTTCATGGTGTTATAATAGAACTTAACTAATTTATTACGAGTATTTATTTTATCAACTGATAGTTATGTTCCTTATTTATATGTGATATGCTTTCATGTAGATTGAGCAAGTGCAAGTAGGAGTTTCATGTCTTTGAATTCTTAATTAACTGATTGACTGGTTAATGGTAGATTTCTTCCACATGAGAGGTGAAATAATAAATATTAACAGGAAAAATATATTTGTGATCGCTTAACTTCATTCCTTATCTATTTGTATTATTTATATGTAATTAACATGAAATTGTATAGATTGACGGCGAATATTAAAAATATTTTTATTTATTGTACTTTGCACATTGATCAATTTTTTTGCTTTTTTAGGATAGTTGCAACAGGGTCTGCCTATTTCAGTGAAGAACATCCTTAAATGATTATATCATCGCATTCATATACTTTTAGACAGTTCTTCCACCCAACTCTCAAACTTTTAAGAGGCGGTAAAAAAATTTACATGAGGTGGAAAGAATAGACTTTATTCTTTTGAGCTTATGTTAATTACCTTATGTAAATTTATTCTTTTGACCTTATGTTTTGATTTTGATTACAATGACACTAAAAGAAGCGAGAAACGGATGAAGTCAGAAATCGAAGCGAACTCTGAGTCGTTTTGTTTATGAATTCGAGACACATTTGAAATCGTTAGCTGATATTCTCCCAACATCTGGTATGGTTCTTAGTACATTCATTTCTCATGCTGAATAACTGTTCAATACACGGATTTAATTTGGATGTCGAGGTAATTACACTGTTTGACATAGCCAATAAGTATTTTTTTAATCGATATGCTAAAGTTTAAAGAACGAGTCGTTATTTTTTTTTTAAACTTTGGCAGATCCGAATATTCAGAATTCTCAGAAAGCAAAGGATTGCTATTACACTATTACCAAAGTTTGCAACATTTTATAAAGGTGCCGTTCTAGTAAGATAATTATTAAACTGTTCTGAATGGATGTACTTCGAAAAACATCGAACATTCCACAGAAATTAATGTTTATTCAGATACATTAAGCCATTTATAAGCAATGTACACCGGATGATTGTAGCAAAAATGGATGTTCGTCTAGATTTTTATGACCGCTTAATGTGGATGATCATACAACTTTGTTTGACTAGTAACATGAAAATGTTAATTGTAGCACTGATAAACACCAATTGCACCAAACAAAATACATTGATAAACTAAATGGATGACGCAACAAAACTTCGTCATTGTTCAAATATCATTTGATGACGATGTATTGTTTCAGTACGATCATTTAATTTACTTGCCCATTTTCTCACCAAGTTTTCAGTCAATTATAGATGATAAGTTGAATTGAATTTATCAAAATGTGTCAACACTGTGGCATATTTAAATCGATGCCTTTAAAAATGCTATTTATGAAATTGTTGTGAGAATAAACGTCTTTTTTATACCATATCATCAGTAGCAGTAGCTTATCAAGAAAATGTTCAGAGAGAAGTTAACTGTACAAACTT
The DNA here is from genome assembly GCA_002249935.1 of Onchocerca flexuosa. Lineage (NCBI taxonomy): Eukaryota > Metazoa > Nematoda > Chromadorea > Rhabditida > Onchocercidae > Onchocerca > Onchocerca flexuosa. Next base: position 362,973 of record KZ270009.1, on the reverse strand, counting down.
CATTCTGACTTTTCTATAGATTTCTTCTGAAAAAAGTATTGTCGGAAAAATCCGAAAAATATAATTATTGTGAACAGACAATGTTAAAGGGCAAGCAGCGCGAAGATAGTTCCAAAGAGACAACAAGTCAATAAGCATGTTGCCGCCAAAAGGATAAATATGTTTCCCGCCAAAACACTCCAATTAAGCGATAGACAAAGTGAGTTCGACCAATCATGAGGCAACATATGGAGATCAGAAAAATTTGAAAAGAATTTAAATGGTCTAGATTTTGGAATCGCAGTTAATTTGGGTTCCTGTTCAAGATCGATAAAATCGAAACCACCGAAACGCAGTATTCTTCTCTACGAGCGACAAAGGGAATAGTAAACCCGGTGATCAGTTTACTTGGATCTTCTCTAATAATTGCTTGTAAAATCAGGGAAGAGTCACTGGTCCGCCAATCGACAAAACTTTCTTCAAACAGGAGTCGTCTCTTTCACAACACAACATATAAAAAAAACTTTCGCGATAGGGTTTCTGTTACAAATAGCGAGAATGCGAAAAATATGACGAGCATATATGAATAACTTCTAAAAGAAACATATTTAACTCAATGCTAAAAAATTTGCTATTCACGGCCAACCATTTTCAAGTTTCATATTATATTCATAATAAATATTGGTTTTTATTTTTTCGGATTTTCTTCTGCCATTTTTACGTCGTGCTTATTTAGTCTAATTTTTTCTAGGGTGATAATTTGGAAAGATGTAGATTTTTTCTTAAGCGCTTTTGTTGTTTCCCTTTGTTTGATTTTGGTCGGTTTTTACTTATTTTATATGGAATTGTGTACAATGAATAAGTTGGAGTTTTTGGATAATATTATGAGTGTTGTGTTTGCTAGTTTTAGTCATCAAAGCTTTCAATCTGCTAATTTTTTTTTTAAGTTTGTTGTTTTTTCTTTCTTGTGGTTTTTCGATTGAGTGGTTTGTTTTTATCTTTATTTAGTCTTGCGTTTATATAGGTTTCGTTTTTTTTTTTCTTACTAATTTTTTTTTGGATGGGTATTCGTACTTTTACTTTAGCTGTATGCTTTTTAGTTTTTAAAGAAGGATCATTCTTAGAAATAATTTTCTAGATTGGTGATGTTTTTTTTGTCATTGGTTGAGTTTTTTGATGAGCGGAGTAGCTTTGACTTCACATATTAATATTATTTTGTGTTAAGGAACATTACGGACAATAAACCTTAGTTGCTTTGACAAGTGTATTTCCAGCATTTTATCAGTTTTTAGCCTTAGAGATGTCATGAGACATTAATCCATTCTTTCGTAACTTCTCTTTGGAAGTCATAAGAGACACTGGTTCGGGAACAGTCTTACTTTGGAAGACTCTTAGTTTTTAAATTCCCCCCCTTTTCGTTTCATCATCATTCAACATTATCAGTAAATGTAATTGTAGCAACAGTATTAGCTATGTGTACCACAAACACACATGTCTCATTAGCTGATGACCTCTAACCTATGCTCATATCACTCTTCATTCACTAGCTTGTCGATCTCATTCTTTCTTTCTATGCAGCATAGATGCTCTCTCTTTCCCTCTTTCTTTCTCTCTGTATTATATTGCATTGTGGTCACTCTTGTACATGTTGAGTAAAATAACCACTACTGGTCACTATGACATAAAATAATGCTCATGGGAAGGACAGTGAGCGAATGTGAAATGGAGGGAGAGGTAGTGACCACGTGAACTGTGTGAACGATGTGGATTATGACTGTGGTACCTTGACTGATGCAGATAGGATAGGAGAGATCCAGCTTAGAGTGGACACATCAAGGAGGAGCTTTTCGTTTTGTTTAGTAGCTGACGATTTATCATCCGTTAGAGATGTCCATTGTTATTCTTTGCTCGTTTGTTGTAGTTGTTTTTTCCGTATTAGTGGTGTTGATGAGAAGTGTGATAGTATTTTATGATTGGAATTTTGGTCTATTCACTAAAACAACAGTTGCATATTTTTGAGAGATATCGAGAGAAAGGTGGGAAGGGAAGAAGGATGAGGTGTGAATTAAAGACAGTCGGTGGAACTTTTAGTGAATATTGATGATCTTGATTTTCTAGACCGGAAAATGTTCACTCTTTTTAAGCGCTTTTTCCATATTTGGCTGAAGCTTGTATGAAAGGGGTAACTATTATAGGTAATCTCATAAGCGAATAGTTTTGTTTTTTGCTACAATAACATTTTCGTGTTCCTCCTGCCTATTATTTAGAATTCAATCTAATTATCTACGAGTAATGTGGTTTTCTGATCATCCATTCTTCGCTCAAATTGACAGTATTATTAATCTTTCGTTAAGTAAGTAACGATATCAGCTTATTTATTAAGGATGAGTTTCGCAACATCAGCTCCAAGAAAGCCCATATCCCCGAATGAAGTGTCGAGAGGGTCAGTTTTTTTATCGGCAAGAAGGTCATCGACACCAATAGTTTCTGGACCGACTACTGGTTCTGCGCCATATAGCGGAACACCACAACGCCCAATGAATCTCATGCAGAACAATTGGAATGGATCAGTCGGAACCTTTCCACAACTTAATTACCTAGCAACTTCCAACTTTCAGCAATCAAACACTACGTCTGGAATAATGTCGCAGAATGGAACAACAAATTCAACGAGTGGTTACCTTATCCCATCAGGAAATTACAATGGGATGTCGTCGTATCCACAACAAACGCGCCTCACTGAAGTGCGCTACTGTGACACGTCTTATTACGGTAACGAATCAGTCAACAATGCGCAATCACATTTGGCCGCGCTTGCTACAGATGGTTAGCTTATTTTACTGCTTCCTAAAAAATTTTTTAATTATTTGTCCTTATAGTAATGGGTACATTCCTTACTATTGTTTTCTTTTATTTTGCACTGCATGTAAGGGAAATTCTGACGCGAAATGTATGACATACATATTCACAAACAACGAAAAAATGCACCGCACTTGTGGTACTTCATAGCAAAGACCAATTTCTGAAATTTGAACAAATTCCATCAAAATTATGATTATATTTTTGAAAAATTTAAAAACGATATTCAGCTAGATATTTTCATCCTTTGTACCCAGAATAAATATAACTGCTATGATAGTTTAGTTTTCATTTTCTAACTTTTTGACTTGTCAGTATATCACCATCATTTCTCTTTCTTTCCCATTGTTTCTACTTCTTTTCTAATTTAAAATTATGTTGAGAGATATAACAAAATTGGATTAAAAAGCTGTCTAACAGAATCCACATGTTACGAAGAAGAACAACAAGGCTCGTCAAAGCTATTGCAGAGAATCCTTTGTATGACTCATATCATCGATTTGCATTTATTATAAAATTCTGATTTGTTTCTTTTTCATATAGATCTCAGTTAAATTTACGTCGTGCAACATTTTTCGAAGCCAATATTGCTTGAATAAATCTCAAATATATTAAGAAAGTATGAAAGGAAATCGCAGAAAAATGCTATGTCTCCGTTCGAAATTTTCAAATTTATTTGTGTTCTACATCAAGAAACAATTCCACTTCTTTAATTATTTATCACATTTAAAATATTTAGCTAGAGTGGACAAAGTTTAATTCCTCAATGCTTGCTATTTTTACTAGAAATGAAAAATTCTAAGTTATTATCGTCACTTTTCCTGCGTAAAGCATATACTGCATTCATTTCCGGCTATATTCCACATTCTTTAATAAGAGAATTTCGAATTTGCACACAAAATAAAACAATTCTAACAAAGTTTTAATTTTGAGGAATGTATGTCTGCATGAATAACCGGAATAATTCGACGATCAAGTGCAGCATACCGCACTTTGAGATTGCCTCGACACTATTTCCATTATATCGGTGAACAAAACTCATATTATTTTACCAACTCTTATTAAAATATTTTCTTCAATTCACAGCTGATGATTAACTGCACGAGTTAGTATAACTTTAGCTTAGAATTTCTCGATCATTTTTATTTAAATATGTTGCTCTATTAACTAGTGCTTGCTCCGAATTTTAAAGAAGCTACTAAAATCCACAGCTACTGAAATCTGATTTTAGAGCTTTATCCAGACAGTTCGACAAGTAATAAGCCGGCATTATGCAAGGTGTGTGGCGATAAATCAAGTGGTTTTCATTATGGAGTTACAGCCTGCGAAGGATGTAAAGTAACTAACTCCTTTTAATTCTTATTTCTCAACAGTTTTGTTAAAATTAGATTAGGCGTAAGAAATGCTCACATTTATTCTCTCGCATATTTCAAACTCAAGAACTGGTGAACTTTTTAAAAATCCCTGCGAAATACACCATAGCAACGTATTCGTTCTTAAATAGCTGCGAAAAACTTAGTACATTTCAATGGGGGCAGTATGGAAGCTCTTAACTGCCTCTATCGTTAAGGTGTAGATTGTAATTAATAATTTGTAGAAGAACGTTGATGTAGGATTGATTAGCTTGCTATATTTTGATCTTGTGAACATCTGTATGGATAAAAAGATGTTAGAAAAAGTATCAAGAGTCCAACCAGTAAAGGTTACACACAGTAAGCCATCTGGTTTTATTTTGTCAGCAGTCTTTTTTAACTGTGACTAACCACTGAAATTTTCTAATGCTTTGCAGTTACTATATTTCTTTTGAAAAGTATTTATGTCCTAATTTTAATCGCTGTTATCAATCTTTTGAGATAAGTTTCCATCATTTCCTATCGTTTAAATTTTTTCCCTATCTTTCCCATACAGTAACTAAACAACGGTTACGTGTTTGCTATGAAATGTATGACTTGAAATAATGTATTAATCTCGCGCTATTCTCTGTAGACACTACAAGACACATTGCGCACTGTCTTAAGTCAAATATGAATGAGAACTGGGTCAGAAAGAAAGAAACATTTAATTGAACTCTATTTAATTATTGTTTTATAAATAAAACGTTGAGATATTTCTCTTTGTTCTCAATCCTAAACGTAGCGTGAAAAAATGTAAAACGATGCATTCGTTAATATTAATAAGCAATTTATTTGGAACTAGTTGGTTTCCTTTAGGGATTCTTCCGACGCAGCATTCAAAAACAAATGGAATATCGATGTTTGCGAGATGGAAAGTGTCACATACATCGTTTAAACAGAAACCGATGTCAGTTCTGCCGATTTAGGAAATGCCTTGCTGTTGGAATGTCTCGTGACTGTATGTTCCTTCCTTTTTAAGTTGTAGCCCTTTTAAGTTACAAGTTGGAAGAATAAATATAATGACTTACTCCCTAAGTGTGAACAAAATTATGGACTAGCTGTGTTCATTATTACATTAAAGAACATTTGCTATATTTATTTTTACATTGAAGAATTGAAAGTTATCCGTACAGTAACAGATTTATCGCAGTTGTAATCGGAACTGAACGATTAGTTTCAGTTGAATCTTTTCAGCAGTGCGTTATGGACGAACACCACGACGTAAAGGAGATGAAGTTGATAATGAAAATGTACCATCATGGGAAGAAACATCGAAACTTACACATTATGAAGTTGCGAATATTGCAAATGCACGTTTGCGAAGTTTTATAGAAAGTGTGACTGATGCTCATATGACTTGTTGCAATTACATGAGTACTGATTTGAAAGATCTAGAGCCTCGAGTGGCACATCATGTATGTTTTTATTTTTTCGTGAAATTTGTGCTAGTTACCATTGAGAAAGTTAACACATTTTTAGTCACTTTATATTTTATATTGCTTTCTTCCCAACTTTACTAAATTTCTACGAAATTCTTTCAAAGATTTCAGCTTCCGAACACTAAATCACCCTCTGCTAACCGACATCAATTGTGGCATTCCATGAATGAGGCGATGTTCGAAGATTTAGGGCGCTTTATTGAGTTTGCTAAACGCATACCTGGTTTGTTTTTACGTTACCTTTTAAATCTCTTTATCTAGGATTCATATTTCCTCATGAGGAGAATTTCATGTTCGATGTGATTCGAAATGCCTGCATTTATGTCTATCAAAGATTAAAAACAAAATCCATTATTTTAGGAATTCTTTTTTTGTTCATTTTTAAGATTTGTATAAGTTTCTTCACTTCAATTATACACTTTTTTTTAAATCCATTCAAATAAGGATTTAAATAATGTGTATTAACTCTTACTTTCCTGCTAGCATTTATGGAATATCGATGCTTGCTGCAGTTTCCGTAACATGTCTACATTTGTTTGTGGTTCTTAATTGTAGGATTTATGAATATCTCTCACAAGGATCAACTCTTAGCTGTCAAAACTGCATTCTTCGAAGTATGGCTCGTTTGGATCAGTTGTACTATGAATTCGAAAACAGGAACACTAACATTTTCTCACGGAATAACTTTTTCTCAAGAACAACTTAGTATTGTCTATGGAGTGGTTCTTGTTAAACAAATGTTCGAATTTGGTAACCGATTTGCAACTTATAAACTTAGCGAATGCCTACTTGGATTGTATTGTGCCGTCCTTCTATTCACTCAAGGTTTGTTTGTTTTCTTTCATTTTTCATATTTTTGAAACCTGAGTTTCTGCCGTTATGACCACTTTCTTTGTAAATTTTCAAAAGAGTGTAACTAAAAACAAATATATGCATACTAACTTTTCGTTGATTCTAATAGTGCCCATTCTTTTATTGATTCTAATAGTGCCCATTCTTTTATGGTTTTAATGAGTTTTACCAGAATCACCAGGACTATTCGGTTTATTATACTTATTAATCGGTTATATCTGTGCTTTTTCTGAAAGTTATTGAATTGACTGACTTATTTTTTCAAGTGGTTATGGTGTTAGATGCTTTCGAAACGCTCTTGACTGACTAATCCTGATAATCATTTGTTGATTTTCTTGAAGCTTTCGGAATATTTATTATATCTTCGACATAAGCTGATCACTGTCAACATTGAGGCGTTCTTTCAAGTTTTTCAAAAGTTAAAGTCCAACATTTTAGGAAAACGTGAAGAAAATTTTGGAAGTGAACTTTGGAAGTGAAATTTTAACCTACTAGAAGATAAATATAGCGAGAACAGTAACTTATAAGTTGGAAAAAACCTACTATTTTAGACAATATTCCAAAACTGGAAAGACCTCACAAAGTACTAATTTTACGTGAAAGAGTGATGTATGCACTTAAATTACAATTGTCAACAGAACGGCCTGCGGAAAGTGAGCTGTTTCACTCGCTGCTTGTGAAACGCGAACTACTCCGATCAATTGGTTTGCTTCGTTTTACTGTTCATTTTTCCTTATATATAAATATATATTTCGTTAATTTGCGATTTTTGAAAATTACAGATGAAGAGGGCGGTTGAAAAGTAGTTAGAGAAGCTTTATCCTGATTTTTATTCTTTCTCGAAATGAAAGGTCAAAGATTAAGAAAGAATGTCTTCTTTAAATGCACAAGTTTTCAAATCATTAATTAGGAAATAAATTCTAGTAAAGGAATTAATTATTCAGCTGTTCGACATCAGATGGCACTTGACTGGTATCGAGTACATTTAGACCTGATTCGTTTACCACAAATTTTCGTCGATCTCTACGATTTGGACAGTCCAGGATTAGTGTCTAAATCGACCTTCAATGATTCAATTGCATCACTAGGAACCGATCGACCAATAAAGGAAGAAGTTATTGAAAAGCAGGATGTTGATTTGGCATCAAAGGGCAATTCAAAGTAACTCAAACAGTTTCAGTGAACTTGAATTTGAAATAAATAGATTTATAGATTCTTTTTATAATCATTTATACTTTATAATCATCATGTTTGCATCATTATATTTAAAGTTTTCATTAATAATGCCTGCAGCAAACTAAACACAGAAGGGAGATGAATATACACTGCGTGATACTTCTGCGAAACTATAGGTCAAGCAACAATTATAACATCGATGCATACGAAGTTTGGATTCGTCATTGTTTTTATGATTAAAGAATATCAGCATTTGTTATATCATGTTTTGCTGTATCATTTTTTTCTTGCTATAAATAATGGATCGGTTGTTTTCAACACAATATGTCGAATAATATTAAGATAAAACGATGAGGAAGTTTTAGGTCATCCACCGTACAGCCATATATTTACAGCACTTTTCATAATGAGCAATCTTGTTCAGTGATATACAAAAGAGAATTAACCAGTCTTAAGTTATCACTGAGAAGGGAAAAAAAAAATGTTGTTAATCAGTAAAAACTTACTCAACTATAGAATCACTAGGCAGCATGATATCGACTTTTAAGGATGACTTACTGCTTGATGAGGAACTAATTCTATTTGTCTCTTAGATGTGTGAGTGTGTGGAGGTCGGAGGTACTCACGTGTGTATCGCATTATATTTCTCCGCTATATTCTTATTAGAATGTGCGCTTGTAGGCTGCAAATTGAACTACAAATTAGCTCAATTGATATTAAAAGGGTAATATTGTGTACTGCGAGTAAGAAGAAAGTTTATTTTCATTCGGCAGTTAGCTGTATACTCGATCTGCTCAAGTCAGTGATAGGGATTCGAATTATTTCAAAAATTTCTGCGTACAATGGGTTCGCGTCCATCGTTATTACAACGTCCTGCTGCAGCGGTACAAGGTGACGACGCATCATGCAACATTGCCAAGATCAATATTTTAATTTTAGGTGGGGATTCTCATTTCATAAGTAGTCCTCGGTAGGTGTGAAGTTTCCATGCGTAGCTTGAAGCATTTTTTTTCTGTCAACAACTGTTAATTAAATTTAAAGCTTGGCATGCTGTAAAATGTAAAAAAAAAAAAAAAAAAAAAAAAAAAAAACAATTTATCATATGATCCTATCAATAATTTAGATATATTTACGAATTGTTCAAGTAAATTGATCTTGCTTAACTATGCCTCTTTTTCTGCTTTGTATTAGCCGATATTAAAATAAGCTTCCGCGTTCTCTGAGAAAGGCACAACTATCCATATTTAAGAAGAAAAGATCATTTCCGGAAGTTTTAGGAAAAATTAGTGGGATTTCTTTTTTCTAACTCATTTTTAACTCACAAGAATCTTAGATTTTCAATTGTTAGAGGACATTTTTTAAGACTGAAAGCGGTTGATCGTTCGTTGAAATATTACTTGTCAAACAAACTAAATAGATTATTTTCTTTAGTAAACCATGACTTTTTCCACAATTGGATTTTGTTTTAAAAAATCTTTATAGCTTTCTTCAACATACATCTGGAGATATATCTTATCTTTGCTTCTGATTTTTTCGAAGGTTGGACTTAGTCAGAATTAGAAATTAGTAGTGAAAACAAAAAGTTTGGTTGGGATAATATTTTGCGCGACGTTTTATAATTAATGCTGTACAAGAGAAACATTCTGGAATGATATGATTTCCTTTTATTTCGGTGCAATATTTTTATTCCGTCCAAGTCACAGAATTTGGTAAATAGGGCAAACTTGGCAGCTTTTTTATAGTTTTGTCAATTTGAGTATCATTAGAATATTTTGGTATTCCATCACTACATTACTTCCCTTCTGGTCTTCCTCCTCATTTCTTGCACTTCCCATTATTATCAGTAATTTCCCCATAATTTCTAAAAAACAATTTAGGTTTGTCAGCTTTTCACTTCTCCCTTTCTTCCATCTTCACCTACATTAGCATTCTTTAAATACATTCTATGCATGTTTTTGAACATGGTGATAATTTTTTTATTCTCATCACTATTTCTTTTGAATGATTTTCTCTTTCTGAAACCAAAAATATTATGACAGGCTTGTGAAGAATAATATAAGATACAGAATGCAAAGTGTAAAAATAAGGTGATAGAAATGATTAGAACGATTGAAATATTCAGCCTTGAAGAAGGAAGTGGGAGTAATAATAATCAATTGCATTTTTTTTTTTTTTTTTTTTTTTTTTTTTTAAATAAATGATGCATAAAGAAAATAAGAGATGCAAATAAATTGTAAAACAAGAATTAAAAATGTTCGCTTGAAGAAGCAAATAATATAGCTGATTTTCTAGAGGATAACATCAAAAATATATAAAATAATAAGGTTGTCTTTTTAAAAAGCAAAAAATAATGAAAATGATAAGATTTAAAAATATTGCATGATTTCAAAAATGAAATAATACAAGCGGCATAGATAGAATAATCAATTAACATCTGCAATTTCGGAGATCCGCTGTTGTACTGCAAGAATAATTATTTTTTTGTAAAATTTCGCCGCTCAAAATTGTTGTGAATTCCTGAAAAATATTTATTAAATTTGTGGATCTTCCATGCAGAAATTTGAGGAGTAATTATACTTTTAGTAATTTTCTATTTAAGCTTCTTCCTTTCTCTTTTCTCTTTCCGCTATTCTATTTTGAACTATTCCCTTTAAAAAATATTTTTGCAGGCACATCGGCAGTGGGGAAAACAACACTTTTCCGGCAACTCAGGTTGGATGACATTTAAGTTTTCTTCATAATTTTCAATAAAAAATAACTAATCATAAAAAACAATTAGATGTTTTTAACTCGAAAGGCATTACACTGAAAGCAATTAAACTTTATTCAAATTTAAGAATTGTAATCATATAGCATTTATTCTGAACAAACTACTTTTAAAAAACAGATGTTTCAAGTTTTTCATTTACTGCTTATCAAAAATAAGTCAGATATGAGAAGAATAACTGAAAATTCAAGAATCATACATCCTTGACCCAAAGAATTACAAACAGATACTTGTTGCCTAGTAGAATATTAACTTTAAGTTTGGCTATTCCTAATCTTGATGAAACAAAATGCTACATCAGCATTTCCTATTCCATTTCTCTGGATTTCTTTCCATTCGATCTTTTTTACAAAAGAGTTTGGTTCTAAACCTTGCTCATGCAACTTCGTAATACTTTCTCTCCAACTTAACTATTTTCTAATTAACGTGGCATCTATCCATTCTGACAAATTGGGCAGTTTTTTAACTAGAGCTTATTATATTCCTAACACTTCTGTTGATGATGCTATAACATAGTTGGTAAATAGCTCTATGTAACCTAGCCGGGTTATCCATCAAAAACCTAGAAGATGGTGATCCTGTTCATGATGGGATTAAAGTAGGTCATCAAAAAATTATGAGTGATTTCACGGAATAAAGGAAATGGACCCAATTGGAGAACTCTTTGATAGTAATTGATAAACTTATAGGTTTTGAGAGGCAAGCAAATAGCTTGATAAAAATCATCATTAAAGCAAGCCATGATGGAGCACCTTCTGGCAATAAAATACATAGAAATTTTATTCCCCTTTCTTTGAATCCAACAACAGTTGTGTAAGCAAAACTACTATTGATAAGGCAAAAGTAATCATCACATGACTTGTAACTGTGAAACTGTAGGAAAGTACACCAACTAAATTACACGATAAAGTAAGTGACACTAGGATGATATCATTTATGTATACAAAAGCATCCGTAATGCTTAAAGTACATTAAAATTCACTTTGATGTAAAATTACTTGCGTAAGATTTTGGTAACCTCTTAATACTTTTTGGCATTTCAATCATGTATTTAACATTGTGTTTTTTTGCATATGATCTTTTCAGGTAGGATTAGCACTATACCTATTAATAGAGCTATTTTGAATAAATAGTTGTAATTAAACAGTAAGTTGACAATAAAAATGACGATCTTTTTAAATAAACAACATATTTCAATGCATCCAGAAATTGCAACTTTTTCAGGTTATGCGGAAAATGTAAGCCACTGGAAAGACGTTTCTATCACAATATTTTATTACAGAATGTAATTCAGATATGCAACGATATCTTCCAAACTTGCAAAGAGTTGAATTTGGACATTTCTAAACAAAAGGTTTTTTTTTTTTTTTTTTGCAAACTTCTCATTTCAGTTTAGTCAAAAGAGGAATTTATTCAAACTCTGAAAAATTTTCTACTTTATCCTGAACTCTTAAAAATGTTTTAAAAAATTCGATTTGTTAAATTACTTTGAGTTTTATTTTGCAAAATTATGACTGTTTTCAGGAAAACTTTAACATCATCTTGGCAAGCAAGAAGCTTGACAAATTGAGCAGCAGCTGCTTACAAGCAATTAAAGATATTCCAGCAGATAGCACGATACAAAAATTGATTCAAACTTGCCATAAATTGTCGTTTATTCAAAATATTCAGTAGTGGGTGCTTCAAAAATTATTATTATTGTATAAATTGCAGTTTTTATTTTCGGTTTATAGAATCATAATTCGAAATGCAGCCTTTCTTATTTGACCATCGTGTGAGAAAGATAGTCTTTCAGATTCTGTAGATTCCATTATGTATGAAATTTTATGTAAGTTCATTGCTCTTCAAATTACCATTACAATGCATTTTTTCTAACTTTTTGGGCTATGAAGATAATTTGAATTTTGAAGTTTCTTCGATAATATTGAAAGGATTACGGACAGTGATTATATTCCAACTGAGATAGATATTTTGAATTCGTATGCACCAACAATTGGAATCGACCAAATAAATTACCGTACTTCATTTGCATCAATCAGGTAGAATGACACTTTTAATTTTGATTATAAATTTTGAGCTCAAACAAAATAATCTTAGCATCACTGAATAAATTTACTGTTATCAAAATAGATATAATATTGGTTTTTGACCCGCATAGATTCTTTATTATTTCAGTGATGACTATAGTGATGGACACAATATGAAAAAAGCTCCTAACATACTGAAATATACAACTCTATTTCTTCAAATATTGAAATTTAGCACTTTTATCGGAAGATAGCTAATGCTACGGAAGAAATTGATATCGTTAAAATATTTCTGATTTCCATACTCAATATAGTAATATAGAATTTTGGTTAAAAGGCATCGAAAATTTTGTAGCATTGTGGACATCGGTGGTAGCGAATATTCTCGACGAAAATGGAACAAATTCTACAGTATCATAAATGTTCTTATTTACATTGTTGATTTAACTGCATTTTGCAAGCTTCGGAAAGAGCGCCTATCAGTAATGTTTTAATTTAGTTTGTTCTTTCAGGTACGAAAAATTATTGCATGCAATTTAGCTTGTTGCCGAAAATTTGTTTTCTTATTATAAATGATGTAAATTAATGTTTGTAAAAAAAAAAAAAAAATCAGAATTTCAGAATGTAGAGGATGAATGTGTCACTATATTCACACAGCTTTGCAATAATTTTACACTGAAAAAATCTCATTTCATCGTATTATTCAATAAGGTATGCAAAATTATTCAAATATCACTTTTTCTTTAGGCTTCAAAAAGGTTTAGCAACAATTTCAAAAATGCATTTTCATTTTCGATAGAACAAATCCATGAGTTAGTTCCATTCTTTATCAAATACTCGCAAAAAAATTGAATTTAGAAAGACGTATTTGATGCTCAAAAACGACCGCAGCTTAATGGACCTCCACCAGGTGGTGCTGACACAACACTTTCTGTAGATTCCACTTCGTCACTCAGTCTAATTAAAGCCAAATTCCTAAATCACCTAACCAGGAAAATTTATCAGCATACTGTATCACTGCTTTATCGTAACACTTTCGAAGCATCTGTTATGGAGTGTATCAGTGAAATAGCTGCAAAAAATCGAGCTGTGGCACCAATGTGATGCAGTGTTATATTTTTTTTATTCGAAACATAAAAAATCGTCTCCTAGGAAAATAATTATTTTCTATTAATTGAATCTGTTGCAACATAATAATTTAAAAACAAGCATTCGCAACAGAATTTGCTAATTAAGAGAAATTCTACTACTGTAATATTTTTAGGCACTAGGAGATGTTCATGACAGCTATGCTAAATGAAAAAAAAAATTAGTAGATGGACAGCTTTTTGCCAAACTTCGTAAGAGAATACTTTCATAGACAGCTAATAGTATGCCTCAAACATGCTGATACTTTCAGATGATATTTATCCATTTATTACAGTTAACCAAGTACAACTGCGTTATATTTTAAATCATTCTTTCATGCATTATTTGTACTATTCAAAGTTCATCTTCTTTCCTTTGTTTTGTTATAAAATATATCACTATAGCATGTTTCCCTGTCACAGTTTTTTCGAATATTTTCAAATTTGATTTGAAATTTATGCCACTATCGATAAAATTGTTGTAAATGAACATAATCACAATGTTGGGGAAAAAATTTTGACAGCTTGTAATTTGGTTTGTAGTTTGTAGGATTAGAATCGTGCTATTGTGATTCGGCTAGATGAGCAATAGGCTTTATTGGATTTATACAATATCATATACAATCGTCAATAGCCTTCGCTGATCCTATACGATATTGCAGACAATATCGTATTTTACTTTTACAATAATAAAGACTAAATGAACTATACACAATGAATAATAGAAAGATATTAACAGTCGTTTGAATGCTCATTATGTTGTTATACTTTGTGACTGTCGTTTTACTTTCGCTTTACCACTGCTGTTGTTCCTGCTGAAGACTTTCCGAAGACTTTAAACTTTCTCAACTACAGAAACCAACTATAACTACTGTGGCTAGCTTATGAATTAGGAGAAAAACAGATTGCAAGCGTAGAGATGAGATAAGAATCAAAAATTCGAGAAGGAACAAGCAAGAAAACTCCAGAGAAAGCAACAGAGATGCAAATTTCCTTCATATTTATAATTTCCACTGATTTTAGTTGACATGTTCTATGTGAAGCCTATATCAGGTCCATTCAGAATACAAGAAAGTAATCGATTCACATTTCCAGCCATTTGTAAGGATAAATAGCATAAATATATATCTCCAATCCATACAGCCAACAGTTGTATGCAAAAAATAAATACTACAGCGAGCCCCCTTTCCCCCCCATTTCATTGCATTTCAGTATCACTTTGATCTCTTGATCGAATTTTTCACAAGCTCATTCATGTAATAGTAACCCTTCCTCATGTTCGCAATTCTGTACATTCTTCTTTTGAAAAGATCAGTACAGGCATATGTATATGTAAATGTCCCTTGTGGCTGATAACAGAACTTCGCAAGTTCTCTACCGACTGCTTTCAAATTTTGATAGAACCTTGTATTCAAATAGGTCTTCTTTTTCATATAGACATGCTTATTTTTTCACGTGTCACGTCCATGACAACTAAAAGTGAGCGAACTGAATTTTTTGATTCCGCCCTGCACCACACCCTCATGAGGGGACAGAATTATTCACCATAGAGTACAATAAACATCCCGCAGCTACTTCCTGCAAAGTCTCAAGTTCTTCACCGATTGATGTAGAATTTTCATACAATGTTGCATTCGAATAGGCGCGTGTTTTTAAATAGATAAGGCGAGTAATATAAGCTTGTGAGAAATATAGTTCGTTTACTTTTTGATTTGTGGTAAATGTAGTTGCGTCGCAGAAATATCGAGATCATGATAGAGTATAACGAAATGTTTCCCTCAAGCAATTTATGGTTTATCCCTTCTAATATTAGACTAATATTCTAATATTAGGTCATGTCTTGGATTGCCTCTTTGTCGTAAATCTTCAATGTTCATTTTGACACGTTTCAAATTTTTACCCACTGATTCGAAATTTTGACACAACGTTACATTCGAATAGGCGCGTTGTTTTTGTATAGATTATCTATTTTTTTTTTTATCTGTTACACCTGAACAAATGAAAGTAAGTGAGCGAACTGAATCTATTAACCGCGCTTACCTCAGTTGCTGAAAGAAGGTTGGATTGAGCACATTTGCTAACAACATGAGAAGCATTCGTCTTGATTAGGATGCACCGTATACAATCTGCCCATCGTAGTTTCTTTGAATATGCCAGGTGTCCATCAACTCGTTTTCCTCGTTTGCGTCGTTCAAATGATTTTCTAATCACATTCCATGAGTAATACGTAGGCAATGTCGAATATAAAAAAAAAAAAAGTGTTTTCGTAAATTAAACTGTATTTTTCACGGAGAAGCTGTTTCTTCCCTTTTGATTTGCTAAAAAAAGTCTGAATGATTTTCTTTTAAAAATATTTTCAATTCTGACAGAAATTCCTCCTCATATTGTTCAGTAGCATCAATTAAACTCCTGGTACAATTGGGAAATGACTTTCTATGTCGATATCGGAATAACCGAAAAGGATTTATATTAATGTTAATTGAAATAAGTTTATCTTTCTTATTTTTTTTCGTAAAAATTTAATGTATAACATACGGCAGTTAAAAATGTTAAGATATTAGATGATTAATTACAATGTTGTATGGACTAAAGTCCAGATGTAGTTTCGAAACTATTTGAAACTTTCATATAGTTAAAATTTAATTGATTATGTCTTAATATAACCTTGGAAGTGTAATGATACTTCACATGTGCAGTTTAATTACCCAATCTAAAGACTAAGATCCACCAATGGCAGGAAATGATGCAATGATCAAAACCAGCGCCTTCCTTGATTGTTGAGAATTCGTCCTTGGATTGATGACACTCAGACAATTCGAGGGGTTAGACTAGAGCGAAGTAGCCGGCAGCCGACGAACCAAAAATCATTGTTTTTCAAAAATCATCTTTTCACATCGACGATTCGGTTGAAGCCTTCCTCGACAGAGTCAATACTACTCACGATAACCTTCCTCTTTTTTTTCTTTTTCTATTGTGTTTGTGGATTACTGGAGAACCACTCACTATATCTATATTTTATTTTAACATGCGGAATAAACTGTTAAAAATTCAAGTTTCGCGACAGTCGGTATGAATTTCGCAGCGTGTATTCAATTCATCATTGCTATCATCGATGAAATACATTTGTAGGAATTTATACTGATTATTTAGCAACGGAAGAAGGAAGCCGGCTTTATGATAAATTTGTCCTTTCATTTTGAAAGTTGGCATAAATTGTGTTGTGATTTCTGCACGAAAGACGTCATTTAGCCTGATTTTAGATAGGAAATGCTTTAATTCGACGATATATTCGACAAGCAAAGTTTTTAATGGCTTTAGCGGTTCTTCAAGTTGAAGTAGTTTAATTTTTCCAGCGGCGCAACAAATTCCTTTCGTTTCTCCATTAAATTTCAGAGCCTTGCAATAAGGACATATTTCAGTCATAATGCCGATAAGATGCGGATTCAAACTATAATCATCAACTTGGTTGTACAGGGATGTAGGGTAATTATAATTGCGTGATTGCTGAACACGGAATCGCGTTTGACCCTGATCAAGAAATACTGTTGGTGAAACATAGGGACGACAAACATGTCTACCACCAAAGGGACGACAAATATACCACCAAAACGTTCCAATAAATAGATAAATGACAAAGATTGACGCAGCAACAGTTTGGAAATCGAAGGTTTCCAGTTCGACAGTTCAAAGCGACACAACAGTAGCAACAATCTGACAATTCACTTGAATAGTATTCTTCTCTATCAGCAACAAAGGAAAGAATAACCTAGTGATCGATTGCTTGCATGCTCTCTGATAATTATTTGTTACGAAGAATCACTCCTCATCAATCAATACTTCATCAGTTAATAAACCTTTCTCAACAGCATCCATCTCTGTCACACAAGATACAAAAAACCTCTTTACACCTATTGCTAATCTAACCGAATCATAGTGGCAAGAATCAATCTCCACTCAATATTGGAAACATTCGCTTTCTCTTTTCTTTTTTCCACATTTACCAGACTGAGGTACAGCAACGCTGTATAAAAATATGCGTGTATTCGAATGCAACTTTGTGTCAAAATTTCAAAGCAGTAGGTAAGAACTTCCCGATATCCAAGATTTTCAACTGATATAAATGTGTGTTTAAGAACTTTCGGAGATTTACGATTTTGAACAACGAAAATTGATATTTTTACCTGTATAGACTAGCCGCATGACCGCGTCTAGCTAGTATATATATATATATATATATATATAATTAAGCAGAGATACTACCCTAATGAGCCATTATATTGTCTGAACACATCAGCAATGTAAGGGATGAAAAATAAAGAATATAAGCTGTCCTGTATATAACAAAAGATTGGGAATACTTCATCATTCACAAGTTTGCAAACTCCCGCCAACACAAAGGATTTGGCTTAACATTTCTAAAAGTGAATAATGCAGAATACAAGCATCAATCAGAAATATTTTGTGCACTTTGATAAAAACGTTTTATCAAAAACATTTCGATGAATAATTCATAAAAAACTAAAAAAATGGAAAGAAGGGGTTAGCAGTTTAACCTGTAATAAACTAAACAAAGGTCTTTATACTTTGTTCGACTACAAGACCATACATTTGGCAAGCATTATTGCAAATTGGATTTGGCAAACATTATTGCAAATTCTTCACAATAACTGCTGGATACTACTGCATCACTGGAATTCTAGTTAAAGCCACAACTCTTTTTGCTTATACTATGAGACAATACGAAATGCCATTTACGATCTTTGTTTGCATTTCAGACATTTACTGGTGATGTTTTTAACAACCAAATTCTACAGTCTCATCTAAGTTGAACAAATTAACAAATTTATAGATTACATTGACTCAGTATATAGATGAATCTCAATTTTTTTGAAGCTAATTCAGGGAAAAAAATTTGATCGTTTCCAAAACTCATAACTATTTTAGCAGCTTGTGGTCCACGTTTGAATATATTGCATAATAAACATTCATTGACAATAAGCATTTAAATATTTCAGCAAGCTGTCATCTCAATTATACGAAGATAAAACACTGGTCAACAGTGTGTAAATACTTTTATGGAATGGAATTCCAAGAAGCATTACTTATTTCTGCACAAATCCAAATAAAGTTCCACAAAACTGACAGCGGTCCTTAAAATACATGCTTTAAACAAAAAAAATGTCAACCACACTTGTTTCTAACCCTTGTGAATTTATTAGACCTTCTTTTACTTGTGTAGGGATGCTTTATAGAATTTAGTATATATTCATCATAATAAATCATTATAAAGCTGCCTAACAACTATGATATCAATATTTCCTAATTAAGGTAAGGAGTGATAAAGTGACTAGACCAAAAAAAAGATAGAAAACTACAGATGTCACAAGCCGTTCGTAACCAGAGTACTTCCGGTTGTTGAGCAATCACTATGCTCACTGCTTTGAAATGATGATGAAGACGATGGTACAGCAGCCGATGTACAATTCAACGATTTTTTTATTCCATATTCATCATGTGTTTGCTCGTAGTACATGATTTCTTTAAATATTAGTTCTAAAAAAAAGTACATCAGCATTTGTTTCGTGCAAAATATTATAAGCAGAGTGAGAGGTTGTGAAGATAATGCTAAGAAATAATGGGAAGAGAAATGGAAAGATGTTATTTCAACTTTCAACTGAATAAAAGTTTCGTATAATTTAACAGATGGGTATATAAAATCGAAAATGTTAAGCATTTCTTCCCATTTTAATCAATTTTCATATATAGAGTTAAATCACAAAACTGAACGATGAAAACAATACACTGCATCACATTAGACTGTCACTATTCGAATGCATTGCTTTCTAGCTTTTGTGAAGTTTACAGTAGCTACACATATATAATTGACAAAATCTTGAAACTACTCTACGATAACTGTCAGTAGAGACATCATAACCTGCTCATAAAAGATTTTACTGAAATTCTTTGTTTTTTTTTTTTTCAAATTTCCTATGTATTTATTTTCATTAGTTATCTTAAATGACAATGAATGTCAGTAAGATGAAACTAAGGTATCCATTAATTAAATTGAACAGTTTAATCAACAACGTAATAAAAAAGGTTAAAGACTAAAAATTGTAATATGCAGAGTTGCCATAATGTAAAAGTCAAAAATCTCTAACATGTATAGTTAATGTTTACAGATTCGAAATCTCACCTTTCCACTGTTCAACTGTATGGTCTCTTGAGTCAATACTGTGATTGTATTGTTCTGGAGGTGGAGCATATACTTCAGCTTCATCAAACCATACATATACATAAGGATGTTTCAAAGCCTCATCCACTGATATGCGTTTCTCGGGATCGATCACCAGCATTTTTGACAGCAAATCGCGTGCTTGTGCTGCTAAAAGAAAACAAAAATGTCCACTTATCCGATTTCTCTCAATTCTTTCATCTGAAGAGTATTCAAGTGTTGCGACATTGAAATAGGAATGAGCAGTATGAATCAATTGGATGGAAAATTTTTATATTACCAAAAGCCCATTTGATGAAAAACGATATGATTCGAAGTATTAAACTCTTCGTATTTCAATAAGTTCTAATTTCTATTGTGCTCGAATATTTTTTTAAACAGTAGCGAAAGATGACGCAATCAGCTGTTACTAGCATTAGAAATGAGAGATCCGTATAAATCACGTCAAGCGCTGCACAATAGCTATCTTTCCATACCTTTTTCTAAGCATACTTTATAAATTTGTAATACAAAAAAAGAAATTTCGGGACTTTTCCGTTGTTTTTCTCCTGATAACAACTTCTATCTCACAAACATTTACTGCTCCAGTTATTATAATTAGAAGCTCAAGCAGAGAGAGTTCTTAGAAACCTTTTTCTTCTGTGTCTCAGTAGTTTTGAAACTTACGGCAAAGTGCGTTGTTGGTTGCCGGCTTTGGGAATATATTATCACTAAAGAGTATCTCAAATGGAAGACCGGGATGCCTAGGACGGTTCTCCACATAGCTCCTCACAGTTGCTTGCAACTTCTGCATAAAATCTCGTCCGGGTGTTCCCAGCTGTTCAATAATTTTTGACCACTGATCAATGTGATCCGTACCAGGGAAAAGAACTCGACCGCGGATGAGTTCACCAAAAATACAGCCAATCGACCATATATCAACTAAAATATAGGATACGCAATAAAGTAATAAGCATACCAGTAAGTCGTGAGTCAGAACTGCTGCTAGCTGGAAATAATTCATTCGGGAACAGCTTATCGAATGGAAAACCAGGGAAATGGGGCCGATTTTCCACGTAATTTCGGACAGTTGATTGCAAACGACGCATGAACATCGGCGAAGGAGTACCAAGCTGTTCAACAATTTTGGTCCATTGGTCAATATGATCACTGCCCGGAAATAATACACTACCACGAATCATTTCGCCGAAAATGCAGCCCGTTGACCAAACATCAACTGCAACTAGTGCCAAAACAATGTCTGCCGATGGCACACATTCTTTAGCAAACAATAGTTATGCAATACATCAAGCCAAGTAAGTTCACATCATTACTTTTTTAAAGCTTTTCATTCTCCACATGCAGATCTTGTACTTGGAATTACCTAAGTTGTTCTGAAGTGTGTCTGTCAATAGAGTATATTCTTCTTTATATACCATATCTATTCTTCTTCCCAATCAAACTCCTTAAGTAAGCATGATCAATATTATGTAATAATTCCACATCGTGGATCTTTTTAACTGAAATTAATGTATGCACACTGCATAGCAGCACAGCACACACACTGCGTCGCATTATAGCAGGCAAACTTGCACTATATGGCCGGATGGTTCTTGCGAGTTGAAAGTTTGAGTTCGTACATAAATTCGTGTTTTTTTCTTGATTTTTTTTTTTTTTTTTTTGCAAACAAGATTGCGAGTCACATGTGCGTAATATATATTTTTGTGCTACGTTCATTTTCTTATGTCCAAAGGTCTAAAAATACGTTGATTTAATTTATTCTCAATTATCATAAGCCAAGAAAGTATGAGTATTTTGTCAGAAAAACTCTAAATTTTTCAACACATTTCGCGGAAAGCACAGATTCTTTTGCAAAGAAGAAAGGAGCAAAAACAAGAAATAAGAAAAAGAATGGGACGGAAATAGCAGGTACCTATATTTTAGGAACTAAAGAGTAAAGAATGGTGAAACAAATGCCAACAGGTGACATACGCAGCCAGCTTTGTGATGTCACTAATTCTGTATTACTAGCCTAGATGATTTTACTAGATTTTCGTTTCTAGATGATAAAATTGGACAACAATAGTTGACAGTAAACTCCTTCGTTTCATAACCGTTCAAAAAAAAGGAATGATCTCTCATAGCTACTCAAAATATCACTTCAACCAGAAAAACTCTACCAAGATAATCGTTATTTTTTCGAAAACTTGCTGTTAGTATCACTGTTTTTCAAACACAAAGACAGATACATAAGTGTATTAAACAGTTTATCTTGTAGACGATATGTATTCAAGTAGAAACTGTTGGAAAAATTTTTTTTTTTGTCAACTCAACACTACATAGTTCCTCGACCATTGAAAATTTCGAATGAATCAAATCGAAAAATCTTTAGACCCTTGAACATGAAATAAGAAATCAAATTATGCTTATATAATACTCGCAAAAAACTCGGTAAACATATGTCACAAATTTATGCATCAATCTAATATATCTCCGAATAAAAACAAAAAAGCCATGCGTATTGCTTTATGACATAAATGGCTCAGTTCCTAATAATGTCTTATCATGCACTAGGACTGTCTCAATTTGATTTCCGCTCAAAATATCTTACCTTTCAGCAAAACAAGCAGTATTTAAAAATAAGAAAGAAACTGACTGATAGCATCCAGCAATCAATAACACATCTGCGCTTTGTGAAAAAAGCCTTAGAAATGTTCGATCTATACTATGTGACTTTGTGTTTTGTGACCTGTTTTGGTAAGTACTTCATATGTCTGATTTTCAGTTAGAAACCATTTGACCCAATTCAAAAGTCTCATACAGCATTTTCAGCTGTTTGTCAAAACAGCTTAACTTATAGAATGTCTTTAATTTCTCGCTATTCTAATTAAAGTTATTTTCTAACTAAAAGCAAAATGTTGAATATACATAGCAACACTGTCGTATTGCGTTTTCATTTGAGGAATAATTAGCAAAGACAGAATCGACATTATTCTCGAATAGAGGTATATGAACTGCCCAACATCCGATGTGCTGTGAGTTAAAAAAGTAAGATCATATACATAAGCTATAAAAATATATCTTAAAAATTCAAAGCAAAAAAAGTCTAACCATTTTCTCCAAACTATTATTAAATTCTAAAATTATGCATAAAGCAAAAACATACCATTATCTTTGTATCCCATTCCTAATATAACTTCTGGTGCACGATAGTAACGTGTTACAACATATGGTGTCATCATAAATGAATCACCAGCACTTCGCGCTAAACCAAAATCCAGTATTTTCAAACTACAATCACTTTTAACAACAATATTGCTCGGTTTGAGATCCTAAATAGGTTTTCATTTAAAGCAAAAACTGTAGCACTGAACCAGTACAAATACTGTTTTTGAAATCACATAATCCTTCTTTCTTTTTAAAGTAATACGTTGCCGCAATAGAAATATCTTTTGCTATTTTTGGTAACAAAATGAGTATCTGATGAAAACATGAAGTGAAGAAAAAATAACCCGATGTATGATACCCGCAGCATGCAAGTGTCTGATACCACATAACATTTGATATAACAAATATGACATTCGTTCATGATCCAAATCCATTTGTATTACTTGACATAAATTAGCATCCATAAGTTCCATTACTATGTACAAATCCGAAAAATCGTCAAGTGTTTTCTGGGGTGTAAATGCATTCAACAATCCAATTATCTACAAAAAAAGAAATAAAAAAGATTTGTTAAATTTCCGAAAAAAGATGAAAGACTAGCTGAAAAAATATTTTCTGGCGTCATAATGTCTTACTCGCTGTTACAGATTACTGAATATTCAAAATGGTTTTGCAAAACTGTGGTCCAAAAATTGACGATTACCAAAGACCGTCGTTTTGCAAAATTATTTTGAATATTCACTAGCCTGTAATAATGAAGAAGACATTATCACGTCAGGAAATATTTTTCCAGCTGATCTTTCACTTCTTTTTTTTAAAATATCAAATAAAATCCATAAAACATCAATAAATAAGACGTAAAAAGATAATCAGTATACATGAGAAGAAAGTCGATGACAGAAATTACATGAACTTCGGAATTCTAATCCTAAACCCGGCAGGAGGAAAAGAAGGCAGTGGGATCTCAAAAAAACTTAAAAAACAAACTAACATTTTTATGGTTAACAAGATTCATCAATTTAAATTCTCTGTAAGCTCGTTTAGCATGCGTAACATTCTGGAACGGGCGACTTAGCTTCTTAATAGCAACTTGCTCATCACGAAGTGTATCATGTGCGGCACTACAATTTTTCAATTCATTGAAACCAGAGAAATTTACAAGCAAAAATAATTTTTGACAACATATTGCAATTCGTCTCCACTCTTTTTTTCTAATTTAAAAACTAGAAGGAAAAAGCAAGAAATTTCTAGTAAGAAATACATCAAATAATTCCAAAAGAAGTTATTAACACAAATATGAGTTTGTGTCTTTCCTAGCATCTTCGAATTACATCTCTCTCCCAAAATTAAGTAAGTAAATATTTTCGAATGAATTCATATATAAACAAATAAGCTCCTCAATTTCAAGCAGTCATATCTAATGAAACTGTTACGAGCCTAATTACCATGATGAAATATAAAATATGGTTTTTAATTTCGCATTTGATTTCAAAACTGCTCACTTACCACACGACACCTTGCGCGCCAGATCCGATTATCCTTAGATTCTGATAGCGCTTCAAAACACACAAACGCGTGTCGTTAATGTCAACACTGTAAAATTCGGATGCAGCAGAGGTGGAAGCCATAGGAGTTGGATAAACGCTGAAATTCAGCGCAATCTAGATTTAATAAGGCAATCAAAAACTACATATCTTCACGTTCCACTGAATTTCTTTTTGAGCTTTAATTTAGGTTTAGGTAATACACAATCAGTGCATGAATAATTTAATTAATTTGAGATTGGATCAGCAACTACGTTTTGAGATGGCTCTTCTCACATCTTCCTTCATTTATATACTATAAAACTGCCGTTGCTTTTCAAATGGCAACGAAAATCACCGCTCCACACGAAAATTCAAAAAAAAAAAAAAAAAAAAAAAAACCTGAAATATTTAGAACAAGTAGTAGGAATAAATTTAAACCGCAGATGGAAAGTTGCTGGTACACGTGATGTGCATTATGCATGCACATATCACTCCCATTACAACATTTCCCAAAGAATTTAACAACAAGGGGAATAGAGGATTACAGTCAAAAAAGTTGTGATATACAGAAACGACTCGTAATGGAGGATTACATAAAGAGTGAATGTAACCGTCAACAGTACAATAAACAGGAAATATCGTGAAAATGAATACTAGTTCCATGTGGTCCAATTTTCTATATAGTTAAATCAAAAGCTGTTCGCCGCTCCTGTCTTGTTATGTTGCACTTCTTTCTACCAACACTTGGTATTTGAGCTTATGTTTCTCTTGGTTATTTCCGGTTACTTTCTCAATATCGGCCATTCATTTTTGAAACAAAAATAACTGTCGAAACTTATCCTCAAGTGATGGTCCCGCTGTGTCCTTACTTTTTATGGAAGTACATCTTAAGACAATATATAAGTAACTTAGCAACTTTTCGTTTTTGTTATTTCCAATTCAAAAAAAATTAGATATACAATATCTGGTTTTGTTCAAGCTTTCGTGATACAAAATATCTATAAGAAACAATAAACTGATTTCTAATCATTTCTGTAAGAAAATTTCGGCAGTAATAATAATGATAGCCGCTTTCAACCGTGATCAAGCAGATTTCACGGAGACAAGGAAAGAGAAGATAGAAAAGTAGAGGATTAAAGAATTTTTAACAATGCAAATTGTTCATTCGTTTACAGGTATATGGGCCACTTGACTTTCAGTCATGTTTACATTCAATAAAAAACTCATTCCCTCAAAATTTCATACGAAAAAGTGAAAACTTCAAAGGTAGCTAACCCTTCACGATGGGACGGCTCCAAAACGCTTGCGCAGCTGTCGAGCGAAATAGCTTCTGTCTCGCAATCGTCACGACCTCCTGAATTCGAACTTCCCAGCCACTGCAATCACAATATCACGTATATAGCAATTACAAAATTTCCCAACTCAGAACAAAAAGAGCGGACATTCAGCAAGTGCAAGGATAGTACGTGCGAAGATCTTAAAAGAATAAAACAAACAGCAAAAGGGCTGCAGAAAATAACTGTCACAATCAGAAGGAAAATTGTAGTCCGTTATGTGCTTGAGCTATTAAACAATGTCAATCGCTTTCACTTTACTACCTATTTGAAAAAATTTTTCCATTTAGAAAAATTCAAATTTTAAATCATTTCTGAAAATAGGATACAGAGATTTACACTTAAAAGTAAATTACACCCTATACCGCCTTTCCCATTTCACTATCTGCGTCTCGATCGCGTGAAAGTATTTCCCAACACGTTTCGATTAGGATTGTTGAGAAAGGATATCTAATCTTCTTAAACTTAAAAGATAATCTTGCATATTATCAGATAAGGTCAGAATATCTAAAGTTATTGATACTTTGAACATGAAGCAGTATACTACATATCAAAATGACTGAAATGAATAACTAGATAATACTAGTAATCCAGTCCAGCAAGAGATCCTGAAGATATAGGGAAAAGTCTTATGTAGACGCTCCACAAATCTTACTCTAATCATTGGGTGGTGTGTCTCAGATTTTCATGACAGAAGAAACTAGATCATTAAGTAAGGTAATGGTGAATTCAAAAAAAGAAAGACAAATATAAAAATAATTTCACTTTTAAACTTAATTAAAATAGAGAATACATACATTATATTCCATTCAAACAACTTTTTCCTCATGCAATATAGAATAGCTATATCTGCATGTTATTCCACAGTAATGGAAAGCGTAATAGAATCTACATGAGATGATAGTAACCGCCTACTAGTCATATAAATGATGAATGTTCTCGTTACAATTATATATCATTTCAACCGATATATATATATATATATTTTCACTAATAACGTAGTACATGAAACCACAAATACATACTTCTGTCATCAGTGCGAATCTTTATGTGTTGAATGCTCTGGGAATTTCCATTACGCATAAACACATGCTCACTATCAACAAATAGTCAACAAAATTCAGTCAGCCAGGATTACAGCGGTAAAGTGATAGGAAAAAGGACGGCAGCAAGAACAACCGGTATCGTTCATTGAAAAACGGGAAGAGCAGCATACTGCTCTTATTTAGCAATTCCTCAGATGAATTTGAGCTAAATTTCTAAAGGCACTTCAGATGGAGCAAAATGAAATATAGAGCTGTCCACAATCACAGCGAATTCAATTTACAGTAAGATTTCGGAAAACAATATTCTCATTATCTCCGACTAATACTGCATAACAGATGATTGGCATTTCAATGATTAGACGGATAATGCGATATTTCATCGAAAAGTATGACATTCACACATTCATTTAAGGTAGATTTAATTTATTCCGTCTTCACCTATCCACCAACTGCTACCATTTACCAAAAAAAAAAAAGAAAAGAAAAAATAAATAAAGAAGAACAAGATCTTTTTTTTCTTAAAAAGATAACAAAAATAGTTTGGGAAATGGAACTAGACAATAATGGCAATTGTGAATTAAACTAAGAATTGTTAAAGTCCGAATTCATTGTGGATAAATTTTTTTGCCGACTTCCAAACATAACGAGCTCAAAGATTAATATGATGGGACTGATCAGAGAGAGAGAGAAAGGACGTGAAGCAATTTGATTCTAACAAGACATTCTGCAGTCAATATTAACGATATAATTATTCTAGATGACTGGATTTTAAGCTTGATTTTGAGCTTCAGAAAATAGTAACCATAAAATTATTCGAAATTAAAAAGTAATTGCATGGCAATCAGAAATTAAGAAAGGGTTGCTATTAAGGACACTTGGTGAGTTACATTTTCTCATCCTTCTTTTAGGTAGGGACTGTAAGACTATTTCTAAGAAATCTTTTTTACAGTCATCGGGAATGTCCGATCGTCGTGTGCCACGCATTTGATGATAGGTTGACATGTCAAACATGTCTCTGCAATAGATTTCGGAAGAATATAGGCCACGATGTCTATTAGCATAACTGTTTTATTAATCAGTCTTTGAATCTTTTGACAAAGTATATAAAATTTGGTAACATCTTGATTGTTAGAAGGCTTTTTGGAATGAATCTCGTCGTGATTCAGAATCATTACATCAATATCGCCACTCCTACTCCATGAAAAATGTTTAGTGTAGATATCGTGGAGATATTGTACAATTATATCACTAAACCGATGTAAAGATAATAAACTAATGAATAGCTTGCACAAACGGATGAAGTCAGCTTTTGACTGGATTTGAAGATAATTATGATGCCCGAAAAAGAGCAACATAGGCAAATAATAATTTACTTGAGATTATACAAGCGCTTACTCGGAAAACTCAATCTACGATAGTTCACAGGAACCGTATAAGTGGATGAATACCTTTATGAGAGATTTTAATTATTTTCAAATCCAAAAATAGTGAACATTATTACAAAGTAGGTATTTTTTGGACTTATCCATTATGTGATTTGTAAGCTATGGGGCTAAAAAGTGACAGGGAATAGTGTTAAAATATTCTAAAGAGGAAAAGTTTAGAGGAGATAAATTTGACGAGATAATTCTCGGATATTTATAATGCATCGGAATGCTAGCAATAGAACAGAACGTCAATACATAAGCATCACAGAATATAACAAAACAAATTAGAACAGTAGCAGCGCCGCTTTATCTACACATTCGCTTTTCAATAGGATAGTTAGAGTGGATAATAATTAGTGGATAGGGTAATAAGGGAGTAATTTTAAAAACGACATCTTCCAATTCTAGATGAGAGAGAATGAAAGCAGTAAATAACCACATGAAATAACTTTATCATTCGTCAAATCTAACTGCATATTTGATGACAAGAAAAAAATGACTATTTTCAGGAAGCTGAATTAAAAAAAGGTCACAAGACTTCGGAAGTACATTTCAATCTCCCGATCATCATTAACCAGGCAAATCACTGAAGTCCAGATAGCATTTTCCGTTGGAAAAAAGTATCGGATCAATGCTTGCACACCATCGTTTCGCTGTCACTGAACCCATTATGAGTTCAGGTTATGAACAATCATGATGAATTTGACGAATCGTAATCGGAAAGTAAACAGGAATGAATTGAGGAAGCATCCAATAATAAAGGATATAACAATCCCATGTTACTCAATTTCAATGACGAATGTTATCAAGTCGAGAAGACATATGGACTGACTGATTGGCAATTTAGCCAGCACTCGTCTAGAAATATGAACAGGATGCATGTATCGAGATAGCAGCAGTATGAATTTGATCAGACAGACTTTGATCCAGTCGAATATTCGTAGTGTTAAAGTGATTCTACCGACCATTGTGTTACAAAGATTATAATTAGCACTAATATTTCTTCTCCACGACACTGAATAACTCCACTGACCACTTGGCGGAAAAAGCAAAAATTTCAGCAGCAAATATCTGATGTGCAGCAAGTGAATCTTCTTTGAGACAAATGGATGAAATGTGCCTGGTAGGATCCGCGAAAGATATGAATATGAAAATAAGAGGAGAGAATGGGTGGTCAATTTCAAAATGACTTGAGCGGACATCAGAATCCATAAACGACAGTACCATCCGTAACATGTACTGCCACTGTTGTTTCTGCCATTGTCATTGAAACAGCAACCACATCTACCCGTTCATCTCTTCCCTCTCTCTCTCTCTTTTTCCGTTCTCTTTAGCAGACTCTATTAAAGGGAATGTCCACTAAATCATTTTTAACGAATCTAAGCTTGAACTGAATTATATTCTAGCAGCTTACACGCATAACGTGCACGTACCAAACAATCACCGTGCTTATCCACACCTCTCTCCTTCATATCCTCTCTATCCCTACTCTTGCTTTTACCTTACCAGCACATCACACATCGTATCATATCATATCATTAACAGACCCACTACTACCAAAGGACCCTTCAAGTAGAACCAATCGTAAAATCGATTGACACTTCGCAGCAGTATATCAACTATCTTATCTATTTCCTTTCCTCTCTTTGCCTGTTTCAGTCTATCTGTTCCTGTTCACGTCTGTCTATCTATTTATCTGTGTATCGCAAACCAATGTTTGGTTGAGAAATGTGTAACTCTGCTGTTTGTACGGGCAGTCCATTGGGAGAGGCCTTTTTCCTTTAACGATGTATTCTCCTATCAAAACGTACTCTCTCCCTCCATTATCATCCGTAGGTCTATATTTCGGCCTTAGTACGTTAAATTATGATGTTGACGTAGGCGTTGGTTCTCTATCAACTAATAGCAAAGAGGAAAAAACTCCCAAGGTGCTAATGATATACTATTCCGCTGCAATATGAGACAGAGTGATCTAGCGGGTCGCGTGAAAGATTACGATTGAAAAGATTGCTTGTTTCATGCATGCATGCATCTATCATCGAAATGACAGCTTTTGACCACTTCAAAGAGTTATTCATTATTTATATACTGCGTTATTGTGAGTCTTAAAATTTTGCAAGAAGCATCTCAGGATAATGCGTTAAGTGAATGATCGATCAGTGGAAAGCGACAAACCTGTGTAACACTACCAAGAATACTGGATAAATGTCCCTTGGTGCCCCGTATGATTGATCCCAACGAGGCTCTACCACCGTGAATAGCAATTGGACTATCTGCACCTAGCAAGTTGTGACAGGCTTGCGTAGATGGTTGTTGTATTTTGTGGCTCGTAGTAGAAGTTCGTGCTGAAATATGGAGTATAAAGTGGAATGTATTCACTACTGTTCTCATCTTTTTCGGATCTTGTCACCCGAACATTCGAAATGCTACCTTATACGTATACATATAAAATCTCGGTTTCGGAAATATCGGAATGTTATATTAAAGGAAGTACCATTGGTCAATGATTCAATAAATTTTTATAAACATTTCTTAAATTTTTCTTTTATGCCCTTATTAATTAATTGAAAAAAAAGAAAGTTATACCAGTGCAGTTGAGGTAATCTTTGCGATCCAAGGCAGTATGTTGTTGCGAGGATGACATTGGTAAATAATCACATTACAGCAGTAATGTAAACTGTTGAAAAGAATCAGAAATTAGACTTGATGTGATGTTTTCGCATACGAAACGATTTTATTCTTGTTATGACCATTTAATGTACAATTAATGGGCAAAATATTACTCCTGCAACTCTTAGATATCTTTCTAATAACATGAAAAGATGCAAATGAAGCAATTTTATTTCAATAAAACATACACTTATGCTGTTATGATTTTCACTTCTTTTCTAATGAATATTCTTATCACTTGTCGCGTGGTTGTCATTGCTGCGATAGCAAAGCATTCATTACTATTTTAGTTCCGGTAAAATTGCACCAAACGGTATCATTATCCAGAGAAACTGTAACCACTTTTTACAAGTGATAATTCGGAGAAAACAACTCATTCATTGCTCTGGTATGATAATATTTCTTGTGCTTAATTCGCAAATAAAATTCCAAACTGTTTTCTGTTCTCCATCAATGTTTTCGCAAATGGAATAGAAACCAACATAAAAAGTAGCTAATGAAAAGTGTGGAAGGAGTGGCACCAGAAATGTATAAAATAAACGAGCACGAAAAATATCTTGGTTCACTGTTTTTTTCAATTAAAACTGAATTACAATATATTTCCTCGTATTTTTTTAAAACGATTTATGAAATTCATTTAGTTTTATGAGCATTTTAACATAACACATTTTTGTACCAATATGTTGGTCACAGTTTTTATCCAGGTGAATACTTCTGTCATTCATCGATGATAAAAAGAAAGACCTTCTCGACATTTCTCCTTTTATTTTTTGATCAAATAATGAGTGGAAATGAAATTTATTGTCATCCCAATATGAAAAAATCAAAAAGAATGATTCGAATAAGATGACAACCTTCAATTTAAAAACTCATTCTGCAGGTGTTGTGAGAAGATCGCTGAAGAGCTTGGGTAAATAGTGTTTTTATCGCATTAGTCGTCGTAAAATGCCTTTCTCTCCGCATGACTCATGCGACTTAGTTCACGCGATTTCATGCGACATTTTTCCTCGGCTTAAGCAGTGACAGTCAGTCATCTCAAATCTTCAGCCTAAGCGATAAAAGAAGATACCAAACAGAGAATATAATTGTTGAGTCATTAATGGTACAAATGAAGAAGGAGTAATAGAAGCTTCAACGTTTTGAAGTTATTCCTTCTATAAAGAAAAGAGAAAGAACAAAGATGAGTTAGTAAATAAGGAATGAGAATTAAAGAAAACAAATTTCAATGCAGCCTAGCTTCTTATCTTTTCGTGCATCATCAGAAGAGTACCGAAACCAGCAGTATATAATAGATGTCGCGCTATCCTACACGCAACATATCATTCTCGTTTTGCTCCATCTAATTATCATCTCTCCCATCCCTCACCAATAATTCATAAGCATTTTCTTCGAAACAAAACTAATATATGTTTCTTTCTATTTACTTCCCCATTGTCTGAACAATTTCTAATCCCGAAAAAAATCGATAAACCAATTTTTGTTTCTCAGATGGAATAAAACGAGAAATTAATTCTCTCTAGAAGCAATGAAACATAAAGCTATTAACAAGAATTGATTCTTTCGAAGATTTTGACGCACAAAATTTTGCTAGACCAAAAAAAAAAACACACTTTTGTGCTGATTCAGAAATACAAACTACATAAATTAGGTCAGTCTACTAATTATGGATTTAATTGAAATGACTAACTTTACGGAGAAATGCATGGGAGTTCAGGAGATGCAACAATTAAAAAATATGTTGTCTTTCAGATCCCAAAAAACTATCATTCACAGTACCATTATTGTTAAGTTTAAAAAAATAGACATGTAAAGTATTGTATCATAGTTCTGTTGGAACATTTTCATCAAAACGCACTTTTTTAAAGATGTTTATTACTGTTAGAAATAATTACTGTTAAAACGATGTTTTGCTGAAAAAAACAGCGAAAGTTGTGCATTTATTTTAAGCCATAATATCATAGGAAATAAAGAAACAAATTTTTTCTTGCTTTCCATAAATTCACATGAAAATAGAAATGATTTCTGTGTCTTCTAACATTACGATAAAGACATACATCATGATAAAATTGAAAATGGGACAGACACTTTGGAACATTGTTTGTTGTATACGCTTGAAAAAAAATATTTCGATCGGTTCTTGTATGCACACCCCTTGCCTTCAGCTTCTATTTTTTGCGAGATTAAAAGAATCTTCATCAATAGACATTTTTAGGATTATCGGTCACAGTGGCAATAAGTTTCTATAATAAGGGAAAAATATTGAAGCAATCACCAACCAATTTTCGTAAAATTTTCGTAAAAGCTAAGATGAGCAGCTTTCTGAACATCGTTAGTTGAATATCCTTTCATCCGTTCTTAATGGTCCTTGTCTAAAGGGTCGCCTGGAGACAAATTGTGGCTTGCATATCTTGAAAAAGCGCATAAATTGGTTTTGTATTGAATAACGCTTTCTTGGGCAAGAATATTGCTTGTTATTCTCTGAGTGTTTCTTTAGAATTGTAGTAGAAGCATTGATGTATCGAGAATTACTTCGAATGAGATTTAAAACTCTGTCCTCAACTAAGAGAATTCATATTTTATTACTATTAGTTCTGATGTTGATAATAGGAAGAATTCCATTTCAATTAGTTGACCATAAGATAAATATCAGAATTTCGGGTCAGAACAATAATGCCAAAACAAGCGCAATTATTTAGGGTTGACATTTTGGCGATGTTAAATAGTGTATATAATAGGACTCTGATAACAAATTCGAGTAATAAACTCAAACAAAATGCATCTAAATCAATTCTTATAAAGTAATATCAGTAATTTTTTTTTTTTTTGCAAAATAAATGCACCTTCTTTTGTTGCTAGGCATTAATTTAATAATTAATTGAAAAGTTAGAAAAAGAAAAATCAATTTAATAGTAAATTAGAGTATTCAGCTACTAAAATTCTACTCCCTGCTTTCATGTATGGTATATATGCCATAACTTGCTGAATTATTGAAGTTAAAAGTTTCACTCAATAGTTGATTCGGAACTAATCATCAGGTTTAAATACTGTTCGATCAACTGCTGATTTAAAATACAAAATAATGTCACAGAAGTCGTAGGGCTAGTTTTTTTTTTTTTTTTTAGTTTTCGATAAATGGTACCTATATACTAATTCTGAATGAGGTAATAAGCATATCATGAAAAATAATTTTAAATGCACAAAACTATCAAAGTAAAAAAAAAAAAAAAAAGGTACATGAAGAGTGCAACAAAAACGCATTGAAAAAGATGAATTCAATTCAGCAAGCAGATAAAATTGGTTTCTAATGGTGTTTTCTGGAATGAAAAAAAATTGTAGTAATCAGAAAATAAAAGTAAACTGATAAAATAGAAAAAGAAATACAACGCTGCCAAATAATTTTAAGATCGGTAAACTATGATAAAACTGACGTGAAATCAGTCGGACATATATGAATGAAATAAAAATTGAATTGCTAAAAAATTTTTGTCTTCGTCATACCTGTGTAATTTTAAATATATTTGTCATGATTATAAATGTGCTAACAATATAAACACAAATTATAGACAAGCAGATATTGCTGAGCGGAAGGGTATCTCAACCGCATTAAGAGAGGAAGTAAGGCGTTGATAACGTATTAAGAAATCTGTTGGTGACAAACACAGCAGCAGTGTGATAAAGTGGGCAACAACATAGGACTAGCAAAAAAGGTCTAGAGTGAGACAGATGGAAGATATTGACAAAATGAGGTTTGCATGCAAGTTGAATGCAAGCAACGAGTTTAACTGCAAATGGTCATTTGTTGGGCAGTGAACTTGTCGCGTAACGCGTCAACCGATGACTGTGTATGTATCTATGCATAGTGTCAGTAGCTCCTTCTCGGCTCTTTTGCATCATACTCCGTTTCATTGGCCTTAAAGAAATCAGTAAGGTGGAGCCAACCAAAGCCATATATAGCTATCTGTTAGAAGATTGCTATAATATTCAATCAGATGTGTACCAATCAAATCTCTTCTCATGCTTTCTTTTCTCAAACTTCTTCAGTCACTTCAAAAAAACTTTTACGAATCAATTTCAAAAAAAAAATTCTAAAAATTATGCAAAAAATGATCCTGAGAGATTGGAGAAGTAAAAGATTTTCTTTAACATTCGTCTCTTGCTTAATTTGTACAGTTGTATAGGTTAACCAACGTTTAATGAATATCAACCAATATAGGCGGAAAATAATTATTAATGTTTAAATCAAACACAGAAACGATTTGTAGACATCACATTTGAAGAAATGAGGAAAAAATCTAAAATGAATCACCAGTAACTTAACATATCAGGGATAGATGAACCAGTGAAGTAACTGGAGAAAGAAGATTAAAGTTCTTCATGATCATATTCTGAAATTGAAATCTAACAACCTATAAATATTTTTTGCTTAATAATGTCTATGACTATAAAAATCTCATAATAAACATTTGCATGAAATCATAGCAAGAATTCGAAACTTAATATTTGGACATGTGAAGCACTATTATTGCATCTTTTAACAGAAACAACGAATCAGTCAAACGCTTAATAATAAAATGAATATTTTCTGTAGCACAATTTCTGCTTTCAATTTACCAAAACTAGCTTTTGATGACAATGTTTAAAGTAATTAGTCACTATTGCTTTTTGAACAGTTATTTAGTTTGTGATTCTTTACATATAATGAAAATGTCTTTGAAAATATTTGTAGAATTCAGTAAGGGTAAATTGAAAATGATAAAATAATCGTGTATGGATCGTTAAAACAACGATGATGCTGAAATAGTAAGCGTTATAAATATAATTCACAGGCACAAATAATCTAAGTGAATTTTGCTGAGATTTTAAATTGTAATTTAATTTATTTTGACATCTAATCATAAGGTGTAAAGTGGATTTCTTAGCTGATTTTCGTAATCATACTTTTTACCAACAATTTCACCTTTCTAATAAGTATAGAGAATATGCAATTCATTCAAATGATAAATTTTAGTAGTATCAATACTATGAATTGGATATGAATATTATGCTACCTATAAATATTTTTAAATATTATAAATAATTTTAATAACAATCATATAAAGGAACAAGCGCAAAAATGTACAGTTATGTCACCACGACAGTGACAAAAAAAAAAAGTAAAGAACATGACAATTGGGAATCAAAATATTGTGGAATATTCAGTAATGAGATCGCATATTAATCAGAAGGAAAAAAAGAGGAAAATAAGTGCCAATAATAATAAATAGTAGAAAGCATTTATAACAGAATAATTTCCTTTCATCATTGCAACATTGAAAAATAAAAATTAATTGATAAATGTATAGCATCAACTCAGTGATTTCAAATAGATCTGAAAGTTTACTGATATCACTAAGACCAGTCACTTTGTACTCTGATTGGTTATAATCAGATGTTGTGCCAAGCAGATAACTTCGGATTAACAACATCATCCTTTCATCTTTCCAGACTTCCCAGTTCAAGCTTTATTTCGTGCAGTTTCGCTGAGTTCAGCAATATTGATTAAAAAAATTTCATAAGCTACAATTTTTAGTGAGTAATTACGGCTGCAAAGAAGTGACAGGATCCGAAAAAAGACATTCACTTGACTTCAGTTAGGCTACCGAATGAAATCTATAAAAATCCTTTTAAAATGAAGAGTAGTAGGATTATTTCCGGCATGTGATGTTACCTGTACTATGTAGTAAATAAAACATAACTAAAATATAGTATATTTTCTCCACCATTTCAGCATTAATTGATAATTCTGGGCGACATAAGGAAACAAAGTTTGGTCACCTTTCGAAAACGATGCATGAAATAAACAACTGGATTTGCAAAAAATCTACCTCCCTGTTTCAGCATTCCAATAAAGCACGAAGCGACAACATGCTGATCAACCAAAATGCAAGTTTTCTATGCAGAAATAACCGAAAGTGTATCTCTCAGCAAAGTCCCATTGATTTCAAATTTCTGGCAATGATCATATCCAGGCAAGCATCCAAAACAAACTGCACATTGTTCGTGTCCGTAGCGCATGTGTGATGACAATATATTTCTCGCTGTGGAGACCTGAAATGCTTTGTGGATCAATCTGATTTTTCAAAAAATGCGGATCATGTAATATTAATATTGATATGCACATTCAGCTCTTCCCTTATGGGCATAAATTTTTCAAGATCTAATATTTCATAATTGAGACATGAAAAATACCATTTATTGGCTTGAAATCTCATGAGTGCTATACAAAAAACAGAAGGTTAAATAATTTTATAATTTTTATTTTTCCATTTTTCATTTTTTAAATAGATTGTCCAAAAATTTGACTCAATAAAATCAGTAAAAAATTTAATCAGTAAAATTAAGAATCAGTAAAATTTAAAACCTATTAAGTTGCTCAAATTTCCACTGTATATAATTTATGCATTCTGTTTGATTCTGCTGTCCTGCAATATATCAATTAATTTTTAAGTTAGAAAGTTGCAATGAAAGATATCATCACATTGTAATACATAACAAACCTTTGTATTCCGGAAAACATATCGTTAAAGGTGATCGGGTTATTTTTTCAGCAAACAGGTCCTTTTTATTTAAAAATAAGATGAAATGAATATCGGCGAACCATGGACTATTACATATTGAGTCGAAAAGTTTCAAACTTTCCTGCATTCGATTCTGCAACAGACTTATTATTACAGCACGGGTAATTGCTAATTGCTATTGCTACTTTAATTGCTATTTCTTTCACGGGATGCTTCCTTGCCTTGATGCTTTTCATTGTTCATCTCATTGTAAACTCCATTAAATTTAAACAATCATCCGGAAGACTTCAACTGAATTTCATAAAATTTTCTAAGCTTTCAGACTTTCAAATTTAATTAGCATCGGCTGAATTTGAAATTAACAAAATTAGCTATTTCCATAGCTTACTATGAAACGGTTATTCTAGTGATTGATATTTCAACTTAAACCACTTTGCGATCAGTTGCGAAAATGGATTACTGTCTAAGTGATACTAATAATTGAGATACCGTGCAATTATCTTCTCTTAATGTTTGATCATATTCAGATAATGATGATATAAATATAATTGCATTTACATTATCAAAGCAATGTATCCATTTCTTCCTTTCAGAACGTTGTCCGCCAACATCGATTACTCTGAAATTAACACTCAGAAATTTCCCATACTTATTAACTTTCTTTCTTTCATTAATTTCTCAGAACTTCTTACAGTAAGCAGTGAACCTAAATAAGATGATTCTTGCATCACTATTTCTGCACCATAATTTTTTCGAAATGTAATTGAGCCTATCTGCAATGACTTAAATGCTGGATATACTATTTTTAAAAGAATTTGCAGGAAATTCGAAAATGAACTTAACGCTGCGAAATATATAATTACAGCAAGATGAAAAGGGAGCTAATAAAAGTTTCAATAATTCTAAAGATAAAAATCGAAGAGCAATTTCTTCCTCTTTTAAGTCAAAAATACGCGATTTTAAACTTTTTATCCATTTTTTTTTTTTTTTTTTTTTTTTTTTTTTGTAAAGCATTTTCTTTAATTACTTGTCTTTCCTTTTAAATCCATCATTTCTCTATTCCTCCGCTCATTTCTTTTAATGTTCAATTAGGGGTAATCTCAGTGTCGCTTGAATTAATTTCTGATGATAGCACCATTGCACATTGGACTGCTGTTAAACTATGTCATTCGACCTCTAACAGATTTACACCGTCCGACTTTCATCGAACAACACATGGCCGCGTCCTAATGATTTGTTGGAAATTTTCAGAATTGCTGC
Organism: Onchocerca flexuosa; assembly: GCA_002249935.1. Classification (NCBI taxonomy): domain Eukaryota; kingdom Metazoa; phylum Nematoda; class Chromadorea; order Rhabditida; family Onchocercidae; genus Onchocerca; species Onchocerca flexuosa. The sequence goes on along the minus strand of KZ270009.1, from coordinate 324,151 downwards.
GCCATTTATTATCATCCTTATGTCTTAGAGGGATATCTCAGACTGGATTTCATTTCATTAAACCGTTATTTGCATTTATGCCCTCATAATGGAACATTAAATATCAATATTGATAAAAAATGATGTAAATGGCCGTTGCGAGATAATTAGCAGGAAAAGGAATGCTAATATCGACTAGAGCACATTATATATATCACTAAGTGCTGACATTATGGAATCTAGTGCAGTGTTACGCGCATTACAACAGTTGAAGTGCACTCATCCATGCACTTCAAATAAATAGCAGTAAATAGAAAGTACAGCACACAGATGCTTCTTGCCGTGGGCTTCTTCAGATTTTATTAACTCTATTCAGAAAGCATCCAGGGATCGTGCCATAAAATCATCATCTGGAAATACATCCTTATTCACTGTAGCCAGATTTTTCATTGTTATTTTCTGCCCATGTTTCCTTTCGACTTATTAAATTCCTCAACTACCTGCCAATAATTATTTGGTTACTTTATAACACTGCTGCACCTGAGTGATAGTTCAGAGGTACAAATGGGCATCAGAAACCGCTGCGCTTCCGTCTCCATCTGAGTCCTAAACATGTCTTTGGTAACAATGCCTTTGATCAAATTATTTTGTATCATTTATTTACTGGTCAAGCTTCCGATGATGATTTTGGTACGGAAAACCTAACAGAATATTTACCTGAATGTAAGTCCTTTGAGCTCGAAATGTACTTCAGTTATTCCTGTTGTTTTAATTCTTGTCCGTAGCAAGTCCTGTTCTGTTGGTAAATAATTTGGAGAGCTTAACCTCGGTAAATTGTCTAAGAAACTGTAACATTTCACTGTTTCATAATAAATTCCAATGATTGTTATTAACAATGGAGTTGGGCAGTGATTCTCATTCTACCCCTTCTTATTCTGTCTCAGCGTTTTGAAATCTATCAGCGAAATATCGCACAAATGAACAAAATTCATTTTAATATCGACAGAAAGATTTGGCCAGATAACATTGATATTACTAAGCAAATTAATTTTTATAATAGAAACGAACTATTTGGCAGAATCATCGATCTGATATTCATTGGATCGTTTATAACACTCTTTGACTCCATTATCAGCCCAAAGACGCTGCATTGCTACCGATAACTCTTCAACAAGTTCTTCTTTGTTGGTATGAGCAGTGGCAAATACAAGTTGACTATCGTGCTGCAATGCTGAGGAATGAATGATGATTCCGGAATTCCACATTTTTCCGGATATTTAAATAATCTTTTGGAGGTTGCTATCCTTTTATAAAGGATATTTTATGAGACATGAAATCCGATTATGACTGAAATATATTGCTATCTAGCTTGATATCTCACCATAGCAACTTCCATTCCGTTAACTGCGAATTGAAATTTTCATTAAACATTGTATATATATATATATATATATATGTATATTTGACTTTCAGTACATTTGAGGCAACAGTCGGACAGTATTGAAACACATATGTTGCAAGTACATTTAGCAAACTTAAAACATGCTAACACATGCTGTCTAATAAAAATCGGTTGGTTCACAGAGCGATGTCTGATTTCATGGCTAGTATCATGCAGTCTCTTTTAAACAATCGTAAAAGATACGATGCTCTAAATAATCGGTTAGTCTCGACGATGTGAAGTGATACGCTAATTTACTGGTTTATTTTTAATAAGCATTTAAGATTGCAAACACAGCTGTCTACAAAGGGAAATCTACAAGATTATGAGTCTATGATATAAAGAATACGGTGACATAACGTAATCTTTTCCCAAACGTAACTGAATTTTTTTTTAATTCTTCATGAGAATCTGACAAATTTATAATCAAACATTCCTGCTGCACTACATTTTTGATGGTTTTAAAATGAACTATTGAAAAAAATGTATTCTGAAGCGAAAAGGCTACACTACTGGTCATTAAACTATGGGATGTCATCCTTCTCAAATAAGAATTTGTGAAACCAACTATTCTTTCGGGATCTTCATATTCGATTTGCAAATGAAACATAGCTCTGAGAATTGCTAGCATGCAATGTATGCAGTTACTGTAAACCACTGGCCTTATCATCTCCAGATCTTGCTGTGAAAATCCATCTTTATGCAATATCCTGAATAATTACAAACACAAGACATATAATATTTAAACAGTCATCCACTATGAACTTTTCTGAACTCTATCTAAAGACTTTCAAGAACTTCCAGGGAACAGATTTTATCAACAATAATTTTATCAATTTTCTTGAAAACTGCACGCCAGTTTGAAAAGGAAGAAGTATTAATAAATGCTATTACACGATACAAAAAAGTTAGACTTGTGTCTTTTAATAATTTTATTTCAAACTATTCAAAATCCATGTTATGTACAAATTTATACTTGCTAAGATTTTGAAGCATAACCGAATAAAGAATAAAAAAATATTATTGATATAAAATATTTAATGTTTTACAGACCTCATTTGCTTGAGTACTGTGCTTTTTCCACTTTCACCAGCTCCTGCAATTATTCACTTCAAACTATTTTCCAATTTGCAAGAATATTTCATAAAAATATTGCTTAAAAAAAAAAAGAAAAAGGTTTCCAAGTTACTTTTTTTTTAACAAAATTTATTAAGAAGAAGCTGAAGAATTTGAGTTTAAAAGATGTGAAAGTTGTGGAAGAAGAAGTAATGATATATTGTACAATAAGATATATTCCTTGATAAATTCAACTTTTATTCCATAGTTCAACTTCAAAATCAAATCACAAATCACAAAGTAGTATATATCACTCTAAATTGATAGACAAATCCAAGCTTATTTTTGATTCCTATTTTCATTTGCTAATTTTCAAGCTGAACATTTTTGAGTAACAGCTGTATACGATTACTTGCAAAAGATTTTTGCGAATTATCATTTTTTATGACGAGGTTATCGCAGGTCGTTGAATGCAACCTGCTCTCATCTTATTCATAGTGCTCCACATAAAAGCATCGAATAGATGCCGCTCTATGCATGATTTCATTATGCTATATCTCTTTTGTTGTACATAGAATTCGAAAAGCCTTTGCAAAAATTTGGGCAGATTTATTGTTGCTTTCATTACTTAATTATAAATGGCAGTTTTCATACTTCTGCAATGCTTTCAGAAAATTTCTATTTTATGGCAGAAAAAATAGGTTTAAAGAAGTATAAACTTCAAGGATGAGAATATTTTGCTTATAAACTGATAAAATATGTTAGCATGAATTCGCATCATGTTAATAAAATGAAGTTTCTCAAATCAATGAAACACATTGACACTACTATTCATATTTTTTTTGATTGGCTTTGGCAGGGATATCAGAGCTAATCATGGTTTATAATTACGATGATTTGTGCCATAGATAAGCTTGTTAAGGAAATTTATATCAAAGTTATATATAATTAGTGCCAATGAAGTTACTTTCAAAATCAATCTTTCAAATATATTAAAATTATTTACTTTACATAAAAATGTGAATAATCAAACCAAAAATCATCTACTTTTAATTATAATTCTTTTTTTCAAAAATTCTGCTACAGACTTGACACCTACCACATAACAGATGATTTTTGTTACTATAATTTTAAAAACTGATGAGTAGTGTAGAAGCATAACGCAAACGTATTTCTTAGAGATTCCAAATGAAACAAGGAACTGCGATTTTCACGACATTCAAAATATTTAATGATAATAACTGAAAGGAATCTCCTGTTTTCTCATTTTGTCTACACCTTTGGATAATTTTTTTTACATAGAACTTGCTTTGAAAATAATTCACTGCTGATTTGCAACCTCATCCATTGAAAAATGCGACAGAATACATAAGATGTAGATTAAAAAAGTCTCATAAGAAAGCTTACTTTGGGATTCTAGAATAAATAAGTATGGTCATCCGTAAATTCATTTGAAATTATTAGGAACTGACAATGATACATACATTTCTAGTTGTCTTCCAAATTCCGTTTTCTGTTGTAAAAATGGAATAAAAATCATTGCTCAAAGCGGGACAAATGTAGTTGCTTCTGCACTGATTGCAATAGATGTATTTAGAGAGCCCAAAATTCATCTTTGTATATAGACTTTTTATGGCTTTAAGAATCAAACGCTATCCCACCTGTCACAAGTTTTCCCTCTGCAGTTTTAATGAACTGAAAAATACTACTGTATTTAAGGATGACTCGAACACTTTATCCTCTATTTCTGCCTGCGCAGTTGAGGTTTTATCAACTGGATCCAAAATAACGAGTTGCATTTTTCTACATGCATACCCTTTATTATTACTAATAATTTCTATCGGTACTGAAAAAAACCGACTGATGCAGCATTTAAAAGTAGCAATAGAATGTTATTTATAATTAATTGCACTCCAATATTGATTTATTTTCTTGCTAATGTTTCGAATATGTTTCTCGATCCTGACCATTACATCGATCTGTTCAGATCGAAAACCGTTTAATTTCATTTGACTATCGGTAATTCGAATCATTTAATATTTATTGACCATTATTTGTTGTATTTCTTTGGATAACACGAAGCTTTAAGAACTACGTTTCCTTTTATTTCAGTACTACTCGCTGCACACGTGATGAGAGAATATCTTATTACTATACTCGGAAATTAGCCGTCTTCCATCAATATGTATATTATTATAAATTAGCTAGCAGCTTGAACGGCCGTCATTGCGTTTATAGTGTTTATGCTTTGTTGATATGTGGCATACTTTTTCCAGATAGCCACAAATAGCAACAAACAGCACTGAGTATTCGATTCGTTGAGATACTTTAGGAAATTAAATAAAGTTAGATTTCTTTTAGTATTATAATAAAATGTACGAAGAAGTGATGACTGCAGCAGAGAATCATTCATACGCAGTCGAAAAGAATAACAAATTGATTCAGAGCAAATATAAATTTTAAGAGGTTGAGTGAAATGCATGCAGACTAAAAAATTTTGAAAATAGTAAGAAAATTCATTGCCTTATTAAAGCAGTTGTAGTGAATCCAAGTATTAGTACTTATCGATGGACACTGAATAATATCTAATAACGGATTGAAAAAGAATTATTGAACAACATTTCAATTCCAAATTGAAATAACAAAATGTCTATAAGTGACAGTTTGACAACAGAAAAGTACAAAGTGATTGCTTCATCTCTTTGAAATGACTATTTTGGATTGTTTGTGATAAGAAATTGAGATCGTTTATGATTTCCATTCAGTTAAATGTCACATGCGGACAATATTACCGATATGTATTCACTTGAGTTATTCAAATTTAGAATTGATCCATTCGAACATTGTTAACCTTAAATTATGGGAAGAATATCTTTCGAAATTTCTATAATTTTCACTCGGTAGTTCAAAATTTAAGGAACAACAGCTGAAAAATACTGTAAAATTTTAATAGCAAACAGAGAATTTGCCTGCAAGATCATCAAAACTACTCAAGTGATAGATATATCTTGTGTATGCGTGTATTCAGATACAAACATGAATTCTGTGCATGTATGAAAAGCAAACGAGTTAATACAAATTGCTCTATACAACACTGTTCCTAGTAAGTTATTTGGTGTTATTTTGATATTTAGATAAGAGCGCATCATAGACAGAAGCTTAAAAAGTCAAACGAAAGTATGTGACTATAAAATTTGAATTCAGGTAGATGATAAGATATTATGAAACACATTTCTTCAATCCATGAAGGTGTGCATTGTTCATCGAGAATTCATTGATAGTAACGATTAATTTGGTTTTGTAATTTTGCCTTTTTTAAGAAGAAGCACAGCAATGTCTATTAAGTAGTCTTCTTTATAATCACTACATTGAATTCTAAATTTATGATTCTGAAATTGTGTTTGGAACAAGATTTGATCGGAAAATCCATTGAAATAAAGAAGAACGCAGTACAGATGAAGATTTTTAAAAAATGACAGACATACCTAGTAAAAGAAGTTTAATGATCCGAAGTGACATTGACTGGTCTTTTTTGATTTGTTCATCGATTCGACGGTTCAAATTTTTCTGATCTTTTTGGTCACGTGAGGCGCAATGCCCCATGGCGCGCCAATAATGCTTTACAATTCAAATGTTACCACCAGAGGAGGAATGCAATGTTATATAATTTGGAATAACGTGATGGAAACAGAAGAAATAAATTTGAAATATGGTCAAAATATTGGGTTTAGTTCGAACAAATAGTGACAGCTATAGTACAAATAATATCGTAGTTTTACGACAGAATTGGAATCATCGTGAGATTATTTATGATAAATAATGGTAGCACTAACGCAGAATCCAGAATTTTGTATAGAACTGGGCAAAGAGATCATAAAGTTTCATGTGATTCACTAGGTGATGTCTTATATAGGATAATATGTTCAGCTACTGATTTTTCTATCCCACTAATGAATCAGTGAGAAACAGATAAAAAATTTGTTTTGATTCTTCAGCAGCGGCGAAGTATGAAAACATATGCGACTGGAAATCAACTGAAAGAATCGAAGTGGCTGAAGCTGAAATAGTGTTAATAATGATAGCGGCTAACACAGTCGTTTTTGATAACGACAATGGCATTATTGTTGATAACAATATGATTAATGAGAAAGAAGAGAATAAGAATGATGATCCTTAGGAGAGTACTTATCCTGGCATATTTCTATAACTCTAATCCAGTGTAGTTTCCCCTCTTTATAGTCGTTGCTTTTTTAATACGACTTGACACTATTTCGTTCACTGTTGCTGCGATGAAGACGATCCGCTGAAAAGTGGGCGAGGAGATACGACGATTGTGGAAAGGAGAAGTAAAGGCTGGGCTACACTGTTGCCCTAGGGGACCAGGCCGCTCCAAGCACCATTCTCTGCTACAGCCACCTCAAGGACCTATTAAAGGAGCGGGATGAAATTCCTTCTAGAGCACTCACATAGGAGCAACAAAATGTTAGTAGCTCCTTCTTCTCCATTTGTTGTCTATCTCGCATGCTCTTATCAGTTAGCTGCATTTCCTTACTCTACTCAGTACTCATCTGCCATCGAAAACAGCAGTTAAGCAACTATCAACCATATCAAATAGTCCTATTCCTCAAACACACTCACATACGAACACATACACCCACATACACCTACACACACACACACAGACAGGTATAAACACAAGCTCATTACGCTCACCATCTATCTATCTTTAAGGCACTTGACAATTTTTGTCATTTATAGGTTTCTACAGCCTAAGCCTGCAGGCCTTCAACAAATCTGAATAGTTATGTTTTTTTCTTAAAGTTGGCTGATTACCTCATAAAGACCTGAAGCCAACAGAGACTAAATAATGATCAATTTTTCCGGAGCAGACAGCTAAGCAATAATCACTTGCTAATTAACTGACTGACACACTTTGGCTGACACGTTGATTTCTTGACTTGCAGAGAAACTTTTTCTGTCTTTTTCCCTGCTTACTCCTCTCTTTTTCCTTCTCATAACTTGCAGATCGATAACTGTTATTATTATTCACATCTCTTTAAAGTAATGATGAATTATTCTATTCAGAATAAAAATGTCCCTACAACTTCGCATAATTCCGAGTAACATATTATTTTTCTTTAACTAACTAAAAAATGACTAAAATACCAACGAATGTCAGTCACTTTCGATGTAATTTCAGATAAGTTGATGGATAATGTGATAAGGAAGTAAAAAATTTATTTCACGTCCACTGAAAAATATCTCCATTTTCGTTGAAAAATTTTGTATTAGAAAATGAAAATTTGGACATTTTTCGATAAGTATGCGAATGACCCAAACGTTTAGGGAGAGAAGTGCATACACATTTTCTATTCAATCCCATTTATTTCTTAGCAAGAATTAAATTTCACTTATGGAAGATTTCACGAGATTTTTGAGCTGAAACAAAATGCGACAAAAATCCATCTTAATTTCTTTCACCTAATTGCCAGCAAGTATTGCCTCAATGCTGTGAATAACTCTTTCAAAACAAAGTTTTTGTGTTTGATGGTTCTATTGCAGTAATTTTATGGACAGTTAGTACCAATGAACTAAAGAAAATCAGAACCCTTGGATCATGCACATCGAGGGAACAATGCTGATATTATCCCGTAGGATTGGTTAGGGGCTTTTTACTACTATTCCTTTAATAACATGGTATAATTAATTTATCTTTAAGCATGTTTCATCTGAATCGATAGTATAGCAAGAAACATCAACTTCTCCCGAGTGATATTTTACAGAAATAATTCTTGATCTTATCAAGTAATTTTAGCTAACTGCTGATGGTTCCTTATTTGTTTAAGAAAGTGTTTAATGTAGGAAGGACCAAGGAAATCATACTCTAATGAAAAGTTGAAAATTGCTTTCCTGTTGGTTCTGATATTTTGTTATATGAATATATTTTAAGAATTTTAAATTTTATGCTGTATATTTATTGAGAAATAAAGCATAATAAAATTTTAATATCATAAATAAAATTACACTGGTCCTTGTTTATTAAGTGATATGCGGAAGGTGTTGTTGGAAACTCATAAACAATTGTTGGACAATCATAAATATGCTTGACAAGTTACATCTCTTCGTTTTTTGAAGATAATATGAAAGAATGCTGCAAAAAGACCATAAAAGACTACGTTAATTTTCTAATAATCCCACGATGACTACCATGACATCTCTTTATGATCTGATCTTTGAATGAGTTATTTGTTCCCCAAGAGTTTATCCTTTAGTCATCTATAACTTCAATTTCCAGCTATCCGTTGCCATTCTTTTTCAACTGTTATATTCTCATAATAGCGTTGGATATGCAAAAAAAATCAGTCACTGCTAGATATCTCTTGAAGTTGAGCTTCCCTTTTTACTATAGTTTTAACAAGCTTCCAATTTTTACCTTTTCATTAAAAATTTTCTTTTTTTCATATAATTTTTCATTAAAAAGCTAAAAATAATGAATTTTTGTCTTGTTAGTTAATTCTTATCTACATAGAAACTATGATTTGTGAGTTAGAAGCACAAAACTTTTTTCTTGTTTTTTTAGCTTATAATAATAGTAGTCAAATCACATTTGAACAATTAGTCTTTTCATCTCTTATCAGTTATCTGATACTTTGTATTTACGATGATTCTGATTCTTTTCTGATGAACTGCTATTATCGAATCGATTATTATGACGTTCCTGCACTATTTTCACTTTGCGAGAGTTGCCGGCTCGTGACAAACGTTTCACTCTTTTTACTGAAAAACAAGAGATGAAAATACTATCCATCAATCAATTTCGATACCCAGCTATTAAAGCAAACTGAAAACGACAATTTTCAGTGGCTCCTAAAAGCACACAATTTAAACAGTGGCATCCATTGCTACGTATTAAAAACTGAGCGAGATGGGAATTTTGCTTGAATTTTGAGGTATCTCAGCTAATAAAGGTATATTTACCGAAAATTAATAATACTAGTTAAACATTAAAAGAAACGATCATTTCTCTACGATTGCCATCAAAAACGAACTGAACTGTTGCAAATGAATTTTTTTCAAAAAAATTTAAAATTTGAATGAAGAGAAAGTTTACAAATTTGAAGAACTTTGAACCAGCTACCATTTGTTTTAATGACAGCATCGAAATTCTCATCGACGATCCTTTTTTTCACCCAGGTATGATCTTTTGGCGTTGAAAAAATACTTTGCGGGTAGTCGATTGCATTTGCTTCTTCAGTAGAACAATCGTCAGCTTCATCCTCAAATATTACATATCGTGTCATTTTTCAAAACGAAACGGTTTATTGTTCATTGATTTCCAAGAAATTTCCAAATTTTTACAAACCTAATAATTGAAAATTACGTATTATTATCATTTACTAAAGGATGATTTTCAGCTCATAAATGCGTTTTGCTCATTTTCTCCATGAAGTTCACGAAGCCATTTTCAGAAGAAGCATTCATATTTCATTTAGTTACGTGAGATGCTACAGTCTTTAACAAGTTTTTCTGCCTACCGGGATATTATCGCATACATCATTCCGGTAGTTATAAGCATATTCATCTTAGCGCATCTTAGAGCTAGTAAAATTAAATCTAGCAAACCTAAAAACTGAAAGAAACATCCGTATAGAAAAAATTTCTCATTATAGTACAAAATTTTTAAAATATCTTAGCCTACAAGTATTCGGAAAAATTCAAACACATTTGCAGACATAAAGAATTCGTACAATCTCGTCATCTTCTTGCCTCTTGGAAACCTTTTCACAATTGCTTCCATTACTGTTTGTATTATTAATTACAATTTCAGTATTCATGCTATTGTCATTTTGAGATTCGTCGTTGCTAATTAAGCGCTCTTTGTCGTTACAGTTATCCTTCCATTCAATTATTTTATCCTTCTAAGCAATAATATTAGCTGCATGAAATTATTTTTTTGTCTATCAGATCTCAGAAACTGTTTATTTGTTTATAGCTTTGAAAAACTGTTGAAAATAAATACAGCAAAGATTTTAAAAATGTTGAATTCACTGTGAAATTCCTTAATTATTCTTTTTTTTTTTTTTTTTTTTTTTTTACAGAAAACCTGACATAAACGTCGTTGTCCTGGAAATTTTCATTTGCGAAACCATCATCATTATCTATCTCGTCATTCCATTTTTTTTCTGCAGTACTGTTTCCTTTGTCTGCATCTGCTGCTTAAATGTAAGTAACTTGTAAACCACATTTCATATGTTTCTCTTATCAGAATGTAAAGGATCAGCTTAAAAATGGCTTACATCCTGAACTGAGGATGATTCGTCCTGCTTCGACAACAAGAATCCACACAAAGATAATCGATACCGATTGAATCATAGATCTGAGAGAAAGAAATGGAGGATTCAAAGTTTTTTCAGAAAAATTGTTTATTGATTCAAAAAATACACATCACACACAAACATACACACATACACGAATTTAATATCGCAGTTTGCAAGGCCAAAATGAACAGCAAAATTGCATTGTTTGTTTCACATTCATAAATGTATAGTTTTCATACAAATACTTAAAGATTTGACATGCATAGTTTATAGTCAAATCTATGTTCAATAATTCCGATATCACTAAGGTGCTAAAATACATCATCAGCATATCGTTGTTTATATAGGTCTGCAGTGAAAGTGGAGCAAAAAAGGAAGACTTCATTTCAATCTTTCATATTGAAATAATGCTTTTTATTTCGTGTCTAAAATGAATTGAAAAAAGGAAAAAAAATTTAATTATAGGATTTAAATCAGAAAAACACAAAAAATAGATGCGACAAATAAAAAAAAGAGACATTTAATTATCGCCATATAGCAATCACATGATAGAAAGATATAAAACTATACAAAATGCAAGCTGAATTATGGATCAACGAAAAACTGTTATTTTAAAATCATTTTGTGAAGTTAGTAACCATCATTGGTTTAAATTGTAATGTTTTAGTAGCTTTAAGTACATCATGGTATAAAAATATTCTCCTTGATAAGCTGTGTGATAGTGAAAGCTTGGTCGATAGGCGATGCTTATTCATTTCTGTTGATTCGGAAAAGCTTTCAAACTTAATACAATATCAAAATTTAAAATATAACTAGCAAAAAGCCGTCATAGTATCTTATAACAATAATCAATGAACTATTCTCAGTCTTTCAAAATAGGATTAGCTATTATTTTTTAAAAACTGCTGAAATGGTGGAACTGCCAGAATTTGTGCAATTTGCCGCCTATTAATGCGCAACTGCATGATGAAAATTATTTCAGTTATTTAGTCATTTCAGTTAATTCAGTTATTTAGTATTTCAGTTATTTAGTTATTTCAGTTTAGTTTTTTTATTTCAGTTATTTAGTTTTCATTTAACCCACTTGCTCGTTGGATTATTAGGTAATCTCTAGAAAATGAGATCAGTAAGATGAATCTTACTTTAGAAATGAAGGAAAAAATTAAAAAATGAAGATAATTTAATGGAATCTGATAGCAATGGATGAAAAAAGGTATGATTCACAGAGCTGAAAAATTTGATAATAACAAAGACAATTACTGATCAGCAAAAGTTAACAGAATAGATGAGTACATAAACATGGAACGACATAGGACGATAACAAGATACAGCTAATAAATATAACCAAAACGATCTAAGTGTGAAAAACAAGTGACACAGACTCTACCATCAAGGATGAAGCACTTTTATACTGCTCTGCTTATATTTCACTGCAAATTATATTATGTTTATTGTCAGAACCGGATTTATAATGCTGAAGAAACTTCACCAGAATAATTGTCAAAAATGATCCAATAACAATCTTTTATAGGTAAATATTTTTCAATACTCCATTATCTAGAATCAAAATGACACATCCTGCTCATATCTACAATGCCATTAATCGCTTACAACCTCTTCACACAAATTAAAAAAAAAAAAATCTATAACACAGAATAGATGCCTGGAATGAATAAAATCTAAAAGAATAAGGGGAAAAATGACCAGTGTAGCACAATCTAACCCAAAAAAATCAGTTGATTCAGAGCTTAACCTTGAAAATGAACGCAAATTAGAGCAATGTACCCATAAATATAATGCTAATTCGAATGCTTCGCATCTACATATTCTGAATCCCAGTCTACTTCTTCAGTAATTTCCCTTTGGTTCCATTTCACAGCAGATTAATGCATATGTTAGATCAATCCACACACCATTTCAAACTAAGAATTGTCTAAATATAGTACTCATTTTCCGGCTTACTAATTAGTAATTGTCATTGATGGTGAGCCCAAATTTTTGCACCAAAATAACGCCAACCTGTCAAGAAAATGAATTTGATTGTCATCTTGCCTGCTTTGTGTCCTTCAATTTTTTAGAAAAATTTTCACACATACGTGTGCATATTTTAGCACTTGTTTCAGTATTTAAATATTCCAGATAAAACTTTCTGAAATCCAAAAAGATTAAGCAAGTTTCATTGAAAACTAAATAATTCATGGAAAATCTAAAAATTCTGAAAACTGACAACATTCATAAATACCAAATTCCTATTTATTTGTAATTAATTTACATTGTCTTATGGGTAACTGTCAAGGATTTTCAGTGAATTATTTCATACTTGAGCTGCGAGACTGGCATTGCAAAACATTCCTACTACTCTTTTTCTAATTTATCACAATTCGATCCAATGCATGTTTTACAATAATGCATCCCAATCTTTTTGTTCAACAAAGAGATACTACAAATTAAATTAATTCGCGAGAAAGCCGAAAAATATAAAAATTAACAACACTCAAAAAATAGTAAATTTCCTTCAAAAAGTGGAATCTTTCGTCAATATGCTAAAAAATATCAATATTCTTCGGAAAAGTGTTGATAATTCTGTATTTCTAAGTCAGTGGAAATCAATTTTCAAAAAGCATGTACATGCAAAAAAACAGTTTATTGGGAAATTTTATGGATACGACATCCAAAGCATTTTTATCTATTTGAAATAAAAACCCTATCAAACATAGAAATATGAAATAGTATTCACATCCATAATCCTCATTAGAATCCATATTTTCTTGCCGATGTTCGTTTGTTATGCCGATTTACAGACCACTGCTCAGCAAGTTGTTCTTCTCTGGCTACTGCCTAAAATATCATTTCCACCTTGTTTGATGTCTTGAATAAACAGTGGTAATACCAAATGAAAGTTAACTAGCAGAATAGAAATAAAATATCTGCAAGAATATTATGACGAAAATTAAATACTTACAACACTTGCAAGATATGTGATTTGATGTTTTCTTCGTGCCACCATGCTAACCGCTTCTTTGTTTTTTGGTATGTTAGCAAGATGTGATAATGTTGCTTCAGCAAGCGATTTGTTATGAAGATTTTTGAGAAGTGTCGCGTGTATATTTGGACCCAAAACCTTGAAAAATCAAGGATTTTTAAAGTGACAAAGACCATTCTTGGATATTGAAAAAACTGCATACAATCAAAAGTTCGATGCAAACTTTCGTTCTGAGAAATTTACATATTAAAAAATAAGTGGTGACAACTTAAAAAAAGGTTCACCTTATCAACACTAACATCGACCATATTTTCCACGGCCTTAGCAGCGTTCGAAACTGTGCCGCCCAAATGTGCAACATCGCGTGAATAAATCATACATAAGGCTTGCTAAAAAAAGTTGCAACTTAAGGTTTCGTGATATTGACAGCAGTATAAAATACAGTATTCACATGCAAAGAATTTTATGAACACAGTTCTATCGTTATTATTAGCGTCTGAGATAATTTTTTCTAGCCATATTGTTTCGAGTACTATAGATATACATAAAATCCAAAAACAGATCACAATAACTTACATTGTCATCAATGGCTCCAGACAAGGTACTGGATGTAGATGCATCGCAACACTGAACGATAGTTTCTGGATGAGGAACGAAAGCAGATACATTACCTTTAATTTTTACATCATCTCTTAGTTCGACCTATAACTCACAGATTGATTATAAACAATGGAGGCAGTAAAAAATTTTATTAATTAAAGCCATAATCGTTTGAACAACCCGAACATTCTAATTTCAATTAATGTTTTATAAGAAAGCTTATAAACCGTGCTATGTAATCTGAAATAAAAATGAAAGAAAAAAGAACTAGCAAAAAAAAAAGCAAAGCTGCTATAACATTTTCATGCCATTATCAAATTTATCTTTTCTACTTCCTAAACCCGTTAAATAAACAGTACTGTTAAAAATTAAACGAATTTAATAAGAAATATTTGGATTGCAAGAGATATGATAATAAAATTACGCTTTAAGAATGTCGCTATTTTCAGTTGATTTCAACAAAAAAACTTGATAACTAATATGTTTTCATAACAATACTTCAATTAATCCTAATTCAGGAATTAAAATCAACTGGAATTTTTTCCCACAGTAATTTCAGAAGGCATTTTTTCCTTGTACTAATTTCAGAAGGAATTACTATATATATATATATATATATATATATATATATA